>CM021100.1:830182071-830503922 GCA_007115665.2 Sequoiadendron giganteum | reverse complement strand
AAATCAAGATACGCAATGCTATAATGAAAGTCTACATGTCTATATTTTTGGCCTTTCAATATTTGATGCTTGAAAACTAAATGATCCTATAATGAAATAATACTAAAATTTAGATTCTGAAATTGATGAGGGTGATCTAATGTAAATGCTAAATGAAATATGGAATGAACTAAGCTATCCAAAATAAAATTGCCATTATAACACTAGAATGAGCTAAAATGAAAAACTAAGCTAAAATGCTCTCCAAATTCTCGCACAAATGCACTAAAATTTAGCAGCATAAGCTTGTCCAAATCTTCATGTTGAAAATTTGTAGAAAAAGGGTCCTATTTATAGATTTTCTAAGGCTCAAGGTGATGTGGCAATAATGGACGGTCGGGATTGTGATCCTTCAACATCAACGACAGAGCATCAAGAAGTTAGAGGGAATCAGGGAGATGGTTCCTTTCAACAAGACAAATTGCCAAGTGTTAAAGGGAATCACAGAGAAGGAGGAGCCATGTGTCTCAGTTAGTTCCAAATTGGTTGCAAATTTGTTGAAGATATTTCATATTTTCCAATTTATAAAAATTCATTTTTGTGAGACACATGATGAGGTGGTAGGTGAGTTGGAGGTAGTCAGAGGAAATATGTAGAAATGTGCTTAAATTAAATTAAAAATTCAACTTAAAAGAATATGGTAAATTAGCAAGATGCCAAATTAATTCATTTGTGCATTTTAACCAATTTTGGAGGAATATGACAATTTAAATTTGAAAATTCAATTTTAAAAGGAAGAAGGAAAAATAATTAAATAACAAATTGATTTAATTTGTCCATTTAATTAATTTTTGAAAGAAAGTGAATTTTGGAGAAGAAGAATTAGAATATGAACCATATAAATAAATTTAACAATCTATTTATAATAGTAGAGGAATTAAGAATATTAATCAAATATCAAGTATTTAATTAATATGACGCTCCAAACCATTTTTGCGTGTGTACAATTTCTATTTTCCTTTTTTGTGGAAATTCCATGGGTAACTCCAATTGGAGTCCCAAATAATTTTGGAGATAGTAAATCTGATTTCTCTGAGAATGTTGAGTCTCAAATCTTCACTGGGGTAAGAATGGCATCATCAACATCTAAACGAAAAATTGGTAAACTCTCACAAATTGGAGCCTGCGAACCTGCTGAGGGGGAGAGCAAGGAAAATGAACCCCATCAAGATGAACACATGAGGAAGAAAAATCCTCCTTCACATTAGGTTTAATTAAATAGTGGTTGGATATAGCACTAATCTACCAAGTAGGCTAATTTGGGACATCTTTTCCCTACTCAACTTAAATTTTAATTGCATTGGGATGTAATATGGGAGGTTGAGAAACATTTCCTGCATCTAAAAGTGATCTTTTCATAGTCTATAGGTTGTCTCCAACACCTCTTTCCAACCTTTAGTGAGATTTATGCTGGAAGACCTTTAGATTAATCAAATTCCACACATAATTGAGCACAATTAGAGTTTTCGTAATTGATAGTTTCTTTTGATGTGTTGCAATACTTTCCAAGCCCATTAGAAATAGCCTTCAAACACTCAATTTCAAAAAATTGTAAAGGGAGGTATGAAAGTCTTACCTAGAGGTATGCAAAAGAAAATTTCTTTGTTTGAGGATCAAAGGAGGGGAACAATGGCTTAATGCATAAAAATTATCCTCGAAAATACCACATACCAATATTGATAATTAATTCCTTATCTTCTAGAGATTTGAACTCCAAGATGAAAAACCCCCTGGCATAGGGGTAGATGTTGATTTTAGCCTCCATGTATTCCTTCCAATTTTTGCTTATCCAAGTGTGTAGATCACACAATTTTGGCCAGACCTTCAAAAATTTACAAATTAATGCATGGTCTTGTAGGTATTCTCTATCATTGATGATACCATATATCCAGACAGGTTTCTAGAATTAAATCTGAATGGTAGATGGGTAAAGGGGGACTTTGAAATGTGTAGGGGCAAGATGAAGAGGGATAAAAGGGAAAAATCCTAGTGGAGGAAAAGAAGCAGGCATCACCCATTCACCATGTGCACATGCATCCATTCTAGGCACCACTTTGAAATCCAGCTGAGAGTTTTCAAGTAGTTGTGAAGGAGGGGAAGCACATCCTCACACAACATCACAGTTTGGTAGAAAACCCCTAGCAACAAACATGACATGGCACAGATCTGAAAACATTCCCTAAACTCCATCAAATCCTTATCTAGGTGAGAACTACCTTTCACAATCATCATGCCATGGGAAGATGGAGCAGGCATTGCAAGTTATTTAATACCCTTAGAATACCATTCATTCTCCTTCCATGGATGGTGTGAGTCACCAGATCTATGTCGAGCATGATCCTTGAGACACAGTAAAAGAGGATTTGAAATGGACACAATAGACATTAAAAAGAAAGGCAGAGGAATACTCCTATATAGTATATTTTGAATACCAAATTATCTACAAGAACAAGTGAGAGCTCAATAATTTGACGCTTCTTTTGGCTAGTTGAAGAAAATGATATTCTTACTCAACAAGATTGTGAAACAATTAATGAATCTATAAAATGGAATTCATTTAAGAGTTTGAATGGAAACACATGGACAATATGGACAAGGGAGCTTGCATGTTTTTGTCAATTTTGTATTACAGGTGATTGGGAGGCATGTGAAAATACAAAATGGGTCAAAGAATGGCAACAAAGAGCCTTAACACCTAGATCAACACATGGTCAACATGGAATGCCAATTGAAGATAATCAAGTGTCCACATTAGATGATTATGATCGAGTTTCAGACCTTGTACAAGAAGGTACATTAAATTGAATTAAATTTTATATGTATGCATGTCTATATGTGAATTAAATATATGTCACTCTTTATTGAATTTTTATTTTTTTTGTAGGACATGTGTATGTTGTTGTTGCACACGAGGGGAATGAAGAGGAGACAGAGTATTGGTTGGCTATATGTGTTGAGAGAAAACATAAGTTGGCACATCCTAGAGTAGATGATGAAAACTTTGAGTATCCAACTAGTTCTGTGGTTGTTGTTGGCACTTGGCTTCAAAAATATTTGATAAGAAATAATGGTTTTCCTGCATTTGAAGATTATGAAAGACACAAGAAGATTGTACATTATTCACATTTGATTTTGGCAACCAATACAAAACTAGTTAGATATCAAGGGAGGCTTGCTAATAAAGTGTTATGGAAACTTTCAATGGATGATCATGAGACAATCATAAATGCATTACAAAAAAGCGAGGATGCAGATGGTTCAACAGAGTAAATAAATATAGGTAAGTATATAGTTGTATATATGTTTAATTGACAGTCGATATATAGTTAAAAATTTATCACATATACATGTCTATATATATTTGTCTTCAGTAATTTCGTAATTAAATTTTTATATCATTTTTTGTTTTAGGTCTCCCAAAACTAGATGCATTACAAAAAAGAGAGGACATGCATATATATTACAATGGAATTTGAATCTAGAGACAAGTAACTATATATAGTTCTAGATACATTTAATTGATAGTATAAATATAAAACTAAATAATTCATTATCATTTTATAAAAAAATTATAATTGATTTCATATCCCCTTAAGCCATTCTCTTAGGACCCCTTAAGTCACTCTCTTAATTCCCCTTAAGCCATCCTTTTAGGACCCCTTAAGCCATATCCTCTTATCTACCCTTAACCCATCATCTTTCATCCCCTTAAGTGACTCTCTTAATTCCCCTTAAGTCATCCTCTTAGTACCCCTTAAGTCATATCCTTATATATCTACCCTTAATCCATCCTCTTGCATCGCCTTAAGTCTCTCTATTAATTCCCCTTAATCCATCCTCTTGGCAGCCCTTGAACCATCCTCTTATCTACCATCGATACATCCTCTTGCATCCCCTTAAGTCACTCTCTTAATTCCCCTTAAGCCATAATTTTAGGACCCCTTAAGCCATATCATCTTATCTACCCTTAATCCATCATCTTGCATCCCTTTAAGTGACTCTCTTAACTCCCCTTAAGTCATCCTCTTAGTACCCCTTAAGTCATGTCCTCACATATCTACCCTTAATCCATCCTATTGCATCCCCTTAGGCCTCTCTATTAATTCCCCTTAATCCATCCTCTTAGGACCCCTTAAGCCATCCTCGTATCTACCCTTAATACATCCTCTTGCATCCCCTTAAGTCACTCTATTAATTCCCCTTAAGCCATATCCTCTTATCTACCCTTAATACATCATCTCCTAGGATTTACGTCATATGGTTTAGGGTTTAGGGTTTCTAGGGTTCATGAGATACTTAGAATAACAAATCTATATGGGTTAAGGGTTTAGGGTTCATCTCCTAGGCTTTAAATCCTATGGTTAAGGGTTTAAGATTTTTAGGGTTCATGAGATGCTTAGAATAACAAATCTATGTGGATTAAGGGTTTAGGGTTCATCCCCTAGGATTTAAGTCCTATGGTTAAGGGTTTATGATTTCTAGGGTTCACGAGATGCTTAGAATAAAATAGCTTCCATTCTTGCTATTAGAGAATTTTTTTCTTGAAAATCTATGTCTTCTACTTGTGAGTAACCTTTACACACAAGCCTCGCTTTGTTTGTAACTTCTTCATTCTCATTTAACTTGTTTTTGAATACCCACTTCAATCCAATGATGTTTTTATCTTCCGGTCTTGGGACCAATTCCCAAGTTTGATTCTTCTCAATCTACATAAGTTCTTCTTTCATTGCTTCCATCCAATGTTCATCTTTACAAGATTCACTTACAATCTTTGATTCAATCTTAGAAAGTAAACATAGATTTACTTCAGCAACAACTCTGCTTCTAGTTAATACTACTTTAGTATGTCTTACCTCCAATAATTTGACTTTCTAAATGATTCTTCTGTACATATCTAGGTGTTCTAGGGGACATCACTAGAGCATCTTCTTCTGTTTCTTTTTGTTCATCCAGGTTCTCTTGCTCATATTTTTCCTATTCTTCCATAATTTCTTCTATTCTTACACAATCATGTTCATATCCATCAATGTCAATATAATTATTCATTGTCTCATCAACCTTGACATTTGAAATCTGTACAATCTTTCTCAGTATTTTATTGAAATATCTATATGCCTTTCTTGTAGTAGAATATCCAAGAAAAATACCTTCATCACTACTTGCATCAAAATTTCCTAAATTTTCTTCATCTTTTCTAATATAACATTTGCTTTTAAAAATATTTAACAGAAGGAATTATTCCATGCCATAGCTTAGTCTTTGTACTATTTTCTCTAGCTTGCACTCAATTGAATACATAAACAACAGTATGAATAGCTTCTTTCCAATAAAATTCTAGTAAACCAGCCTCAATAATCATTGATCTAGCAACCTCTTGAACTGTTCTATTTTTCCTTTCAACAACTTTATTTTGCTAAGGAGTTCTTGGAGAAGATAACTATATTTTTATTCCATGCACTTCACAAAACATATTAAACTCATGGGAGGTGAATTATCCACCTCTGTTAGACCTTAAGAATTTTATCTTCAAGTTCACTTAATTTTCATCCATTGCTTTGAATCTATCTAATGCATCCGATTTCTCTCTAAGAAATGTAACCCATGTATATCTAGAATAATCATCAATTAAAAGCATAAAGTACCTTTCACCAAGTAGAATTCTCACTCTGATAGGACCACAAAGATCTATATGAACTATGTTACATTGGTGGTTGTCGTTGCACCAAAAGATTGACTTGTGAATGCCCGATATAACTGCCAGATTTATGTAAGATACATAGGAGGAATTTAAGCCATTTCACATACCCAAGTGTTGTGCTAGAAGAGGATGACCAAGGGACACACCATCTTGAAATAATCCCCCCTAGTGCAAGCGAGGGGTTTGAACATGCAACCTAGATTTGATACCAATTGTTACATTGGTGGTTGTTGTTGCACCAAAAGATCAACATGTCAATGCCCGATACAACCACCAGATTTATGTAAGATCCACAAGAGGTGGTTAAGACATGTCACAAACCCAAGCATCGTGTTGGACAAGTAAGACCAAGGTACACACCATCTTGCAAAAAACTAAATCCAGTAGTCTGGTAGTGGACCATTCCTTTGATTTGTAATGATTTCTTGCTTGCTTTTCAAACTAGCAATTCTTGCACATAACATTAATAGGATTTGTAATTCTTGGTAAATCTCTCATAGACTGAACAACAATAATCCTTGCTAAGTTATTTAAATTCATGTGACACATTCTCTTATGCCATAAGCAACTACCATTAATCTGAGTCATAAAGCATCGTCCATCAACACCCTTCACTTGATAGATATTTCCTTCAAATTTATTTCTTGTAGCAATCAATGTTTTAGATCATCTCTGGATCTCACATTTCTCATCTTAAACACAAGATCATATCATTTTTTGCACATCTGACCAATGCTCAAAAAATTATGCCTTAAACTCTTAACATAGTAAACATCGTCAGTATGATGCTTGCCATAAAAAATTACTGAACCTATCCCATAGATTTTAGCACCAGTATCATCTCCAAACATAACCAAGCCTCCACCATATTTCTCAAGCTTAACAAACTTACTTTTATCACCAGTCATGTGATGTGAACAACCACTATAAATTACCTAGTAATTTTTCTCTTGTTTAGCATGTAGGGCATAGATAACCATACCTTCATTTTTCTCCTTCTCTAGAGGTCTTTCCTTTATCTATTTTTTAGAATTAGCAGAAGTAGGTTCATCCTTAATCGCCAAGAATAAGAAATTCATTGTCATTTGGATCTTCATATTCTGAATCCTCATTAGATATACTATCATTATCATTCACATAGTAAGATTTTTCAATCTTCTTTCCTTTATTTTCCTTCTCATATCTTTGTTTATTCCTTTTATCTCTTTCCAAACACTTTGCAACATAATGACCTATTTCTCCACAACTAAAGAATTTAAAGGGAAAATTACCTTCATACTTACGAGAGCCTTTCCTCATTCTTCTTACAAAGTTAGTTTCTATTTCATCAAAGTTCTCTTCATTCAGATCTTAAGATTTTGTAGCTTTAAAAGAAGTCTATGATTTGCATCCATTCCTTAGACTCAGCTTCCTCATCTCATAAGATGTCCAAAATCCTAATAGCAGATCCTTAGTACAGGTCTTATAATCTATAGTCTGCTCAATAGCCCTCAAATTCTCACTGTAAGCATCAAGAAGAGTTATGAGAATCTTCTTTACAATTCTAGTTTCATCAATAGTAGCACCAAGTCCTCGCATTCCGACCACTATCTCATCCAATCTCTGTATATAATATTTAACATTCTTATCCTCAAACATGTATAGAAGATCAAACTATGTCTCCAAATTCTGTAATCTCACTTCTTTAACTCTTTCATCACCATCATGTGCTCTTTCCAAGGCATTCCCGACTTCCATAGAAATCTTCAAATTTTGTACCTTAATCAACTCAGAATGTACTAGACTATTCTTCAAGATGTACTTTGCCTTATTATTCACTTCATGTGCTTTGATCTCTTCAGAAATACTTAGACCATTAGTAGGAGGAGTGCAAGGATTCTTGTAAGATTTCTCCACATCATATCCACAATACTCCAGATATTCTTTCATCAATACTTTCTAGGTACCATAATTTGTTCCATCAAACCTCAAATAATCATAAACCTTTTTTCCAGCCATCCTAGACCTTCCTCAAAAGGTTAAGCTTTTCACCAAGGAACCAAGCTCTAATACTAATTTTTGAATAGGATGACTAAGAGGGGGGTGAATCAATTGTCACAAAATTAAACCTTTAATTAAATCACCAGAACTAAACTCTTAATACTGCTTAAATGATCAATCATCAAATGCCAATGCAAAAACTTAAATCCAACACACAAACATAGTAACAATAGATTTATGTGGAAAACAAAATAAGGGAAAAACCATGGTGAGGATTAACTCACACTATAAAGAATATCAAAACTAATTACAAAAGGCTCACTGCTTGAAGTAAGGACTCACTGTCCAACAGGGCTACAACCTAGAGGGCACACTGCCACAAAGATACAAAGAAGAAAAAGATGACCTGTTAGAAAGAGAATACAATCCCAATACAACAAAGGATTCCACCATAATTACTCCACCCATGCATGAATGATAGAGTTTTCCTTCTGCTCACTACATCCAGAAACTCGGTATTAAGCTTTGCACTGATCTATCTCACTCACACCAAACACACTCACTCCATAAAATTGTACTTCTTCTGTTATCTTATTGCTCTTCTTCTTCGCTCTTATATCATATTTCACCATTAACTCATCTTGTATTTATACCATCTTCAACTTTGAAACATATCCAAAGTCGGTCATCCAAATTCAAATTCAAATTAGGTCGGTGCCAAAACATCCTAGGGTGGAATTAGAATGAGGGTGGCCCAAACACATGCTTCATAAGGACCCAAATAGATCCAACACACTTCATCATCCTCGAAAGTAGCATTTCACACAAGGTCGACCAAACCAGTGTAAAACACATAGAACCATTAAACACAAATCTTCCAAATGTCAAAACTATCTTCAATGGAATCAGGACAACACAACTCTAGAACTGCAAGTCATAAGAATTCATCAAAGAGAAATCCAGATCAACAACATTTCTCTTGAACCTCAACCAAAATACTGAAAACCATAGTTCACAACTGGTGAACACAACCTACATTGTACAACAAATCAGCAACCAGAAATTTGGATAAAGCATCTTCTAACAATTGTGAACAACATATCTAAACCACACAACCATAGGAGCAAATCCTAACCAAAAATTAGATCAATCACTGAACACCTGTAACATATCTTCATTACAATTTTCTCAATATCCTCGACATATACAACCAACAACAACTAGTAGATAACTAGTTGACATCAATGACAACACCTTCAATCTTTCCAAAACACCTTCCATATTTTCATTCTTGCAACATGGGTTTCTTCCCAAAAGGTTTTGTCACATAATTAGTGTGTTATGGTTTACATTTCTTATATGTTTTACATGTTATTGAATGTGCATCTATTTGTAACTATAATTATGTAAGGTGTTAAAAATAAAATTTTGTAACTCATCTCTACTTAGATTAGTGAAGGAAGATTCTTCTACTCATATGGCTTCCTTTCAATTGATATTAGAGCCTGACAAAACTTGATTCCTTTGTTGGGTTTGAAGGGTTTTTAAGTTGATATTTGTTTCAGTGGGAGTTTTGTAGAACATTTGTAACCTTGTTGTAGGAAAAATATGGCAAACACATCCAAAATAATCAAAATGGAGAAGTTTAATGGAAAAAAATTTGATTTATGGAAGGTAAAAATGGAGAATATGACCATGGATGAAGATCTATGGGATGCAATATACAATACAAAAATAGCTACTACAACCTAGGTAGATTGGGATCTGATCGATTAGAAAACCAAGGGTTTGATACAACTCTATTTGGCTAATTTCATGCTCTTGATTCCTTGAATGTTCATGAAGAGAAAACCGTTGCATCTTTATGAAAGAAACTTGGAGACATTTATCAGGCTAAATCCTTGGTAATTTTTTTTTTCTTGAGATAGAAACCATATTCTCTAAAGATGGAAGATGGAGGATCCATGGAAGATCAACTTAATGCATTCAATATGCTAATAGCTCAACTGGGTTTTGTTAGAGATAAGATTGAAAACCAAGATCGATGCGTGCTTCTATTGTGTTCTTTGTCGGACTTGTGGGATCACTTAGTAATGGAAATTGGAAGTACTACCACCAATTTCAAGATGGATGAGGTGGTTTCTTCGCTATTGTTTGAACAATTTTAAAGGAAGTCTTTTGAGATGGCTAAGAAGGCCCTTGATGTTTGTGGATGATCAAAAGAGAAAGGTAAGAAGAAGGATAATAAGTCAAAATCAGAATATCCAAGGAGATATAAGTCTCCTATAAAGTCCAAGATAAAGTGTTAGAATTGTGGGAAATATGGTCAATTCATAAAAGAGTGCAAGGAAGAGAAGAAGAAGAAAGGAAAAAAGAATTTCTCAAATTCTGACTTTTGACAAATCCCATCAAGATGATGTAGATGCATTTTACACATCCTTGGAAACCCATGTATCAAAAGATGTGTGGTTGATAGACTTGGTTTCTTCTTTCCACATGACCTTTCAAAGAGTTTGGTTCTCAAAGTATGAGGAATATGATGATGGGAAGGTGTATCTGGGTGATGAATCTCACATGAAGAATATTATTGGCCCTGGAAGATTCAAAATTAGATTCTCTGATGCAAGAGTGAAGGGGATTGATGGTGTCTTGCATATCTTGGGTTTGGCATGAAACCTACTTTCTATGAGTAAACTAAATGATTCAAGGGTGAAAGTTATTTTCTCGAGTGGAGGATGTAAGATGACAAGAGGAGTGATTGTGTTGGCTAAGGTTGTTTTGATTAGAACCTTGTACAAGTTGGATGCATGCATAACTCAATGCAATAGATCCTCTGATACACCAAAGAGGAGACCTTTGGATTATTCATCCTCACCATCAAATCGTGTAGAGAAGAAGTCTATAGAAGCTACATATGGTGTTCATATGTTTTGGGTACCTAAGGGTGCTAATTCCTTGGAAATTTAGTGTATTGTTGAGAAGAAAATGTTATGGCACCAACGACTTGGTTGTATTAGTGAGAAGGGTCTTAGAGCGCTAAAAAATGAGAGCCTTGTTAAAGGCCTTGATGATTGTAGTCTTGAGTTTGATTTTTCTGAATATTTTGTGTATGGAAAGCAACACGTTTCTTTTTATTTCAGTTCTCAGAAGTCTTTTGGGGTTTTAAACTATGTTCAAGCAAATGTGTTTGGTCTTGTGAATGTTACTTTGTTATCAAAATCTATATATTTTGTTTCTTTCATAGATGATTACAATAGAAGGATATTTTTAATTTCATCAGGAGTAAATCTAAAGTCTTTAGTCAGTTTAAGGAGTTTAAGACCTTGGTTGAAAATCAGACTAGTAGAAAGATTAAGTGTTTGAGGATTGATAATGGTGGTGAGTTTTGTTTGACAGAATTTGACAAGTTTTATAAAGAGCATGGGATTGAGAGACATAAGGTAACTCTATACACCCCACATTAAAATGGAGTTACATAGAGGATGAACAAGACATTGATGGAGAGGGCTAGGAATATGATGAGTTGTGATGGCCTTCAGAAAAAAAATTGGGCTAAAGCTATAGCCACTGTATGTTATCTAAGCAACATATCTCCTACATTGGCTCTTGGTTGAAAAGACACCCATGGAGGTGTTGTCTGGAATTTTTTTTTAATGAGACATCTTAGAGTTTTTGGTTATGAAGCTTGCACTCATGTTCCAATTGATAAGAGGTCTAAATTGGAAAACAAGGCAGCTAAATGTATCTTCATTAGCTATGGTGTTGGTGTGAAGGGGTACAAGCTTTGGGATCTAGTGGCCTAGAAGGTTCTCTATAGCAGAAGTGTAATTTTTAGAGAGATGTTCAACCTTCAACTATTGAGTTGCAGCCAGAGAAAGAGGAGAAACAAAAGGAGGTAGTTCAAATTCCACCTACTCCAATGAAAGGTGAACTACACACTCTCGCTAGACCTGATGATGATGAGAGATCGAGAAGCTCTGAAAGTTCTGAAGAAGAAGAACCTCAACCTCAATAATTGAGGAGGTCTACATGTGTTAGGTGACAATTAGAAAGGTTTGGTTGTTCCTCATTAGATTCTAGTTGTATTTTTTCTTTCATTTCTATTAATGAGCCTAAGACTGTTAGAGAGGCTATGGGTATGCGTGATGCAAATTCTTGGATGAAATCCATGGATGAAGAGATGGATGCATTGAGTAGAAATAAGACTTGGGATTTTGTACCCTTTCCTATTGGATGTAAACCTATTGACCTTCTAAATGGGTTTTCAAGGAGAAGTGTGGTCCTAATGGTAGTATTGAGAAGCATAAGGAATGGTTGGTCACTAAGGGATATTCTTAGGTGGAGGGAATTGACTATGGTGAGATATTATCTCTTGTTGGAAAGCTAACATCTATCTGGTTCTTGTTATCACGTGCAACAACGTATGATTTAGAAGTGGAACAGATGGATGCAAAGACAATATTCCTTCACAGTGAATTGGAGGAAGAGATTTATATGTTACAACCAAAGAATTTTGTGGTTAAAGGTAAAGAAAATATGGTTTTCCAATTGAAAAAGTCTTTGTATGGTCTGAAACAGTCTCCTAGAATGTGGTACAAAAAAAATGACACCTATTCATTGTCATTGGGATTTATGAGATCTAAACCTAATCATTATGTGTATTACTAATATGATAATGGTCGTATTCTCATTATTATTTGATATGTAGATGATATGTTGTTTATTAGGAATGGTAAAGCCATGATTTCAAATTCAAAGTCTCAGTTGTCAGCATAGTTTGAGATGAAAGACCTAGGTGCAACTATTGCATAGGTGGTTGCCATTGCACCAAAAGGTCAAATTGCCAATGCCCGATACAACTGCCAAATTTATACAAGATCCAAGATCCAAAAGAGGTATTTAAGCCATGTCACGAACCCAAGCACCATGTTGCACAACAAAAGGAGACCAAGGGTGAAACTCTTGCAACAATCCCCCCCAAATCAAGCGAAGGGTTTGAACCTATGACCTCGGCTCTAATACCAGTTGTTGCACAGGCGGCTACCATTGCACCAAAATATCGACCTATCAGTGCCTGATACAACTGCTAGATTTATACAAGATCCAAGATCCACAGGAGGTGGTTAAGCCATGTCACAAACCCAAGCATCACGCTGCACAAACCAAGGAGACCAAGGGTGAAACTCTTGGAACAAAAACTAGGTATATTCTAGGAATAAAAATTATGATTCAAAGCTAGCAAAAATATTTGGTTAATCCAAAGTAAGTATGTGAACTTATTGTTGGAGAGATTCAATATGAAAAATTGCAAATAGTTAGTTGTTCTTGTAATGCAAGGGATAACATTTTTTGTGAATGATTGTCCAAAATATCCTACCAAGATGGAGGACAAGACCAGAGTACAATTTGCAAGTGTTGTTTGTTGTTTGATGTATGCTTTGGTCTGTATAAGGCTAGATATTTCCTAAGTAGTGGGAGTCCTTAGTTAGTTTATGGCTAATCCTGGATGGATACATTGGGATGCAATGAAGAGATTGTTTAGGTATCGAATACCACCACCGAATACCTCACCAAATGGATTGAAGCTATTCCCATGACCTACATCACCGGCATGCAAATATCTAAGTTTATCCTAAACTATATCATTTGTCGGTATGGTGTACCCCGATCCATTATCACAGACAATGGCCGCCCATTCAAAAACCAAGAAGTACATCATCTATGTGAAGAGTTCCATATCAAACATCATTTTTCAACCTCGTATTACCCACAAGGTAATGGCCAAGCCGAGGCATCTAATAAAACTATTGTTAGAATCCTGAAAAAGGCTGTAACTGATGCTGGTCGTGACTAGAACCTACAGCTAAATCCTGCCTTATGGGCTTACCGCACAAGCATCCATACTCCCGCTGGCACCACTCCATACTCCCTCGTATTTGGATTCGAAGCTATCTTACCTATTGAGGTTGAAATTCCTTCCCTGAGGGTATCCTTGAAAGGTCACATTAACGATGAAGAATACTGTGTATCTAGGTTACAAGAGCTAGAATTACTAGATGAACGAAGACAGAAAGCATTAGACCATTTGCAAGCATATCAGAATCATCTTCGTTGAAGCTATAATAGGAAAGTTCTAAATAGACACTTTGACGTCGGTAACCTGGTTTTAATTGAGAATCCCAAGAATCAAGCTAAACGAGAAAAGCCAGGAAAGTTCAAACCTAATTGGTTAGGGCCTTATATTGTCATAGAAGCTTTTGGATTAGGAGCGTACCAACTCTCTACCCTTGAAGGAGAGCCACTTTTGTCACCAATCAACAACCTGCATCTGAAAAGGTTCTATGCATAGCTTCTGAGAATCTGTGTCTTAATCTAGAAAATACAAAAAAATAAAAAAATGGTTACCTTGATGAAAACCTGGCAAACAGGCGTCTTTGTAACACCAAAAAAATTGGAAAAACAAAAAAAAAGTAAAGAGAAATAATCCGTCCAATAGTGAAAACCTCTTCGGTGGGTCTATGGATATGTACCATGGTGAAAACCTAGAAAACAAGTGCCATGTGTAGTCAAACTCACTCTTCCATCTACCATCATTCCAATCAGAATTTTTCACCATCACTCATAATAAATGGTTGTCTTATCCATTGCTTGGAACGATTGACATCTAACGTCCATTCTGTCACATTCGCCACTCCATCTCACATGTCTTATTCCCAGCTGGGGGAAAATCCTCATTCTATGCCATGACACCTTCTACATAGCATTACACCATCAGAAATGTCTTGAAAAAATCCAAAAACATTAGAAAACTTCAAAAACACAAAAAAATCAAAACATGTCAGCAAATACCAAAAAAAAAATAGAGTCAAGTTAGTCATGTTAAGTCAGTCGTAGACATAGTTGAACTATGTTGCCTCTGCAACTGGGACGTAGGCAAGGCCATCGGTCGATGTGCCCCCAAGGCATTAGGTCTGTTTAAGGGAAAAATTTAGTGGCGAATCTTTGCCAATTGGCGAATAATTGAAATCGGGACCTCCAGAAATGGTGAATAGTACAAGCTGAAAATGATGTTGAATCGCCAGGCTTTTACAAAAAAAAAATTATGTCTCGATTAATTCGCCTATGTATTATATTTAAAATGATACGTCATTGGATATGATTCGCCAATAATTTATACTATAATCACAAATATCGATTATATTCGCTAGTAATATTATATTCATACCATTAATTTTGGGGAAATATTGCCACATTAATAAATCACCATTTAATTTCAAGGATATTTTAGCTTTGAATAAGGCTTTTATTTATCGCCATCAACTCATCGCTTAAATGTTTAATTGGATGGCAACAGGTTGATTCCGCGGGATAATACACACATTCCTTTTAAAAGGCTTGTTGAGGCCCGAAATTTTTTTTGGTCCACACGATTAGATTTAATTGTGTGGCCCAAAAAAAATTTCGGGCCTCAACAAGCCTTTTAAAAGGAATGTGCGTATTAGCCCTCAGAATCAACCTGCTGTCATCTGATTAAAAAGCTAAATTGCTAAACGATGGCAACATTTACACTTTTCATTTATTCTTACTTTTAAAGTGAGATTTGAAAAAAAACACTTAATCCGTGTGTTATCCAATGCATTTTTGATAGTTTCCCCCTTGACCCCTGCAAGGGGGATTTTCCCCCTTGACCCTACCGGTGGCTACCGCCCCCGGGCCCCTACTTCAATATTACAAAAAACAATAAAAATATGGGGGAATTGCGCAGACCAACTATGCAATTTTTTAAAGGAGAGATTCACCATTGTCATTAATCTTTTTAGTGAATATTCACTTGGATTCACCACTATGATTATTATTTTTACCAATTATTCATTAATATTTGCCAGGATTTTACAAACTTTTTTAATAATGTGCATAGATTTGTCAAAAAAATTAATAACTTTTTTCAAATATAAGGAAAGATTCGCCAGGATTTTACACCTTGGCCGAGGGGGGGGTTTCTTAAACTTATCCCTGGTTTGATTGTCTAGGTTTTTCATGTATCACACACATTAAAATCATGACTCTTTGTACATTCAAAGTCATTGGTCATGTCGAACTACGAGGTCTCTGTGTGTACAACGTAGGCAAGGCTAATTAATTGATGAGCTCCCGAGACCACACTAGGTCAGTCCAATAGGGTTCATTCACATTCAAATTCACTATCACACAAGTTCCATATCATCAATTTAAATATATATCTTCCGTCAGTTATGTCAGTTAAAGTTGGTTGAACTACGAGGTCTCTATGTGTACAACGTAGGCAAGGCTAATCAATTGATGAGCCCCCGAGGCCGCATTAGGTCAGTCCTTTAGGGTATCATCTCATGTCATACACTATCTACACACACAATTTTTATCAATCAAGGAATCAACACAAGTCATGCATCAATAAGGAAAAACATCTCAAACTGTCATCAAGTCAATATCAAACACATTGTCAAAGCGATCAACATATGTCTTAGCAAGATATGTCTTTTTTGTCAACAGGCGTCATCAAATTTTCATTGCCTCATGTACCTTGTCTCATCAACGTCATCAGGCTCCAACGTCTTATACAACACATGTCTTTTATGAAACCAGGCTTTGTCATGCCTTACACAGATAGTCACCAAGTCGAAACCAGACTCAACGTCTTATTGCAGTATGTGTCATTCCTCACATTACGCTATGTCAAACATCAAGCAATCAAACAATCCTACAAGATCAAGTTTTGGTGAATACTTTTATTTGGATTTATGACTTTATATCTTACTTTGTCTTATCTTTTTATCGATTTGTGAATTTAGTTCGGTTACTAGCTTTCTCAAGGATGTCCCTTGAAGGATTTAGAGAAGCAAGGATGTCTCGAGACTCTTTTTCTTTGGCTGTTGTCTGTCAACTGCCTTTTTAACTTTGGTTTTTGAGTCATGATTACTAGTTTCCTCAAAGATGTCCTATCAAGGATTTAGAGGAGCAATGACGTCTCATGACCCATCTTTTATTCTGTTTGTTGTCTGTGGCTTGTCTCGACAAAACGACTGGGGCAATTTTGTCCTTAGTATGAGTTAAGACACTCCTTGTCTACGACTGCCTATTTTTCGTAGATGGATGACTTTGTACACTATGGTCTATCATTTGTGTCATGTCCCGCCCAATGATCATAACAAGCAAGCATAACATATTTGGCAAAATATCAAAGATCATATGTTTTTCAATCAATCAATCTTCGTTATTTCTTACTAACATTCTGCATTCATTCATGCTAACATTTCTCTTCTTCGACATAATGATAAAGTTCTGTGACACAACAAAACCATTAGATAATCTGCATATGCATAAATATTATAAGCATTTCATATAGTTACATTGCATTTTACTATATAGGTGTTAATATTTAATTTCCTAGTGCTTATTTGTCTACCAATTATGTAGTCACTTTGTGGGACCCAATGGTGATGTGGCATCTTACATGAAAGGCAACATGTGAATGTTGTAAGTTATTTTAGTGGAGGTAGGTGTCTACTTTGGAGGGCCTATATTCTAGGCTAGATTGATGGAATTTTCATGTTACTATATCATTCACTATTGCAACTTGCCATGACAATCTATGATAGTTGTAAGAGTCAACTATGACAACTTGTTATGTCAATTCATGACTGACTATGATAGGTGAAACCCATGTGATGAAGGCTCCTACACATGCAAGGAATTTTCATGCATGTAAGCCCATTGCATGTTTAGTGGTAGCTAATTTCAAGATGACAACTTTTAGAAATAGAAAATGCCTTAAAATATGAGTTTTGATTATGACATGTCATAATGAACTCATGTTCACACTTGGGCATGGATTTTGGTTTTGGAAAATTTTGCCACTTTCTCTTCATATTGAAAGGCTATAAATACTTGATGCCTTAGTGAATTTTCATGATGATAGTTTGAATATTGTTGGCATGTGATTGTCTTGCCATAATTGCTCCAGATTCTTGTCATAGTGTGACAAATCTTGAAGAGCATTGCCCTAATATTGTATTGTAACTGTGTTGTTATTGATAATATAAGTTGAGATGTGTGTTTGGAGTGTAATTTTTTTCTTGAAAGTGTTTTCCCATTTAATCATTGTGTTATGATTTGTATTGCTTATATATTAAATTGCATGTTATTAAATTTATATCTATTTGTAATTGTAAATGTATAAGGTGTTAAAAATAAATTTTCGTAACTCTCCCCTACGTAGATGAGTGTAGGAAACTACTTCCACTCACTTGGATTCCTATCATCTCTGATATATATGCCCCTATTTTTGTTATATATATACTATTGTGCCTTGTACCCACACCCCATTTTGTTTTCTAGCAAAATGGGGACCCCTCTTCCTTTTCTTCTTATTCTCCTTTGTTTTCTCTCTTTCACTTTCCTCCCTTTGTTTCCATTTCCTTACCCCTTTCCTTCTCTCTCTCTCTCTCTCTCTCTCTCTCTCTCTCTCTCTCTCTCTCTCTCTCTCTCTCTCTCTCTCTCTCTCTCTCTCTCTCTCTCTCTCCCCCTTTGTGTTTTTGTCACTTGTCAAAGTTTCATGATGCTTAGGATTGGTATGCCATCCTTGTCGAGCCCAATCCTCGATGTCTGTTCATTGTCATCATTTTCCTTTTGGAGCTTCAATCTTTGGGCTTTCCTTTGTCAGGATGCTCACCTTACAACATTTCCAATCTTGGAGGCCCCATTCCAATGACATCTTGTCATCTCATTTTTTGATGTATAGTGAAGTCATTGACATCACTAGCCCAATTTAAGTTAGTGAAGTAAACTATCTAAGAATCTCTTGATGTTTAGTGAATACCATAATGTGAAGTGCCCTGAATATATCTCAAAATATGTTTTGAAGCTTTCCAATGAATCTCATGTGGATCATGGGAGAATTGAGAGACAAGACCAACCACTAAAGAAATATCAAGACATGGATGTGTCAAGTACAAAAGATTTCCAACCAACTTCCTGAATAATGTAGCATCTACTAAAAGAGTAGTACAAGTGGAAGACAATGCAACACCCGAATGAAATGGTGTGGGGGCAGGATTGTGATCAAGGATTCCAAATATGTAAAGCATGTCAAGAGCATACTATTGAGGGGTATATGGAATTATAAGCTCAACAATACCATTCTACTAAGGGGTATATGGAATTATAAGCTGATGTTGTAGACCATGCTCTAATACAATGTTAGATTTGTGAAAAACACACACAAAGCAAGATCAAATAGTAAATGAGAACACCTTCCACACATGAGAGGTGAAAATAATGATTTTATATTTCCTCAAAAATAAAGAACTTGTACATAATGAAATGATACAATGAAGGAGAGTGATTATAAGAGAAAACCTTAAATGATAAAGGGATTAGATCATGACAAGTCAACATCCTATGTGATGAGACAAAATGATCTAATAATAGATCACTCTAATAACAAAATAAAGCACTCCTAATTTTAGCTTAAGTGCATGAAGTGATTAATTATTAGCTAATCAATGATTATTCTAACACTATCAACTACCATGAATTGAAAATTATAGATTGGATAAACAAAACAATTGATCTCATTAGCTAATTTTATATCAATAAAATTCTTTGTACTACATGTATCAACCAACACTTTCAAATTATATTATTTGATATAACCAATTACTTTGAGTGTTTGTGGTGAATTTGTGCTATTCAATGCATGTAGGGAGATAGTATAATTTTATATTTCCTTAGAATTCTTATGCTTAAGTTCTACATTTGACTATTTTTGGGCTCTTTTCCCTCTTTTTCTACCTCATTCTTGATAATCGATACTATTTTTCAATACTAGAACACTTATGACCCCTTAACCATTTTCTAGCACAATTCAAACATAGACCTCTTTCTCTTTTCTCTCTCTTTTTGAGGAGAGAGCTTACTAATTTATTGTATGTTAAATAAGTTTTCCATGCTTTTGTTAGTAGGATTATTCATATTTTTTTCATTTAGCCTTATGGTTTCAACTTGTATGAGACTTTTAGAGGTTTTCTTCTCACTATGTAATGTTTGTTGCATAGATTTCCTAATTGTACAAGGTTCCAACAAAGTAACACCATGCTTAATTTGGTCATTAAGTCTATTGATGCATACTTGTAGCCTTTGATAAGGTGTCACCTCACGAGCTTGAATTGCCAACCTCATATGCTCAACATTATATTCAACTACGGACCAAGTTTATTGTTTTAAATTTTAAGCTAGATAAAATACCTTCCATTGCATTGCTGCTCATATAAAGTTGCTAATTCATTGCTAATTTATTACTAATTCTTTCCAACTAGGAATTTTCCCTTGCTTTTCACTCATCTTCCATTAGTACCAATGATAATGTCCTAATTCTAAATGTAGTGAGGCTATATTAACCATAGACTATTTGGTATATTATAAAGATTTTATATTATTATTTCATGAGACTTATCCATGAAATTATATTTGTACCATACTTTACATATGGATGCCTATATTTGTTAGTTTTAATTATGGATGTTGAAAATGTACTCCTATCCCTTTGTTTTGTTTCTTATGGTTGTACTAATGATTTTGTTGGGGCTTTATTTTTTATAATAGTTCCTTCTTAAAATGATCTAAACCATCATTAAATTTTTTTACAAATTGGTCAAATAATTTATCCTTAATAAAACGTACCACCTTTTCATGTCTTGGTGGAATGTTTTCTTGGATTTTAAGTGGTGGTCAATAAAGAGGGTCCTTGGATTTAGTATTTGTAAGAAAGTCCTCTAGTCCTAAAAATGGCATGACTTCAATTTTGTTCTAGATTTAAATTCTAGATTATTAGTTTTATCAATTAAGGGATGATAGTATATAGTATGAGTTGTAACCATAAAATTTTAGAAAATGGGATAATATAATTTGATGTTTATGTTTTGACCAAACTTTGGCAAAAAAAATTAAAGTATATTTTGCGTTTACCAATAAATCACAACAAGCTAACCGAACTTAATTTTTATAAGCTTTCCAAAAGAATATTTTTTATAAAAAAATCAAAGTTTGTGACTTTTAGAGAAAATTGATGAAAAACCATAAAATTAAAATAACTTTGAAAATAATTATCATAAAACTTTTATTTTTCTTGAACCTTTATATAATGCATACCAATAAGCCAAAAAAGGTTGAAATTTGTAATTCATTCTATAAGTTATGGTGGAAACAGAAATGTTGGACCAAATTGTGCACCTTTGATAACATTTATTATGATATATCTTGGAAATAAATATAAAAATAAGAAAAATAGTAGACCAATTCGAGGGGTGACCACCAATATAAAAATATAAAAATTCAATCATTTGAGTTATGATCACATGGAAGAGAGTTCTCTTCCTTATTACAAAGATAACTATATAGAGACACAACCCTTCATCCTAATTAAGAGGGATTACTTGGTAGTACCTAAAACTAATGTTAAGGCTAAGCATGTCATAAGTGCTTATCCTTATTATATCTAAGAACATATATTATATAAGAATCATAACATATACCATCTAATATCAAGAGGATTCTAATGTTGAAATACCTTTGTGAAACTTTATTAGAGAAGTAATGATGCTAGTCTAGGTTTTGCAATGGCTTCAAGGGGTACATTTTTTATTGTATACCCTAAATTTTCCATCATGTCAGAATCATCTAGTTTTTCTTTGGAAATAAGAGACCAATTGAAAAGATGGATCAAATGAGCCAAACTTAGCAGAATAACTTTCATTCCTAGAGTTGCTCCTGGACAACCTCTCCTTCCTGCTCCAAATGGGACAATTTTACAATCAGGATCATTGAATTCCACATGGTCCTTGTCATTTGTGATGAACCTTTCATGATAAAAATCATTAGGGTTTGACCAAATTTTTGGGTTCCTTCCTAATGAATACATGTTGATAAGGATCTTGGTGTTTTTGGGTATGTCAAAGCCTTCTATTTTTGTGTCTTCCATGGATATGTGAGGAATAAGAAATCCACCCACAGGATGAAGACTAAATACTTCTTTAACAACAACCCTTAAATATGTCAAATGCACCAAATTAGACTCTTCAACATGGCACTCATGCCCAACAACTGCATCAATTTCTTCATGTACTTTGATCATATATTTAGGGTGCCTCAAGAGCTCAGCCATTGTCCATTCACTAGTAGTGGAAGAAGTATCTATTCCTGCAACAAATATATCCTGTGGACATCAAGTTGTTAGCATTTTTTGTTTAAAATATTGATCACAGTCCTGAGAAAGCAATAAAATAATCTTGTTCAAACATGATCTAGCACTATAGAAAATATGAAGTAATAGCTAAGAATCCTACATTTTTTCCCATTATCTTTAATTGTTCCTACTATTTTTATTGAACGTGGATTCCTAAAAGCAATAAAATACTATACTATCCCAAACTAAGAATGAACTCCTACAACCATATCCTAATACTATTTATAATAGTTAGTTTAATAGATTAAATGCTATGCATGACTCAAGAACACATTCATTATTATATTATCTAAAGAAATAAATATAGAAGAGAAGTATTTTGAACTTACAATGAGAATGGCTTTGATCTTCATCATGTTTAAAGTTTTGTCTTGAATTTTAGCTTCTAGTAGTGTGTGAATGAAGTTTAAGGGCCCCATTTCATTGCTTTTCTTGAGTTCAAGGTATTGCTCTTGAATTATTGAACCATATAAGTTGTCAACCCACTTGATTATTTCTTTCATTTTTCTTTCATGTCCTTGTAGGTCTAGAGGCATCAAGAATGGAAGATAATCACTAATATTGAATGCATTAATAAGGGAAAAAGACTCATAAATTTTTCCCTTGTGTTCAATAGCTACCTCGGGGCCTGCACCTTTTAGGCCAAAATACCTTTGGCTCAACACCATCCTAGTAATAACATTTCTTGTGAGAGCCCCAAAGAGGTCTCTCATGTTAATATTTTTACCTTCTAAAGATTCCCTACATATGTCCTTCACCATGCACTGGACTTCTTCACTTCTTCCTTGTCTAAAATAGTCTATCTTCTTTAGACTCAAAAGTTCCATTAAGCAAATTCTTCTCACTTCCTTCCAATGTGGACCATATGGAGCAAAAACAATGTCGTTACCCCCAAATGTAAAGCGTGCTGAAGCAATGTTCTTGGGCCTTGAAGCAAAAAAATGGTCTTGCTTCAACAAGATCTCCTTTACATATTTGGGGTCATCTGTCACAACTGTGGGCACCATTCCAATGTGAATATAAACAAGGGGGGCATATTTTTGAGTAAATTTTTGCATACCTAAATGAGGAACACTACCGATTTGTAACAAGTTTCCCACAATGGGCCATCTTTTTGGACCAAGAGGAGGCTTCAAGTGCTTTCTTCTCTTCCATTTGAGAAACTTTGGAGATACATCATTAGAGTAATTGAAAGCAACAACTATTGAGTCCAATGACCAAGAAAATACTTAAATAGAATTCTTATTTCCTCTATAGATATTGGAAACATTGTTTACTTGATTCAAATCCTTCTTTGAGCTGAAATTAGTATGCACTACCCCGAGATGTTTACCTAAAATCCAAAAGAATAAGTTGTAAAACTTATTGAATTCTCTTGAAATTTCAAGGAATACAAATTAATTTCAATACATAAAGAGAAATGTGAAAGCTCTTGTAAAATTTGACACTAGTATATATCAATTGATTTTGACTCGAAAACTACACGGTTGAATCCTGATAGCAATATCATAATTTGACACGCTGTGAAAGAAACCTCCTACTTATCAATTGATGAGCTAAAGGGGCTCTATAATGAATGGTTCATAAGGCATAACACTTGCTGAAGGTTTTGCAAATGAGGTAGCAAGCTAAGTGGGCTTAACCTTGGGGGAAACTCCGTGGTTAAGCGCACTTGAGTTGGAGCAGTACTGGGATGGGTGACCTCCCAGGATAGACCAATGCTTCACCTTTGTGAGCATCACCTAGATGCAATGAGTGCTAAGTGGATCATTCATTATCATGAGAGATGGGTTCTTGTGAACCACTACTCATGAATCATGGGTCAATGAGTTTGACTCAAAAACTACACAGTTGAATCCTGATAGCAATATCATAACTAGTACATAATTAATCAATAATCTAGACATGACTATCCAATGAAAGCTTCAAGTATTGCATAAATAAATTTTTTTATCTCCCATAAAAGCTAAGAAGTAACCTAAGAGACAGTGATCTGATGGTGCGAATTCAGAGCCATACATGATGATGTGATGCATGATGACCACTCTTATACATCTCATGTTTTTTTTATCCATATATCCCATGATGATGTCATACCTAATGATTATATATCATGAGCTATTTAGGTGGATGTTAGTGATTCAATTTTACACATTTTTTCCCTTACATGATGGCATTATGAGCCTTAGTAAAGAGCTTTTACATGTTGATTATGATGGTAGTACATATACTTTCTTAAATGTTCAATAATTCCCACTTTAATTAAGAGTGTTCAAATGATATTTATTTGTGAGTTTAGATTTTTTTATTTTTTTTGTAACAAGTAAAGCTTCATAGTGGTTTAATTCTTCTTTCTTTCTTTACACTTATTTTATGAATTTGGTGCATGCTTTCATTGCTTATTTTTATAAACCTAATTCCCATTTAGGATAATATGGACATGGTGATGTCTTTTCATGATTTATCTTTGAATCTTGTTATCCATATGGATTATACATATACTAAACTTATTGTTCATGGTACATATGAATATCTTAAGCACAAAATCAGTCCATTTTCAAACTTAACATTCAAGAGCTTATAAAAAAATGGAAGATAAACATTAAACATACTCATGAGGACATGACTCCCTCACTTGATATCATGACTCCCACCAAATATTATCCACCCACTATTTTCTATGCCCAATACCCTTAATTGATCTCCATCCCCCCTTTTCCAATTAATCCCCTTTTGACATTTTTCTAATCCCCTTTTCTAGAGAGCTCACATAATTTGTGAACCATATATTCCTTAGATCTAGCTCTTACACCTCATAAAACACTTTTCACATGACTAAAACTTCAATCCATGCATTCATCTTCCTCAAACCCCAACTATCCATTAACCAATACATTTTGGCCCTTGATTTCCCTCTTGGAAAGACTATAAATTGGAGGCCTCTCATCCCATTTAAGAATATTTCATTATCATAATGTTATGCTATCCATTTGTTCATTCATCACCCCAATCTTACTATCATGCTAAATTAGTTTTATAGGCAACCACATTTCAACTATCAACATATCACATACAATCATTCTGGTTTAAATGTATTTGGTTTGAATTAGTCTTGATTTGATGTTATTTTAGTTATTTCAATTGCATGCAATATATTATTAATTAAACTAATCAAACTTTGAAGAAAGAGGAAAAAAATTAATTATATTTAATTTATTTAATTATAGGAATGAACAAAAAATAATTTAATAAATAAATAATTTAATTAATTATGGGAAATTGAAAAGTTGGTGAATTATGAGCAATAATTAATTAAATATTTATTTAATTAATCATAGAGTGGATGGTTGATTTTAAGGTGTCTACATTTTTCTCCTCTTTGATACACCATCAAATGACTAATATAAGTAATGCCATGTCAAAAAAATAAAACGATGTCTTGGTCAACTAGAAGAAAATAGTAAAAGAAAGTGGAAGAATGATGGCCCCATCAAGAAGTTACTTGGAAAGGGGTGCTTGTAAAATCTCCCAGAAAGAAGAAATGGAGGTTATAAATAAATAGAAAATAAAAATGAGGATGGATGAAAGAAAAATAGAGGAAAAGCGATGAAATTAGAGAAATGGTGGAAGAAAATGTTATTTTTTTTGGGCCTAGACCTTTGAATGGGATTTGGGGAGCCTATAAATAGACCTAGGAGGGGCCCATATAGATTTATTTGTACTCTCACCTTCTATAAGATCAGAGCCTACACTACACAAAGAAGCTTGGAGAAGATGGTGAATATTCCATACCACATTCAATCTATGGTGATCCTGTATAGTACAAACTGATGACTGGGGACCTATACTTGGAGTGTGTATTTTTGATAGATGACCTGCTAGTACACATTATTGAGTTGGAATTATCTATAGGGATGGGGATTTTACCACCCTTGCCCTTATTTGTAGCAACACTTATCTATGGCTTACTAGTTCCAAATAGGAGGTCACACAGGTTTCCTATTTGATAGGCCTAGGTATTAGAGAGGATGTTGGGATATGGATTTGTCTACATTTGGGGATACTATGTCTTAGCCCAACTATACATAGATATGCATAGTTTGTCTACAAGTGAGGGAAAATTATGGGATGAGGCATGGCATTGCTTCACATTTGGGCATGAGAGCGTATTATTGTGTTAAGGCCAATTGTATAGAGGGAAAAAGAGCTAGGACTCCCATATGTTTATGTGTATATAGATGTAGCATGATGCACTCAAATGGGTGACTTGGATTACTAGTGATAGGTATGGACAAGATTGAGGAGGTAAATTTGAGGCCATGATAGGATTGGGAAGCGTGGATTGGAGATAATGATCATCTATTATACACTCAATAGAAACGCTACTTAGTCAGGTGGACAATTCATGTGGTTAAGAGGTATTTTCCTAGTAAAGTGTTGCATTACTTTGGAGTGGCTTAGACGAGGCTGAATAGGGAGGTCATTTTTGCATGTGTGACCTAAGATACTAGGCCATGACAATGTCAATGGATGGATACATAGCTAGAGTAGATCGAAATAGGGAACTTGTAATACCTTGGGTTTAATTACCAAAGGTGGTAGATGCCAAAGTGACAAATGAGTACATTGCATGGTGGGAAAAGGAATAGGCCTGTGCATTTGACCATTCCTAAGGGAGAGGTTTTAGTAGAAGGGGGGGATGATGGAGAGGAAAAATTAGATGGAGGATGGAGGATGAGACAACAAAGGCAAATGGTGGATAGGGTAGGGTCATTTAGAGTTGTAGGGGAGGAGGGGGAGTAGATCATGGAGATTGATGATGAGTAGAGAGGAGGGAGGAGGAGAGGAGGATAATGGAGGAGATGTCCAAGTATGGGTGGGCATCATGATGTCATAATCAGACCAACATAGTGTAAGAGAAAGGGACCAACCACGTCAAGGCCCCAGGTCACAGAGGGCCGAGTGTAGTAGGCTGGCCTAACTTACCTCAACTTAAGGGAGAGTTAAGAAATGCGGGATGAGAATGATGAGGACTATGAGATACTATGATCATCCTATAGACCCAAGACCCAAACTGAGGCTAGGCGAGTTGACTTTCAGGGTCAACTTTGTGTCTCAGAGAGATCTTTATCTGAGGATGAAAGCGCGGCTCCGGGGTGACAGCATGATGTGTTGGCATCTCTCAGGTGCATTGGCTTTTGAATGACTAGAGGACCAAAAAGATAAGGTCAAACACTAGAAAATGGACTAACGGCCTAGCTAATGGTTTTTAGGGGAACAAAACAACACTATGAAATAACAAACATACAACTGAATATGATAAAGCAAGTAGATTAATGCTAGGGTGACAAGAATGATCTCACATAAAAGCTTGTTCACCAGCTAGCTCCAAGAAACACGTCCACCTACACATAATAAAGAGGAAAATTGTTGGGGGGCTGTATAGGGGTCTGCCTCAGTCAGACCCCCTGTTTTAGTGTTTCCACCTCCATGGACAACCAAGTTTGCAATGATAGAGAAATAGTATGATACAAAAAGGAATGAAGCAAAGAACACTAAAAAACTACAAAACAGTAAATATGCTTACTCAACCAAATAATAGAGGAGAGGAGTAGAAATCTTACCATCTCCACCAAGAGTGCTCAAGGCTAATGGGGGAGAAAATGAGAGGAATCAAGTCTCTGCTGCAATGGTGTTAATCCACACTTGCTCTATTGAGTTGGAGTGATGAATTTTCTGCTATGGAGTGCAAGAATGTTGCGTGAATGCTTGAAGTAGATGTTAGAATGCTTAGAGCTTGTGAAGAGATTGTGGAGAGAGAGAGAGATCTCAAATGGATGAGAATAGTGAATTTGAAGGAAAGAGTGAAGAAAACAACCATATTCGGGTCGGTCAACCAAAGAGGGCATTACAATTTGATTCCAATGAGAAGTGTAATGCCTTTGTAGGCTCTAGCTGCAAGAATCTTCCAAGGAAGTAAGCGCGCCACTCAGACGTCTGCACATTGCGTGGGTGTCCCTGATAGTTATTCCTCTCTCGACACTCAAAATTGGCGCCTAGTGGAACGAAGGTAATAAACTTATGTATATTTTTAGCCTTTGAACTTGGTTTTCTAAAGTGAAGGAGGGTAAAAGGGTAATTTTCCTTAGGAATAAAAATTTGCTCCTATACATTTTCCCCCACTTTAGCAAGCACAAATATTGGTGAGTGCTTCAATAAAGTAGATCAGAGAAGTAGTAGCATTAGAAATGCATACCTAAACTGTCGAGGAAGCAAACTGTGATTTGGAAAACCTGAGAGTGCAGAACAAGCAAAGGACTTCATAGCTCTGTAGAACTATGAAGCTGAAGAAAGAAAGCACCTTACAGGACTGCAGACTTGCAAGGAAGGTGTTAGGTCTCAAAAAATTTGGTTTGAACCACAAGAGGTTGCCAAGCTCTTGACACATTTTTGGCTAACGTACAAGGCCAATTAATGTAATTGAACCTTCTACTCTTTAGGCTCTGCTAAACCTAGGCGGGTGTACCCAAATATGGAAACAGATTTGAAAGTTATGTTATCCTTAACTAAGGCAATCTATTCACAATGGCAATGGGAAGTGAAATAGATTTAAAGGTTAAATTCTATAAGCAATATCAAGGTAAATGAATATGTTCGGTTAATAGATGTAGTCATTTGAAAATGAATTCCTTCTAAGTTTCCTAAAGTGAATTATTTGGATTTGAATGAAGAGATGGACAAGACCAGTGCCTTATTGGGTAAAATAGAGTCATATGAAAGTTAAAGATGTGTAGCTGATACCTGACAAAAACTCTAAATGTTTGGCATACTAGTATTGGTTTATAACTTGTATAAACATGCAAGAATGTAATTACCAGGTTCTTCTTGGTGATCCAAATGACACTTCCAAATTACTGTGAATGACTAGAAGGATTTAATCTTTTCTTGAAAGAACCAATTAATCATCACACAAGTATAACAAATGTGCATTGATAAATTGAGTATATACTTGATATATCAATCTAAATAACAAAGAAATATCAACCTTGGAGACAACCTAATAATATATTCAATTAATTCAACAAACAATTGATACCGATATGATGCCACAAGATCAGATATCCTTCATTGATTTCTCCAAAATTTCATACTTGCAACATAGTCTGTCTGAATATGAACATTATGATCTATTGATTTTCCCTACTCTACTATTATATTCCTCTATCTAATCTAATGATCAATTTGGTCTTGGTCTCTCTTATTTATATGAGAGGCAACAAGCTTTAGACCAAAAGACATGTCTTTTGATAACAACAATAGTTAACAACAGTTAAGCACAAATAATTAGGCTCTTGTTAGCCATAAGTGGACTTTTGAAAAATGGTCCAAATAATATGGTCTCCTACAAGTATCAACATCCTTCGACACAATTCAGGTAGTAATCTCCATGACCACCATTTTTTCATTCTGTTAACAAGCTTCATCCAATGTTGAATCTTTTCCTGTGGCCGTATCGATCTACTGATCCATATAACTTGTCAACAAGAAAATAAGTATCGTTGAAAGATTTGGAAGTCATCCTGATGTTACTTGTCTCCCCAATGCAAATTTTTTTATTGTTGTGCTGACTAGGGCAGGTCAGCAAGCCTCTCCTCGAAACCTCCATCGGTGTAACTTATAAGATCGATGGAATCTTGAAAGTCTTGGCCTGAGTGTACAAGTTCCACCGATAAGATGTTCTCCTTTTTCGTCGACGAAAGTCAATATATTTCTGACTGATGAGAAATATATCGGTCTGACTTATGGGTTCGGCCTGGCTTGAAAATTCTATCCCGATGAGCTTACTTTCACCGATGAGTCCTCATGCAGTTGGCCTATTGATGAGACTCTCCTCGAAGAAACATTCATTAGTGTAACTTACTCTATTGGGGGCTTCAAAATATTTCCTACCGATATGGTATCCCTTGCCGATATATTTCCATCAACATAGCTTGTATAGTCAGTGTAACTCAAAATTTATTCTTTGATTGACCTTCTTTTGCTGATGAAGTCTCCATCAGCGTAATTTTCACGCTCGATAGAACTTTAAAATTCTGCTCCAACTCCTTTACTTAGGCTGATGGACCAACGTTGGTGGAAAGATTGGCTCTGTCCTACCGATTATGCAATCCTCATAACTTTTTGATTGGTGTGATAATATGAACCTTTCGCTGATATGTCAGAAATGCTTGAATTGAGAGACTATGACTTATGGGTTAGAGAGACATGTACTTAGTCACACCAATAATCATTGTTTGTTTAGAAGATGTGACTCAATGATGAACAGAGGGATTTTGGTGTGTCAAGAGGTCAAATTAGATGGGACTATGAATGAATATGGCATGTGAAATGGATTATAGCAACTTTGCACTCAAAATGTGACAACCTTGTGGAATTCATGAATGTAAGCTATAAAAAATGTGAGAATTATTTCAGTCCCAACAGTGGCTCCGTCTAGGGATGAATGATTGTGAGATGATTGAAAGAATCTAGAAAATATCTAGGAAAGCATACCAAGCAGTATGTGACATGGAATGGTCGTGGAAATGAGGAAAATGAAGAGTGGTGGAAGTGGTATGAAGTCCTATTCTACTGTGCATGGAAACATTTTTCTTATTTTAGAAGGTTATCCAGGAATTGTCCATGCATTGGAAATCCCTAACCTTCACCTATTTTACTGTGCATGGAAATGATTAATTTTAAGAGGTTTTTCAAGAGTTGTCCATGCAATGGCAACCCTTAATCCTCTATGTTCTTCAAGAAAAGAAGTGTTTTAGGAACTGCCCATGTACAGGCAATTCTTGTTCTTCTCCTAACATGTTTTGCAAATAATAAGAGTCCTCCCCTTCTTTTACAATGATAACAAAGGGACCTAACCACAAGGCTTCAAAATTTTCATCCTTTCCCTTTTCCTGACATCTAGCATTCCACATTAGTACCAAATGATTCTCCTTAAATTTTCTATCTTTGGCTCTCTTATCAAAAAGATATTTCATTTGTGATTGCAACTTCACTTTTTTCTTTTGGGCCATTCTCCTTATTTCATCAAGTTCTGTAAGCTGCTCCATCCTATCCTCCATTGGTTCTGGAATGTCTAAATCCTCCTGAAGGATGAAATTATAAATTGGTAAAAGGTTTTGCAATGGCATCCTAGCTTGTGTTCCATACACCAGTTCAAATGGAGACTTTCCAATCACCTTTTTCATAGTAATCCTATCTGCCCACACAACCATTCTCAACTTTGAGTCCCATGCCTTTTTGTTTCCATTTAACATCCTTCTGATTATCTTTAAAAGACTCTTATTACTGGATTCCACTTGACCGTTTGCTTGTGGGTGGTAAGGGGCAACATAAGAAACAATAATGCCATATGTATTGCAGAAGATTTTGAATTCATCAGACCTAAAACACATCCCATTGTTTGTGATCAACCTTACTAGTGTACCAAATCTAGTTATGATATTCTCCATCAGAAAATTTATCACCACCTTGCTTGTTGCTTGTTTAGTTGGGATTGCCTCCACCCATTTAGTGAAATAATTAGTTGCCACCAATATCCATTTATGTCCTCCACTTGATTTTTCTTGTATTTCCCCAATAAAAGCAACTCCCCATTGATGGAAAGGGGCTTCTACTTGTAAGGGTTTGAGTGACAGGGCCCCTTGATACTTCATCTTTCCTGAGAATTTCTGACATGCTTCACATCTTCTTACATATGCAAAAGATTCATTAAAGAGCTTAGGCCAATAATAGCCTACTCTGAGAATCTTATGTGCAGTGGTTTTGGTAGAATAATGACCTCCACACACTCCTTCATTCATCTCCCTCAAGACATGTTCTACTTGTGATTCATCTAGACACAATAACAACTTTCCATCCCTATTTTTCCAAAATAGATCCCCTTCTATGAATACGTACTTGGATGCTTGCAACTTTAGAGTCCTCTTCTGATTATCATTCAACCCTTTAGGGCACTTCATGTGCCTAAGATAATACACTATGTTTGTGTACCAAGAAGTATGTTCAATTATTGCAACTATACCATCTTTATTTTCCACATTACATATTTGGTTAGCCTCAATGTTTGCTTCTGCCATTAGTTTGGCTAGGCCCTATCCCCTTACTAACTTGGTAATTTGAATTTCCATATCAAATTCTTGGATTTTTTTAATCCATCAACATTTCTTCCCAGTCACCTCTGTCTGTACCAAAATATCTTCTACAACTACGTGTGGTACATATGCAACTACCTTGGCTCCAACTAGTTATGGCCTGAAAGCTTTTGTTGCTTTGACTAATGCAAAAGCTTGTTTCTCCATAATATCATATTTCAAATCTGGCCCCTACAATGATTTTCTAAAGAAGGATACAGGCTACTCATACCCTTCATCATTTTTTGTAACAAGATAGCTGCTATGGTATGAAATGAGGCAAATAAAAATATTTGGAAAGGTTTGGTAAAATTAGGTGATTTTAAAATAGGGGCTTCTTTGGTGGCCTTTTTGATGGATAGAAAGGCTTCCAAGGCTTATGCAGTCCAATCCATCTTTTCTCCTTTCTTCAACATTTTGGATATAGGTTTAATGATTTCAGAAAAATTTGATACAAATATCCTAACAAAGTTAATTTGTCCAAAAAATGATTGAATAGCTTTGATAGTTTTGGGAATGGGGATTTTGTTTATGGCTTCTACTCTTTGAGGGTCTATTCTAATCCATTCTTTTGACACAATATGCCCCAAAAGCTTACCTTCAGTGATGAAAAAGTGGCATTTCTTAGGGTTGAGACTGATGCCATATTCTAGAGCCTTGATGAATATTTTCTCTAGGTGTTCTACATGATCTTCTACCTTTTTGGAATAAGCAGTGAGGTTGTCCTGGTACACTACCATTATAGCATTGATCAAATCGACAAATGCCACATCCATGGCCCTTTGGAAAGTTTCCCTTGCATTTGTGAGGCCGAATGGCATTCTTACATAGACATATGTCGCCCATGGCATAGTAAAAGTTGTCTTATATTGCTCAGACTCTTTAAATTTGACTTGATTATACCCAGAATATCCATCCATCATTGACAACAACTCACAACATGTTACTTTGTGTAATATGGCTTCCATATTTGTCTTTAAGGGAAGCAACATTTAAATTTATGAAGTCTACACACAACCTAATGTCCCCATTTTTCTTTCTTACTGGGACCAAGTTTGAGACCCATGTTGAATGTCTAATGGGCTTGATAATGCCTCCATCCTTGAGTTTTGGCAGCTCCTCTTGCATTTTAGGTTCCAAAGTTGGGTTGATAGGTCTTTGCTTTTGTCTGAATGGTTTTGCACCTGGCTTTAATGGAATCTCATGTTGGAAAAGATCTTCTCTGTATGCTTTGAGATCCTTATAAGACCAAGCAAAGACATGCTTGTATTTTCTTAACAATGCAATCAACATTTTCCTGATTGTTGGACTTATCTTCTTTCCAATGTAAACTCTTTTTTGTGCTAACTCAATCCCCAAATTGATTTATTCAATATCTTCTCTCTTTACTAGTGTTTCCTTCGTGAGAGAATGATCATTTCCATCATATGCCCTTTCTAGTGCCACAAGTCCTTCGGGAAGTTTACTGGTTTTAAACTGCAAGACTTCTTTTCCAAATACAGTCTATTTGTTATCTACTTCCTCAACAAATGCATTAAAGTCAATCTCCTAGGCCTCATACTAGTCTATGCAATGGAGAAATTTTATGAGATTAGTGTCATCATTAAAGACTTGCTAGCTATAAATATTGTCAGGGATAGCAGGCCTTGTTTTAAATTCAACTTGAGATAGCCCGACCAAGGTGATATCATCTCTTCTTAGGGCCACATTAGCTAGAAAATGTGCCATCAAATTTTGGACTTGTGTATCCATTCAATAGAAAAGGCATCAAACAATTCAAGTGTATCCCACACAAAATTTCTATATTGTTTTAACCTTTTATTATTTGCAGCATATTTTGATCTAACCTGTGAAACGATCAGCTCAGAGTCTCCAAGAACAATCATAAGTTTGATCTTCTGTTCGACAACCATATTCAAACCAATTAGCATGGCTTCATACTCTGCTATATTATTTATACATTTGAACATTAGAAAAAATGAATACTTGAATGAAACACCTTCAGGTGAGATAAATACTACCCCTGCTCCATTTCCTTCTTGACTACATGCTCCATCAAAATACATCTTCCATACACCGTGTTGATCTTTAGAAACATGCTTATCAATTGGGTTAGTATTTACTAATTCAGGTTGGGAAGGGTCTATCCTAAAACTCCCTAAATCCACATAACATAAGAAATTTAGCTGCTCTTGAGGAACATCATCCACAATCTTATTCATCCTTGGTTCTCTATATAACTTGACTTCTTCACCATTCATAGGTATTTTGGCATATGATAAGTCAAATTGTGCATTTCCTCCAACAACTGCAGTCCATTGTCTTGATAAAAGCATTCCAAATTGAGGAGTTGTATCAATCACAATTATGTCAATGTTATAAGTTTCTTGTGGGTAAGCAACAAACTTCACCTCTACATCTTTCATAATTCCTATTACTAGGACATGCCTACTATCCATAGCATAGCATTTTCCACCATTAGTGTCCACCCACATGCCAAGCTATTTCATAACCCCAATTGGCATGATGTTGACTGAAGCACTAGAGTCTATCATACAATTTATTACCAGCTTATTATTTATGAGTAGTGTAGTAAAAAATAGATCAACTTCTGGAGGATTTATCAATGCATCACTTAGACAAACCTCAGGAACCTTTACCTTTTACTGCCTATCAGTGATCTTGGTGGTTCCTTTGCTCTTAGAGTCCACACTTTTATCACTTCCATTAGATATCAATTGAATAGAACTATCCCTATATTCTTTTATTTTCATCATTTCAAGTAATGGGATTGACATCTTTACCTAGGTTAAAGCTTGTGTGAAATCAAAAGAGGCACTTTTTGTTTTGACCACCTTCCTTTGCTCCAGTGAATCTCCTTTGTTTCCTCCTTTTCTTTTTTGCTTGTTTGATCATAATTTTTATTTTCCTTATGCAATTCTTTGTTTTCCTCCTTATGAACATGCTTTTGTTCATTCTTGTTAGGTCGATTATTTTCTATCTTTTTAAAAGCTCCCTGTTGTGCTTTCCTATCTTTCACAAATATCCCTCTTGGAACACCTTCATTTTCGTTTGCTGTTTTGTTTCTCAACCAATATTTTATTTTGTCCTATTCTACTACAACATTGGTTAATTTTTTAATCTTTTTTCAAGTTGGTCTTCTTATATTTTTACCTCAATGAGGTGGCATGCTAAGAGAACTTCGCTCATTATCATTTTCTTCATGATCAGAAAAGAATTGCTACTCGACCATATGGAAATTATACCTCTGGTTATCGACATCGTACTCATAACCCTCTTCTTCAGAAGATGAATATTCACGCTCAATTGAGTGGAGGATGTGAGAGGTTAAATATATTGTATGATCCTCTTCTTCATTGTCCACTGGTATTTCTTCCCCCTGTATTGATTGAGCTACAATACAATGGTCAGGGGAGTGTGGAAAGTTACAAACTTGACACTAAGGATTATTTTTTACCATATATGCTCCTCTCTTCTTCAAAGGAGTCTCCTTACTTTTAGGCCTATCCATCACAGGCTTTCCATCCTTCCAATTTGTATTATAAGGCATATAATGCAACCTTGACCTTTCATTTTTGTATGTATTTTCTTGCCTATTCAGAGGATTATTAATATTTTGGGGGAACCCTAGGATTATCTCTCTGACCAACCATCCCTGCATCCTTTCTATTATTTTCAATAGTCAGTGCTATTTTTTATGCTTTAGCTAAATTTCTAGGGCACCTATTTCTAAGCTCATATCCTATCTTTGGATCAAAATCTTTTAGATAAATGCCTAATGCTGTAGGGTCAACCAACTTAGATCCAGGAGGTATCTTATTATGCAATTTAGAGAACCTCTGGTTGAATTCATAAGCTGAATCATTGTGATGCTTATGGATGCTTACCAATTCATGTAAGGAAAACTCAAGTGCACATTGATTCCAATACTACTCAAGGAACTATTTGTAAACCTCCTGAATGGAAGCAAGAGAAGCTGTTGGTAAACTATTAAACCAATCTCTAGCAACTTCAATTAATGACATCATAAATAGCCTCATTTGTACATCTTCATACTACATATCCAGATCTTAAATGAAAGAATTAAAACTCCTTAAGTGTTCCTTAGCTGTGATTGCACTACTTCTTGTAAATTTTGGGACAAGACATCTCCAATTGCTGTCCATAGGGTAGGGATATATTTGGAATCTTGCTAAGTCAAATTGTCTGATCATAGTTGTGTAGTGCTGAGGAGGTGGGTTATGAGGATGTTGATATTGGTATAAAAGATAATTGTATTGTATGTGGGGTGGTGGCACAAATTTATTGGCCATGTGGAGGCATGTATTGTTGGCCAGCGGGTGGCTAAGCATTTGGGTATTGTGACAGATTTTTAGGTGGAGAATTTGATGATCTGCACTTATTTCCTAATTGCTTTTGTGGTGCTTTTGGTGGATTTGAAGGTCCTGCATTAGTATTATTTTTCTTGTGAGGTGGTGTGTATTTAGGAAGATTAGCTTTCTGAGTATCAAATTGGGCTCTTTGCAGCTTTAAATCATGGAGTTCTTTTATCATTTGGAGCCTCTTTTGTATTTCTAGTTCTTGTCTTTCATATTCCAACCGTGCATTTAATTCCTCCAGAGCCATATATTCATAGTTTTTTTCAGAGGCTACATTATCAAGGGGTTTATTCTAGTTCCTTTCGAGCAATGCCATTTTATGATCATATTGATTTTGTCTCCTGATTCTTTCAGCCTCACATCTAGCCCTAAATTATTCTTCTCCCTCAAGATATGGTTGGTAGAAAGGATTCCTCTTTTCTTCAGAAGTGTGAGGCTCTCCAGATGAGATGTTTTCATTTAATGTATCATAGTGATTATATGTCTCAAGGTGTGATTTTGATGTTTTGTCTTTATTTGTTAAGCACATTTCATCAAACACCTTCTTGCTCTTATCATTCTTGTGTGTCCATTTACTTTTGTCATCAGGACCTTCTTTATACAGAGACCTTTTGCCATGCATGTTGTAAACTACTGTGATGGTTTGAACTCTAGGATGGGTTCTTCTAGATGTTTACTTTATTTTGTCAGTTTCAATGTACTTATCTCCTCAGAGTCGCCACTCAATTTTTTGAGAAGTGAGAAATTTTTGTTCCCAGCGGAGTCTTCTACAAGGTATTGACTCTATGATGAAGGCCTGGATTTAGATTTGACTCCCCAACAGAGTCACCAAACTGTTAGGTCTCAAAAACGTTGGTTTGAACCACAAGAGGTTGCCAAGATCTTGAAACATTTTTTGCTAATGTACAAGACAAATTAATGTAATTAAACCTTCTAATCTTTAGGCTCTACTAAACCTAGGCGGGTGTACCCAAATGTGGAAGCAGATTTGAAAGTTATGTTATCCTTAACTAAGGGAATCTATTTACAATGGCAATGGGAAGTGAAATAGATGTAAAGGTTAATTTATATAAGCAATATCAAGGTAAATGAATATGTTCGGTTAACAGATGTAGTTTTTTGAAAATGAATGCCTTCTAAGTTTCCTAAAGTGAATTATATGGATTTGAATGAAGAGATGGACAAGACCAGTGCCTTATTGGGTAAAATAGAGTCATATGAAAGTCAAAGATGTGTGTCTGATACCTGACAAAAACTCTAAATGTTAGGCATACTAGTATTGGTTTATAACTTGTATAAACATGCAAGGATGTAATTACCAGGTTCTTCTTGGTGATCCAAATGGCACTTCCAAATTACTGTGAATGACTAGAAGGATTTAATCTTTTCTTGAAAGAACCAATTAATCATATCACACAAGTATAACAAATGTGCATTGATAAATTGAGTATATACTTGATATATCAATCTAAATAACAAAGAAATATCAACCTTGGAGAGAACCTGATAATATATTCAATTAATTCAACAGACAATTGATACCAATATGACGCCACAAGATCAGATATCCTTCATTGATTTCTCCAAAATTTCATACTTGCGTCATAGTTTGTGTAAATATGAAAAATATGATCTATTGATTTTCGCTACTCTACTGTTATATTCCTCTATCTAATCTAATGATCAATTTGGTCTTGGTCTCTCTTATTTATACGAGAGGCAACAAGCTTCAGAACAAAAGATATGTCTTTTGATAACAACAATAGTTAACAACATTTAAGCACATATAATTAGGCTCTAGTTAGACATAAGTGGACTTTTGACAAATGGTCCAAATAATATGGTCTCCTGCAAGTATCAACATCCTTCAACACAATTTAGATAGTAATCTCCATGACCACCATTTTTTCATTTTATTCGCAAGCTTCATCCAATTTCGAATATTTTCTTGTGGTCGTATCGATCTACTAATCCATATCACTTGTCGGTGAGAAAATAAGTATCGCTGAAAGATTTGGAAGTCATCCCAACGTTACTGGTCTCCCTGATGAAAATTATGTTATCATTGTGCTTACTAGGGCAAGTTGGCAAGACTCTCCCCGAAACCTCCATTAGTGTAACTTATAAGATCGGTGGAATATTGAAATTCTTGGCCTGAGTGTACAAGTTCCACCGATAAGATGTTCTCCTTTTTCGTCGGCGAAAGGCAATATATTTTTGATTGATGAGAAATCTATCGGTTTGACTTATGAGTTCGTCCTGGCTTGAAAATTATATTCCGATGAGCATACTTTCATTGATGAGTCCTCATGCAGTTGGCCTATCGGTGAGACTCTCCCTGAAGAAACATTCATCGGTGTAACTTACTCTATTGGGGGATTCAAAATATTTCCTACCGATATGGTATCCCTCGCCGATATATTTCCATCGGCGTAGCTTGTACAGTCAGTGTAACTCAAAATTTATTCTCCGATTGACCTTCTTTCACTGATGAAGTCTCCATCGATGTAACTTTCATGCTTGGTATAACTTTAAAATTCTGCTCTGACTCCTTTACTTAGGCTGATGGACCAACGTTGGTGAAACGATAGGCTCTGTCCTACCGATTATGAAATCCTCATAAATTGTTGATTGGTGTGACAATATGAACCTTTCACCGATATGCTAGAAATGCTTGAATAGAGAGGCTATGACTTATGGGTCGGAGAGACATGTACTTAGTCACGCCGAAATGAGTTGTTTGTTTAGAAGCTCTGACTGAATGATGAACAAAGGGATTTTGGAGTGTCAAGAGGTCAAATTAGATGGGACTATGGATGAATATGGCATGTGAAATGGATTATAGAAATTTTGCACTCAAAATGTGACAACCTTGTGGAATTCATGAATGTAACCTATTAGAAATGTGAGAATTTTTTTAGTCCCAACATAAGGTATCTTCCAAGAACTCTCACATGAAGGAAACTGAGAAAAGTGCCTTACAATACCACAGACCTACAAGGAAGGTATCCTCCAAGAAGTCTTACATGAAAGAAATTGAGAAAAGCAGACTTCACAGAGTCAAAAAGCGGCTTGACGGGTGCACCCATGAAGCGACATGTTTACCCGTAGATAGAACATGTGAGAAAGCAACCACACAGACAAGTAAGTGGATAGTCATGCAAACCGTTGACAAATTGGACAAATTTCAAAGGGGTCCCTCGAGAACCCTTGAAAAGGAGGAAGGGTGCACTCAAGGGACACACTATTTAAAAAGCAAGGTCTAGTCAGGCTACCCTCAAGCTAGACACAAATATATGAAATAGGTCTAGTCGGGCTACCCCCAAGCTAGACGCCATAAAATTAATTTGAGATAAAAAAATTAATGGGGTCCCTTAGGAACCTAATGTGAAAAGAGAGGGTCCACTCAAGGGATGCGTTTTTTGAGAGTTGGTGCCTTCTTTCATGAATCGATTCATTGTCAAGGAATCCTTTTGAAAGATGTTCACTTCATCAACGAATTCGAAAGGAAGAATATTCCCTCACGTGAGGGGAAGATCAAAGCTATTCCCACTTTGGAGGAAGGTTCTCAAGTTTTTTCTTTACGAACCCGTGATGAAGGAAACATGTTCCATTAGGGTTGCAAGTTGAGAATGCAATTCTAGCAGAGAAGTGTGTGAAGATCCTTAAGAAAAGATTCGTCAGCAACAAATGCATTTTCTAAAGATCAAAGTGATGTAAGGGTGGCGTTGTCACACATGAGAGGGACAACTCAAGAAAAGAAGAGAGAAATATAAAGGAAAAGTAAAAAGGAAAGAGAACACAAACAAAGGGCACAGGGGTAGCCTGATATTTCTAGGTCAGAACTGCTCATAAATATATAAGTATAATAAAAGTATATAAATGAATTGTCATCAAACCCCTACTATATTAGGTCATGTGAAGAATGCATAAGAAGACAAAGTAAAAATAAAAAATTGGGTCAACATGGAAAGAAGCCTAAATTCCCCCAATGCTTTGCATTGTCCCCAATTTGGCGAAATTCAATCACAAACATGGAAGAATGATGATACGAATAGAAGAAGGTTTACAACACAAAAACCATACCTATATCCCAGCACCAATAGGGGTGACAAGGGTTATCCAAGTACACATAGCACTATTATGGGGGAAAAAATCACAACACCCACACACCTAATCTAAAGATAAAGAAGGGGCTTCCCTCTAACACTGATCAACGAAGAGGTCATCAGCTTCCCACTCTAGATCATCGTAGGGGGAAGGAGGATGAGCCTGCAGTGATGGAATTTTAAGGGGAGGATCTTTCAACCCTCCCATAATAAGGGCTAAGGAAGTAGGTCTTGCGAGGTTTCCGTCACTCAACTCTTGTGGGTCTAAAGTTAACGACCTCACAAAGATCACTAACAAGGTCAAAACTTCATCCACTGATTAAACATGCAATTAATAGGAGTTCCATGTTTCACCTCAATTGACAGAGAATATTGCACTGGAGGTTCACTGCTAAGCTCACTGAGTGATTCAGGAGTGGTGACGAACTCAAGAGAGGTTGGAATTGGTTCCGTTAGTAGGACAAAACAAGTCAATGTGGGACCACCCTTCAGAGAAGGTGGGCTCTTCCTGCATCCCCTGTTGCTAGAAGGACCACTCTCCACCTTCTTCTTCATCAAGGGAGGTGAAATCCCCACAAACAAGGCAAGAAGGACAGAGGAAGAGGAGAGAACCACAATAGATACGATTGAGGTGTTAGTCATATCTATTGGCTTCGGGAAAGGCAAGACATCCAGAATGGATGTCAACAAAGGTGGCTCTATCAAAGGAGAAATGAACACCTGTACCTTTCTAGGGTCAAGCGCATTTGCACTCGTAGCAGAAGCCAAAAGTGATAGAGAGCTAGTTTGAACAAAAAAAGAGGGGAGGAGAGAGGAGGACGCGACAAGAGGTTATGATACAGGGGCGATCGTCTCCTCTTCCTTCCTCTACGAGGTGACTTGCTCAGCCAAGAGAGCCTTTCATCGACACTTGTGCTCACATGCAAGGCGGTTTCTATGACTCTTTGAACTAGAGGCTAGAGGTTGCGAAGGGACGAAAGGATCCTGCTCAACCATGGGTGTGTCCTCCACAGTTGTTTCCAGTGGAGGGATAGACTCCTAGATGAGAGCATGAGGGAAAAGTGTAGAAACAATAGGGGGAATTGACTCTAATGCCTTGACAATGGGCCTTTTTCCATTCACTATTTTAGGAGCAAGAACGGTAGGAGGTCATGGGGAAAATTCTCTTTGTGAACCTTTATTTATCCCATATAAATAGTACCAAGGCCTGGGAGGCTCAATAGGGAGATCTGATATCTTGATCTTAGGTCTATGCCAAGCAGGCACCTTCAGAATCAATGGGTAAAGACCAGGATTACTCATCCAATACTCCTCCCAAGAGATGGGAGTGGACGAGCCCGCCCAAGAAGGAGCAAGCTTCTCCTTTCCCTTTCGAGAAGAGGAGGCAACTAGCTGCTCTACTATAGGAAGGGTTGGTTTTGGCTATCCCTTGCCCCCAGTCTTATACTTTACATAATTCTTATAAAGTAGGTTAGTTCTCAGAGGAAGTAGACCAACTAGGGTGGGCCAAAAGTGATCCAATGAATATCCCCCACAAGACACCACAGGCTGGTATCCAGTATCATGCACTACATGCACAAAACCTTCATGAGAAAATTTAAAAAAATTATGAATTACCGAGGCGATCCCATTCATGGAAGCTAGCCAAGGTATACCTAGCTTCACCCTGAATAGGTCTGACTTGGTAATGACATCAAAAACCATGTCTATGTTCCTAGGTCCAACCAGGACGGACAAAGTTATCAATCCATATGGTTTGAGAATAAGGCCATCATAGGTATGGATGATGGAAATTGTTTTTTCATATTCCTCCCTTTGTAGGGAGTTCAACAATAGAGTCTCCTCCGTGATGACATTCACTCTACTAGTGGGGTCGACTAAGACTCTTGTCACAATGTTTCCATTGAGGCGAGCAAGAATGTAAAGCGAAGAAGGCTTGTCATTTTTTGGTACATCTTGTGAAGTGAATGTCACATCCGGTGAACCGGTCGCAAGACGAGGAGAAGGAGCAACAATAACCATGTTAACATTGTGAATGGTGACCCTAGACCTGCACAAACACAAAGAAAAAACACATAATTAGCTCAATATGCAAGTTAGAAACATCATTCCCCATGAAATTCATTTGAAACATGAAAATAAGAAACAAAATGAAGAATACAATGAAAATCTATTAAATCCTATTTAAATACTCAAACTCTCAATCCCATGGGGGAATTGGTGCCATTTTAATGTGGAAAATGGGCCTTTCCCAATTCCTTGCAAGCTTGATGATCAATGGTGAAGATTTGATGCTCCTTGGTGAAATTTCTCCATAACCTAGCTATGAAAATATGAAAATAGATGAAAATGGATAAAGACGGATGGAGATTGCTCAAAACTTGAAAAGAGTATTGTTGCATCAAGTTGTGGATCCAAAATTCAAATGAGAGCTTTCTATTTATATAAGAGAATAATGCAGAAAGAGGCAAAAGGGATGAATGTGGGAAAAAATACCAACCAATAGAAAAAGACCACTTGTCAACATGTGAGTGGAGGAGGAATGAGAACATTTTGATGAATGTGCAAATAAATGTAGTTAGGTGAATATTTCAAATTGATGAAATGAAAAGTTGGAGGGAGAAAGAAATGGAGTTAATGCCACTTGGCTCAAGGAAAAGGACATGTAAGAGGCTTTTAATGCCATGTTGGATGTACACACCCTTTTGGAGGAATTTTGAATTTGAAGAATATTCCCTCCTTGATGCCATGTTGAGAGAAAATAGGAGATTTAATAAATCAAATAAAATGATTTATTTGTGCAAGTTGCAAAAGTTAGAGGATTTGAGGGATTAAGATTAAGATTAATTAGGATTTGATTAAGTTAAAAGGAGATTAGCTAATGTGACAATTTGATTTAGATTTTTGGATTTATTTAAATCAAAGTTGAGAGGAATATGAATTTAGACTTAATTAAATAAAGTTTAATTTAATTAATTAAAGAGAATGATGTTAGTTTTAAATCAAATAAAGATAAATTTATTTAATTTAATTGAGATGACTTTAGAGATTAATTAAATAAAATTAATTATTTAATTAAAAGAGGGATTATAAGATTAACTAAATAAAATTATTTATTTAAATAATATGAAGATGATGACTTAATCGGATAAATTTGATTTATTTAATTAAGAGAGGAAATATGATGAATTTAATTAAACAAAGATTATTTAATTAAACAACCAGTAGGGGAGATGATTTAGGGTGAATTGGTGTTAGCAAAATTAGGATCAGGTGTATAGTATCAATCTGTATATTTTCCATGTCTACATTTTCCCCCTCTTTGAAGCAATGTACCCACTGTGTTGGTTCAAAGAATAAACTGCCAAGATCAAAATTTAAAAAAAAATCATTTTTTTCAAATGCCCCACTGCTGCCCCAGCGAGAAGGATTACATTGGTATACTGCTCTCTCGAGAGATCAGACAAAATTTTTGATTTTTGGGTGATCTCGCGAAAAAGGAGGATAAGCTGCCCGACAGGTCCAGAAAGGGTTCAGGATGCCAAAACATGAAAAAATGATGCAAAATGACCATCGGTTGGGTGAAAATAGGATCAAGGGTCTAAAACCTTAGTTGGACGGCTAGACATGGTAAAAAAACCCTAACTTTCAAGCTTAAATAGGGCTCAAGGGGTCACTTTCAATTCATTTGCAAACTTAGCACTTAGAGATTTAGCACTTTTGAGCTCTGACCACTGTTCGAGATGGCACAACGAGTGCTTCCACACCATGTTTTGGATCGAGTGTGAGTGTGCCACCGGTCACTTTCAATTCATTTGCACACTTAGCACTTAGAGATTTAGCACTTTTGAGCTCTGACCACTGTTTGAGATGGCACAACGAGTGCTTCCACACCACGTTTTGGATCGAGTGTGAGTGTACCACTGACTACCAAGTGTAGGACCACTAGTATGTGACCCTTACCTTACTTGTCATTTCAATTTTTTTGCTATTTAATTAGGGTCCAAAGTCAAACTTAGTCAAGCAGTGTTGTTTGGCGTTGCTGAAAGTGCTCAATCGACACCACACGACCTTAAAGAGCACCTCTATTGCGTCTTGCACCACTGAAGTTTAGTTTAACAATTAGGGTTTGGGCGGCAAAGTTTTCCATATTTGCAAATTGTGTCGCAACGAGGCAATTTGGAATTTAGGTTCAAAATTCAAAATGGTCCATGGTCAAACAGCGATGCGATGACCTAGTTTGGGCTTAAGAGGGTCCGAACGACATAGTTTGGAACTTCCAAACAATGACGCAATTGAAAATAATGACACATTTTTTATTTCAGTCACGAAAACTCCAAATAGGATCCCAATTTTTTTATGAAAATTGAAGCTATGACTTTACTGGTGTAGGAGGACGCAAAGATTTTACATTCTTGAGAGCATAGGTCCCTGATACTTAGTAGATTGGTTGGTATGCATGATCTGCTCCAGGAGCACCTTGGGGCGATAGGGCTATGGTAGATTTCCTACGCATGTCTTGTCCGGACATACTTGGGCATGATGAGAGTGTTGGTATGTGGTGACTGATCATGCTATACTATAAATTTTTAGTATTGTACACTCTACATGTATGCTTGTAGAGGTCTACGGCTGGGACAGACCCTCGATGGGGGTTCGGGGGTGAGAGCCCTCGAGGAATTTTTTTTCACCTTTTTCGTTTTGTCACTGAAAAAGGAAAAAGTCGACTTTGTAAACCCTAATTTATAGAAGCTTCTAAAAGCTTGTTATAAGCGGCTGGGATGGAGAGTTGTAGCATGGCATTATTTGCAATATTGTAATAGGTTTTGCACTAGATAATAAAATCATTGGATGGCTACGGTTTTGTGGATGTAGCCCAGATTGGGTGAACCACGTTAAATTCTTTGTGTTGTCTTCTATGTGTGTTTTATTACTCTATTTTATTGTTCAAATCTGCATTTAACTTGTTATATATCTGCCTTCTAACCCTAACAAAGAGCTCTGGCTGAGCGATGACACAGTGAGATGTCATCGCTTCACTTGCCCACAGGCGAGACGACAATGACTTTGGAGGATGTCTGACACATTCTTTGATTACTGATCCATGAAGGGTGAGTTATCTATGATGTGGACATCAGGAGAGATGCTTGCTACAATATTATGGAGCTTGATGATCTCATCTTTTCTGAGGGGCAGATCAAGCTAGAGTGGTATAGGGGCACAATGCCCATCTTTTGACTGATTGTTGTCGTGATCATTTCAGGCCTTGTGGTGCCAGATCAGCGTGACTGCTATTTTAGTCTAGGATGGGGTCTTTCCTGGGAGTGGATGCTCCACTGGAGAGAGTGATTTGCGTGGGGGCCAGTGATGTTGGCCTCTCTCTACCATGGTCTACATGAGTTTTCTTACTTGGATAGCAGAGCCATCGGGGTCAGGGTGACACTCTTACATGTCTGGGCCTGGGAGCACATTGCAATGCTTCACCCACGGGTCACACCAGTTGTCATAGAGCTAGATGATCCCATAGTTTGGTGGTACAGAGGGGCTTTGACTTTTAATCATACAAGAGCAACAAACATCCCTAACTAGAGGAGGGTTATTAATGAGATGACAGTTTTCACATGGAGGCCTTGGCTTGGTATGCCTGTGTGGTATGATCATGCTCAATAGCTATTTTTTTCTAGACAAGACAAGCTCATGTAGGGAAAGGAACACACTATGATATCTGTGAGATTAGGTGGCTAGGTAGTTTGGGGAGAGACAAGATCATCCTGATGACCAGTACAAGGCCATATTTGCATGTACTACGACGGAGACCACATGGGGTAGGCCAATCTAGACCGAGGATGTAGTTACATAATTTAGACAGTTGGTGGCTAGGCCATGGCCATATGATTAGGGGCAAGCAAACATAGGGGTTACATAGGCCTATATTGCTTGGTTCAGGCCATTGACCAAATTGACAGTGCCCGAGGCAACCTTACCACGAGAGAGACCTCGAGGCAGAACAATAGGGTGAGGGCGGGGGCAGGGAGGCAGAGGAGGAGGGGGACCACCCCAGATCAGAGGGGATAGGTGCTTGGAGACCAACAAAGAGATGGGGATAGGCAGCAGAGACATGCCCTGAGGGACCATCAACAACAAATCCCACCACCACCACTAGCTCAACCATATCAGAGAGATGCATTGATACAATAGTTACAGGCACAAGTGCAAGTACTTACAAACGAGAGGGACCAAGCCATCACCACAGAGAGAGATCTCAGGCCAGATTAGAGCGGGATCAGGAGGTGGGCCGGAGATGACAGCTAGAGGTTATGGCCACTACTTCCTAGGGTAGGACAGTCTTGGTGCGGATGTACCACGAGGCTATCTGAGAGGTAGATTACTACAGGTTACACTATCGTCAGGCTGTACTAGTAGGGTCCTGGGTGCCAAAGTACTCTTAGCAGATAGGGATGAGACAACTTGAGGATGAGGCTGAGAGACAGGTGGGCGAGGGGAGAATCCAGTAGGGCTAGCCACGATGACATATTTTTTATTGGAACTATTATTTTTGATCCCCAGGCTCCATTTTTTGATAGCCCCACAGGCATTGTATACTTGATTGATACATACATTTGATCCTGATCTTTGTACCATTCTAGTTATATTTTTTTGATGATGATATATATATGATTCATTCATTCATTTATGAGATGTGTCCTATTTTATTTATGCATTATGAATGGATGATTATTTATGTATGCTTCATGATATGCAGATGTTTATTGATGCACATGGTTATGGATGCACTTCTTTTTGTATATTTTCTATGAATTTTATGATGAATATGTATGATATGTGGATGCACATGTGATGATTCAAATATGATATGATGATGTAGATGTATGGTTATGAGATGCTTTAACAAACCTATATGATATCCTAAATGATTATACTATATATGCAATAATACGTAAATGCAATGTTTTTGTATTTTTCCTTATGCATTTATGATGGTAATATATGGATGTTGTTTATATAATTATGTGATGGATACCAATGTAATCATGATATGTAAATGCAATGTAAATGATGCGAAATGATTATGATGATTTTATTAAATGAGATGACCTATGATGACCTGCAATGGTTATGATTATGATTATGCATTGTGATTTATGATCTATGAATGTAATGGTATAAATGCAATGATATGGATGCAATTTATTCTTAAGATACTTAGAATAATAAATCTCTATTAGTCTTCGTAACTTCAGAAAATGATGTGATATGAAATGTAATGTGATTGTGTCATGCAAATGTGATATCATATGCCTATGTGATGATTCATGTTTTGCAATGATTCCTAAATGCAAGAATGTACTATGATTCATGATTTACGAAATGTGAATAATTATGATACGTAACGATATTATTATGATGTGATATGCCTATGATATGGATGCCTATTTATACATAATGATTATGATGTGCTATGAATGATACGATGATGCAAATGATATGATGGTGTATATGTGATTATGCAATGCATGTTTTGCATATGATATGATTTAATAATGCCTATGTGATGATAATTTTATGTGTATAAAATGAATGCAAATTTATGGTATATGAGATGTTTTGAATAACCAATCTATATAATGATGAAATATAGTGCATGTCAGATGATTAATGTTTCCTATATGATATGATATGATATGATATGCATTATACTGATAGTTTGTGGATGCGGGATGGATGCATTAGCAATGTTTTTGATTAACTGTCATGGTACTATGTTAGTATGGAAAGAAGATAGAAGAAATAGGATAATGAAAAGAGGGTCCAACAAGCCTACATTATTAATGATGATGATGATTTTCTTATCACGAATTGGGATTTTAAAAGAGCCATTTACCTTATGTTTGGTAATACACATAGGTACGATGCATCAAGGTATAAAGAACTAGGATGGCGTTGTACCTAGTGTAATGGAATTTGACTCAAAAATCATATAGGAGTACTCCTATTCACACTTAACATACAAAAACCTCACTAGGATGTACTTCATATATTTCAAACATCTTAGACCAAAACATGGAAAGGAAAAACCTAACAATGTAATAGTCAACGAGTTGTTCGAAACACCTTCCATACACACCTAGTAAAGCAAGTATTCACCAAGGTTATATTACAAGAATATCCAACAAGCACAGCAGACAAAAATATAATGATCGTTGCCCCATTTATTTCTCTCTAAATCCTTTTGTTTGGACATCATTGAGAGTTCATTGAAATGCGTGCAAAAAGATAAGTCAAAAAGAGAAAGATAAAGTAAACAAACAAGCTAATGTTCTTCATACAACTAACCAAGACTAAACTATAGTGATGCTTGATGTTGACGTCCATTGTAGGAAGGATGCATCCTAGGACATGATGTTATCAGATGATTTGGGATTGACTAGATGATAAGCTATTGATACCAAGAGTTGACCAACTTGTTTACTTACTAACCTAGGCTTGAGACTTTGATGATTGGGTTTTCACTTTTGAACCTGCTAGACTTGTTTCTTACTATTTCACCAAAGGTTGAGGTTGACGATGATTTCTTATGAGTGGTTGATTATTTCGGGTGAAAGCGAGATGAGATGGATGGATTATTTGGGTTTTTGAATGTTTTGAGGTTGTTTTTTGGGGATTTTTGAGATTTTTTACAAATGTTTTGATTTTCAAAATTTCTAATGTTTTTGGGTTTTCTAAGATTTTGATCAAGAGGACTAACCTAAAGACCTATCCTAGGGGTCTCGGGGGCTGAACAAAGATTAGCCTTGCCTACGTTATACACGCAGAGACCACGTAGTTTGACTAACACAAACTCGATTATTGATGAGATATGAACACGATGGATTGCCAGTTTATTATGACAGACTCCTAAAGGATTGACCTAATGTGTCTCGGGGGCCAATCAAATATCCACCTTGCCTACGTTCAAGCTCAGAGACAACGTAGTTCGACAAAATGACTCTACTTTCATTTTTGGATTCTTATTTTTGGATTTTGACATGTTTTGGATGTTTTTGGATTTTTTTATTTTATTTTATTTTTTGAAGGATTTTATGAATATTTTTGGATTTTTGAAGGATTTTATGAATGTTTTTGGATTTTTGAAGGATTTTATGAGTGTTTTTGAAATTTTTAAGGATTTTAAGGAAGACTGCAAGAATACACACGAATCTGATCCGATACAGGTATAGGGACATGCCCCCGACATGATGCAATAGACTACTCCGATATAGGAAGAACAAAATGACCTTAGGGATGTGCTAAGTAGTACTAGGAGGGATTATAATACAAACACAAGATCAAGCTATGGTGTAAACGCGGATGGGTGAAAGAGTCATTAGAGTGCGATGGTTGAATGATGTAGAACAAGCCATAGAGATCATGGTGGATGGAGAGTGCTTTATTTACACTTGGTGCCTGTTTTCCAAGTTTTCACCAAGGTACTTGCCCAAAGCACCACCGAAGTGGTTTTCACTAGAGGATGATTTTTTTATCTTTATTATTTTTTAATCCTTTTTCTGATTTTTTTTGGATTTTTATATTTTTATATTTTTTTGTATTTTTGGTTTTACCCTCGAAAGATCAGGCATATTTTTTTTTGATATGGGAGCTATTGATGGGCTCTGGAGAGGCTCCCCTTCAGGCATTGATAGCTGATATTCCCCTGACTTGTAGCTCGTTGTGATGATGAAGGGTCCCAACCAATTGGGTTCAAATTTTCCTTTTCTATCTAGATTTGGCACGTTTTTCTGATTCTCCTTCAATACCAGTTCTCTGACTTGGAAGGTCCAGCTCCTGATCTTCTTGTTGTAGCTCTACTTGAGATAGTTTTGATAGACTTGCAAATGATTTAAGGCATCTATGTTTCGTTCATCCAGTAGTTTCAGCTCGTTTAGTCGTGACACCTGATATTCTTCATCTGTAATGAGATTCTACAGTGATATTCTTAATGATGAGAGCTCGACCTCTATGGGGAGGATGGATTCTAATCTGTAGACCAAGGAGAATGGGGTGGCACCTGTTGGTTGGTGGATATTTGTTCGGTAGGCCCATTGAGAGGGATTCAATTGCAAATGCCAATCATGACCAGTTTCATTGATTGTCTTTTTGAGGATTCTGAGGATAGTTTTATTTGTAGCCTCAACTTGCACGTTACCCTGTGGGTAGTATGGGGTGGAAAAGTGATGTTGGATTTTGAACTTCTGGAACAGGTTGTGAACATCCTAATTTTTGAAAGGTGTCCCATTATCTGAGATAATGGCTTGAGGGACACCGTATCGGCAAATAAGGTAGTTCAAGATGAACTTGGATATCTACTTCCCTGTGATATATGTCATGGGAATGGCTTCCACCCACTTCATGAAGTACTCCGTGGTGCTAATGATGAACTTATGTCATCTGAATGAGGTGGGGGTGATTTTACCAATGAGATCGAGCCCCCACTGTGAAATGGTCCAAGGTGTGACAATTGGGTTGAGCTCCTGAGCTGGTGCATGGATGAGGTCCCCATGCTGCTGACACTGCAAACACATTTTGACATAGTCACGTGCTTCTCTTTCCATTGTAGGCCAATACTACCCCATCCTCAGCAGTTCCTTGGCCAAGGTCATACCACTACAGTGTGAACTAAAAATTCTGTTATGTACCTCTGTTAAAGCAGTCAAAGCTTCCTCAATGTTTAAGCATCATAAAAGGGTTCTCTAAATGCTCCTATGGTATATGGTGTCACCTAGGATAACAAAGCATGTTGAATTTTTGACAAAGTTTTTCTTAAGATTGGGAGTGATTGCAGAGGGGAGGACTCCTATTCTAAGATAAGTGTATATGTCATGATACGTTGGGTTACCAAAACCAACAATTTCACCCACAAATTTAAACTTCGGTACCTCAAATGTAGGTACGAGAAGCTACTCTACAAGTAATTATTTCTTTGGGCCACTGTGTGGGACATCTAGTAGTGATCCAATTATTTCCATAGCATCCACTACTCTATTATTTTCCCTTGGTATCTACTCGAAGTTGATTTCAATGAAGGACTCTTTGAGGCTTTCCACCAGTTTCTTGTAGGGAGTCAACTTATCATCCTTTATTTGATATTCATTGTTGACTTGGTTGATGATAAGCTACGAATCCCCATAGAATTTGAGTGCCATGATATGCCATTGTGCCGTAATTCTCAACCCTATGACAAGAGCCTCACATTCTGTAATGTTGTTTGTGCATGGGAATGACAGCTTGTATGATTTAGGTATGCAATCCCCTTGCAGAGTGATGAAGAAGATTCTCACTCTTGACCTGTGTTGTGTGTAGGACCCATCGAAGTACATTTTTCGGTGATTTACTACACTAAGGTTGAAGATTGATTCGTCGGGAAACTTTGACACAAGTGGATTTTATGCATATATTGGTTCTTTTGCCAGTTGATCTACAATTTCATTCCCTTTAATAGCCTTGTGTCCTACATACTCAATGTCATGCTCTATCAAAATTAGAACCCACTTTGTCATTCATCCTATGAGAGTTGCTTTGGAAAGAAGGTACTTGAGCAGGGCTATCTTTGCAATGAGCTTGATCTGATGTGCTAGCATGTAATGTTTGAATTTCTGTGCTACGAAAACAACCGCTAAGTAAGCCTTCTCAATGGATGTGTAATTTATCTCATGTCCCACCATGGTTCTACTGATGTAATAGATAGCTCTCTCCTTCTTGTTTTCATCATGTTGTGCTAAAAGAGTGCCAAGGGTTGCCGTTGTTGCTGATATATAGAGGATCAAGGGTTTTCCAAGAATCATTGGCATAAGAACTGGTCGTGTGAGTAAGTACTCCTTGATCTTGTTAAACACCTGGTCACATTTCTTGTCCCATTTGTATGCTACCCCCTTGTGGAGTAGATGAGAATATGAAATTTCCTTATCTACTAATTACACTATGAATCGGCGGATGGATTGGAGTCTTCCTTGCAGGCCTCTTAGTTGCTTCAATGTCTTTGGTGCCTCCTTTTCAAGGATTGCTTTGACTTTGGAAGGATCTACCTCGATTCCTCTCATTGACACAATATACCCTAGGCACTTTCCTATTTGTACCTCGAAGACACACTTCTTTGGATTGAGCTTGACCTTGTATTCTTCTAGCCTATCGAGGATGGAGCTTAAAGCTGATATGTGATCCCATAATTTTCTTGACTTGGTCAGTATGTCATGCACATAATCTTCCACAGTTTTTTGAACCATATCATGAAAGATGAGGGTCATGGCCCTTTGATAGGTTTCTCTCACATTCTTTAGCCCAAATGACATCACGTTCCAATAGTATGTTCCCCACTGAAAAAGTGAAAGTTGTCTTGTGTTGATCTTCCTTAGCTATCATAATCTGATTGTAGCCTGAGAATCCATCCATTAATGATAACATCTCATGTCCTACTATCATTTCCACGATCATGTCAATGTTTGGAACTAGAAAGTCATCTTTGGGACATGCTTTGTTTTAGTCTCTGAAATCTGTGCATATGCGGATGCCTCCAGTGGGATTTGAAATAGGTACAAGGTTTGAGACCCTCTTTGGATAATTAATCAACCGTATGAATCGTACATCTAGGATTTTCTGTAATTCCATTTTGACCAATAGTGCGATATGGGGGTGCATTTTCCTTAGCTTTTATCTTACTAGCTTTACATCGGGATATACAGCTAGGTGATGAACCACTACCTCAAGATCAAGACCAAGCATGTCAGTGTAGGTCCATGCAAATTTCACCTTCCTTTCTTTTAGGAACACAACTAGAAGTTCTTGTTCTTCTATGAGAAGTGACTCGGCATAAAATGTTATGTGTGGAAGTTCTTTTGTTCCCAAATTAATTGGATTACACCTTTCTGCCAAAAGCAGTGACTTCTCTTGATGAATGGAACTGAGAGGAAGATTGAGTCCTTTATCTTTCGATGCCTCAGAGAGGTTTTCACCATTGGATGTGTCCTTTATTTTTACTATTTTCGAGTTAGAGAGTGCCACAGTGTGGTTTTCACTCAAAGACCTAGAGATTATTCTCAAATTTTCACTTTTGCATATGAAGGATTCAATCACTTCCCCATAATAGGCTTGTGTATCTAGTATGATGTCAAACCCAGCTTTGTGATCTCCACATGGTATTTTATCCCACAATCCCATGAATTTTGAGAGCACCTCATCATTTTTGAATGTGTCTAGAATTGGTGGTCCTCGTTGGTTGTAATCGATGAGTTGGGGATAGACTAGGTTTATTTCATGGGTTTGATGGTCTGGCTCAAAAGAAAAGGTGCTAATCATGAATAGGGAGGAATCTTCGAAAAGCATAGGTAAGTCAGTTATGGGATCCAAATCACTACTACACAAATCAGTTATGTCAAAGGTAAAATTGTTTAAGGGTAGACCTGTAGATACTGGTAAATGAAGGGGAGTTTTAACTACTTTAATGGGCGGACTTCTGCCACGTAGGTTATACTTGGAGGGGTGCATCTGAGGCCAAGATTTTTCATACACGTCTCAAGAATGAGAGGTACTAGAAGACCATTGTCATTCTGTCCGAGCTTCTTATTTCTATTATAGCCCATACCAAACATCATTTGCAATCCTTTGCTTCTTTCATCCATGGGAAGATCAGGCACGAGCCTTTCATCTTGATATAGCAAGCTTGATATGTCTCTTTCATCTACTATTTCCTAACTTAGATCCCCCCAACATTTGAATCTAGAAGGGTCCAGCCTGAAAGTTTGGGATGATGTTTCGGCTGATTGGGGTCGTCCATGTGACCTAGGAGATTGAGGTAACTCTCCTAGGATGAAAGCACTTTTCTTCATTTTATAATCCCCACACCCGTTGTCTTGGATAATGACCTTGATTTTAGATATATCAGGAATGGTGGGTGTCTTTGTCTCAGAAGTGGAGGCCAAGGTAACTGGGTCTATATACGGAGTTGAAGGGCCTTCATCATTCTTTGGGACTAGGGGATTTTATAGTATTTTTCTTCCAAGTTTTTGCAGTAAGCAAAGGGCTCAGGATCACTGTAGATCATGACCTCTTAATTTTGATATGGGAACTTCACGCACTGATGGAAATTTGATGCAACATCTTACATCCCATGGATCCATGGATTCCCCAGGAGGATGTTATAAGGAAAATCAAGGTCAAGGACCTGGCAGGTGGTTTCCATAATGGCTGGCCCTACTTGAATAGCGAGTTGGATAGTGCCCTGAGACACTCTTTCTTGATCATCATAAGCTCTTATTGTGATTCCCTTACCCTTTTCAATGGAGTCATCAACGAATCCTAGATTCTTTATGAGCTTGAGAGAACAAATGTTTAAACCTTCACCCCCATCCACCAAGACCCGTTTGACTTTATTTTTATGGACAAAGACCTCAAGATGAAGTGCATGATTATGATATGGATGGGTGGGGAGGTCTTGTTCAAAGAATGAGAGGAGTTGTGGCATGATGATGTTTTCGACCATAGCTTGAAATTGATCCACATCAAGGTTTGTGGGTACATAAGACTCAACAAGGGCTTTTTCTAAAATCTCCCTATGCACGGGAAAAATTTTCAGTAACTCCATGATGGAGATTTGAGCGGGGGCCTTCTTTAGCTATTCCAAAATATTAGAGCCACTGATGACTGATTTTGAATTTTTAGGGAGTGCTCTGGCTTGCATGGATGGTCCAGGGATGGTGATTCTACCGCTTCGTGTGGTGATTCCACACTCGGCTTTGGATCCAGGGATATGGAAAACACCTACTAATTCATCTAGGGATGCGACAACATGGTCATAGATGTTGTTGATGCTGCCATAATTCTTTCCTTTTCCATTGTTGTTGGAATTTCCATGATCCGATATCATATTTGTGTATATCTTAAGGTCTTGATTTCCAACCAGTTGTTCAACTTTGATGGTCTTGTTTTCAATGAGGTCTTGGATTAGGTTTTTGAGCCTCATGCAACTGGTTGTTGTATGTCACTTGATTTTATGAAAGTCACACAGGTGCTTCTTATTATACCATGGTGGCTTAACTTGAGGCTCCTGGTAATTCTCAATGACTGGGAGTGTGATGATGTTGGCGTCGATAAGCCGCTTCATGACAGATTCGACTGATTCTTCAAGCAGTGTGCATTTTTGCTTCGAGGGATACCGGTTTCTCATGGATGGTTGACTTTGTTCATTGACATTATTGATTGTTTGTGTGTTGTTTTGCTGATGAGACGCGTTGGATTTGGGGGTATTTTGGCTATTATGAGGTTGTTGATACATTTTTTGTTGCATGTTTGGATTTGGAGCATTGATCACAACCTTAGCGTCAACAACACCGTTGTTGGTAACATTCTTGTTTTTCATCCATGTTTGTGGTTTGTCATTATAACTTGTTGATGGGTGATTATCTTGATAAGAAGGTGTTCCCCCTTGTGTTATGAGAGCTCTTTCAATGTTGAGAGCTTTAGGGATTAGTTTACCATAGGAGGTGATGCACTGGACTTTGAGATGGAAGGCCAGAGTTCCTTCGAGATTTGTAATGATATTTCTGACTTGTTGTTCTTCTGTCATGTCCCACTTGCTTCTATTGGATTTGGATCACCATCATTGTAAGAAAGATGCAAATGATTCTCCTTTGTTTTGATTGAGGTTGGATAGTTCCTCCAAGCTTATGTCCATGCCCATGTTGAATGCATAATTTTTCATAAACACGCCTACAATTTCCTGGAACTTCTTGATCCTTGGAGGATGTCAGGAGAACCATTCCATGGTTAGGTCAGCTAGAATCCGCGGGAAGAGCCTCATTAGATAGGAGTCATCATAGGATACTTCCATACAATGCATGTGGAATTCCCTAATGTGATCTTTAGGGTTTTTGAGTCTGCAATATTTGTCGAATTTTGGGATCTTGAAGCCTTGTGGGAATGGTTTCATCACAATTCTCTTGTAGAACAAATAAGGGCATAGATTCCCTTGTGATTTAGGGGTCTTCATTGATTGGATGTCCAATACCTATTGTGATAGCTTCTTGATTTGGGTGGATAAATCACCTTGAGGGTCAAGTGGTGGAATGAATGTGTTATGGTCTAGAGTATTGATTTGGATGATGGGTGTGGTGAATTGTGGACTGGGTGGTGTGTCCACGGGAGTTTGTTGTGTAGCCAAGGCTTGTTGATATGCTTGTAGTTATTGTTGTACCAATAAAGCTTGTTGTTGGTCTTGTTGTTGGGCTTGCTATTGTTATTGTGCCAACAATGCTTTTTGTTGGGCTTGCTATTGTTGTTGTGCCAACAATGCTTGTTTTTGGGCTTTTTGTTGTTGTTGTGCCAACAACACTTGTTGTTGGGCTTGCTGTTGAGCCACTTATTTTTTCACTTGGTATTGCTATAAGGCTTTTTGGTAAGCCTGTTGCTATAACAAGGCTTGTTGTGCTTGATGTTGGTCTTGTGCTTGTGCTTTTGCAACTTGGGTAGCTAGAGCGGCTTGCTGTTGTTATAATAAAGCTTTTGCTTGTGCATGTTGCTGCTATAGCAATGCTTGTGCTTGCACTTGATCAACATTTTGAGCTTGTTGTGCAGCCTATTGTGTTTGTTGGGTTTGGAATTGCTAGAGCACCTTTTGGTGGGCTTGTCATGCCACTTGCAAAGTGATGCTATATTGGTTGGCCACATTTGGATTTGGTGGTAGAGGTGGGGGATTCAGAATGGTATGAGATGGTGTGATGAGACTCTATTGGGGTGGTTTTTGGGTGATGACAATGGGTTGTGAAGTGGGTATGATTGATGAGTTGGGCCCTTCAGAGACCATGTTTTGAGACACTTGAGGTGTTGTGGATGGTGTCATGGTTGATTGAGGTATTTGGATTGTTGCCACATGTTGTGATAGCGGTGGCATGCTTCGATGATTTGATATGTTTGGTGTGCTGATTTGATTCGGTTGATTTTGGATAAGTAAAGGGGGTTTCCCTAAACCAAGCATTGGTGTGGATATTAATGGAAAATGTGGGAATGGTGGAAAAATGGGTGGTGTATTCCCTTGGGAAAATGATCACGAGGGATCGAATATTCCCCTTGGTCCAAATAATCCACCTTCTCCTTGTGAGGTCATGGGGAGAGAGGTTTGTGTGTTGAGAGGATATGTCGGTGTTGCGTGAAAAGAGGATGGATTGGTGGGATCATGAAATGTGAGTGAAATGTATGGATGTAATAGATTTAATGGGATAGATTGACCCAATATGGTATTCACATCCAAATCTTGGTTATTCATAAGGGGGTGTGTTTGAAGAGCATGCAACAATGAACTTCCCTTGTTGACAATTGGTTCAATTGGAGCAATGGATGATTTGAATTGCGGGATGTTTTGAATGATGTTTTGAAATGGAGGTGTGGATGAGGTTGGGGGCATGATCCCAAGGGGTTGCTCCACAATAGTGTTTACGTCAAAATACGAAGGGAGTTTAGCCCCTTCTTTTGCCAATTCAAGCATGTATTGGGAGGGATTGAGCCTCATCATGGTATTAACAGTTCTATGAGTTTTGATATTTTGGACCATTTCAATGATTTCATATTGTGTCATACCTAATATATTATTGGTGAAGTCTTCCACTTGACCTTCCTCTTGAGGGTCTTGTGGTAATAGAGGAAGATTGGGTGGGGGATTGTTAGATCCCATAGGATTGATTTTAGGTGCGGTTTGACTTAGGTCACTTGAAGTAGATGCTTCCTTGTTGGCTTCCATATTTTTCTTGTATTGAGATCGAGTTTGCACCATAAAAGAAGGATGAAATTTTAGGTACAAAGAAGAAAAACTAAGTTTTCTCAAGGATCAAAAGGTGGTGATGAGATAGATGAAGGGTGGATGGTGTGAATGATTAAAATCTTAAGAATCTTGAAGGGACACTAGACTTTAAGACTTTTTGATTTTTGATTCTTGATTTGATTTGTTTTGGATTTGGATTTGGATAATGAACTCATAAACCCCAAGAGGTTGGATTTTTATCTTGGAATAAATTCGTCCACAAGGATTGATAATTTAACTAATCACATGAAGAAGGATTCATCTACACATACTTAGTCAAACAAGACGATTTTTGATTTGATTTAAAGGATTTGCCAAAAGTCTAGTATGACTTAATTTTTCCAAGATTTGAAGAGTTGTTTGGTGGGATGAGATTTGATCAATGTTTGAAGGGTGGGTGAGAATGTTGAATTTGATCTTAGATTAGACCTAGATAGAAGTCCTTTCTACAAGACCTCCCTATTGAAGAACATGCTTGTACTCCCTATGTGAGAAATGAAAATCTTTGAAAGAGACTTGGATTTTGACTGCAATAAAATTCATACAAATTAGGACTGTTCTTTGAAGCTTTCTTGTAAAAATTATAGACCAACCTTTCTCTAGCTTCATGAAGTCTTAAAAGACATTCCTCATGAGATTTTGGACTAAGGAACTTGTGATGACTTGGTTTGGGAATTTTGAATTTTCAAGAAATCATAGGATCAAACACATGTCAGGTCCAATTGTCTGTTATCTTGCTTAGATTGATTCTTTTTACCACACACACTTTCTTGATTATGTTTCTAACTCAATGTCTAATGTCCTAATTTCTTTTCATCCCACAAGGTTCATTATGTGGAAATCAAGGAAATCAAGACAATAGTTTCCTAATGTTGACTTTAGTAAGAGCAAATTGTGATATAAATCCAAATACTTAGAAGCCTCCAAGGATGAAATCCCTAGGGAAAGCAAGAGCACTTGGATTTGTTAAAGGTATTTACTTCTCCTAAAGGGTTTAAAATTTTGAGGTTTTGGCGAATGTTTGTTTTCAAGTGTTTTGGATCCAAGCAGAGTGTTTTCATTTCCAAAGTGATGCACAACCCTAGGATAAAATGAGACAATATTTGTTGAGTTCCCACTTGGATAAATCCAGCTATGCCTACTCTTAGCAGATGATTAGATGCTTGACCACACTGGCTCCCCTCCATGACACACACTTCTTGGGTCAGCCAAGCATCAATACCCATGAAACTCCCATGGCATACTTCTCATCTCTACCAAGAGCCGTAAAAATGCGGGACAACTTCAGAATGACCTTTCTTGCACCAACAAATAAATTTAAGGATTTGGGCCTTCCAAAAAAAAGGTTCTAGTATAGGAATTCCAATCATGGGGGATCATCCATACAGCATGAGACCATTGCTTCCCTTCTTGTCAAAAAAATCCTCGTGATACTTGAACTTTCCTCAAGTATCCACACTTATATACGGGTTGGAAGTCGCTTGGCTTTAGCGTGTTCCCATTTGGGTTATTCCCTAGGGTGATTAATTTTTCCCACTAGGCAGGCCCTCTAAGGATAAACAAAAGCGACCAAGCACATCCATAATTCGATTGATCTTTGTTGAGAAACAAAGAGAGAACACTCACAATATGCTCCACTCACACTAGCAAGATTTTGTTCAATTTTAAGAATCCAAATTGAAGTGTGGAGGTAGTCACCTATACAACTTAATATCACAAAAAATATTTTTGATTCTCAAGATCACTGTGAGGCATGAGCGAAGCGCATACATCTTTTTAAGTGATATTACTTTGGATAAGGGATTACAAAACATAAAAGGCACATGCTCATTTTAATCCTTCAATAGCAAGAATATGAATTCTTTTTAAGCACCAATCTTGAAGTGTGAGATTTGTTTGTTCAATTGTTAAACCCAAAACAAAATCTAGTAAGTTTCCTAAGGTTATTTTTAATCCCTTTGTTTTATTCTTTTTAAGCCCAAACGAAAGTTATTGAGTCCTAAAAGCATGAAAATGACAAAGTATTTAGAAACAGGATTATAATTTTTCCCCAAAGTGTGTAAAAACACTTGATACAATGAAATGATAATGCCATAGATAAATCCTTTTCTTTGTTTCCCCCCTTCACTTTTGATCAAGCCAACCCACAAAAATTGTTTAATACCAACTCCAGCGGCGCAGTCTGTAATGGCGGTGCAGTTTAAAGAAGTGAACGTCGCTATATAGCATCGCTGAGGACTGATAGTGATGGATTGTGCAAAACTAGTGAGTGTACATGTGGCGTTATTTTGACAGCGGTGGAGTTTGGAGTTTGGAATTCAAATTTATTTGGTGGGAATGACTCAACATCGCAGTTTGGAATTTGTCAGCATCACTATATGGTGTCGCTGGACTGATAACGGAGGAGTTTTTTGGATAGAGGTGCAGTTTTCCTGTAGACACAAAAACTCAACAAAAACCATGAAATTTCTCAAAAAAATGAGTTAGATTCTTTAGATTCATCCTCCTTCTACGGAAAAATGTGAATGGTGATCCTAGACCTACAAAAACTCTCAATCCCATGAGGGAATTGGTGTCATTTTGATGTGGAAAATGGCCCTTTCCCAATTCCTTGCAAGCTTGATGATTAATGGTGAACATTTGATGCTCCTTGGTGAAATTTCTCCATAACCTAGTTATGACAATATGAAAATAGATGAAAATGGATAAAGATGGATGGAGATTTCTCAAAACTTGAAAATAATAATGTTGCATCAAGTTGTGGATCCAAAACTCAAATGAGAGCTTTCTATTTATAGAAGAGAATAATGGAGAAATAGGCAAAAGGGATGAATGTGAGACAAAAGACCAACCAATAGAAAAATCCCACTTGTCAACATGTGAGTGGAGGAGAAATGAACACATTTTGATGAATGTGCAAATAAATGTAGCTAGATGGATATTTTAAATTGATGAAATGACAAGTTGGAGGGAGAAAGAAATGGAGTTAATGCCACTTGGCTCAAGGCAAAGGACATGTAAGAGGATTTTAATGCCATGTTGGATGTACACACCCTTTTGGAGGGATTTTTGAATTTGAAGAATATTCCCTCCTTGATGCCATGTTGAGAGAAAATGAGAGATTTAATAATACAAAAAAAATGATTTATTTGTGCAAGTTGCAAAAGCTAGAGGATTTGAGGGATTAAGATTAAGACTAATCAAGATTTGATTAATTTAAAAGGAGATTAGCTGATGTGACAATTTGATTTAGATTTTTGGATTGATTTAAATCAAAGTTGAGAGGAATATAAATTAGACTTAATTATATAAAGTTTAATTTATTTAATTAAAGAGAATGGTGTTAGTTTTAAATCAAATAAAGATAAATTTATTTAATTTACATGAGATGACTTTAGAGATTAATTAAATAAAATGAATTATTTAATTGAAAGAGGGACTATAGGATTAACTAAATAATTTTATTTTTTTTAATTAATAGAAGATGACGACTTAATCAGATAAATTTGATTTATTTAATTAAGAGAGGAAATATGATGAATTTAATTAAACAAAAATTATTTAATTAAATGACTAGTAGAGGAGATGATTCAGGACAAACTGGTGTTAGTAAAATGAGGATTGGTTGTATAGGACCAATCAGTATATTTTTTGTGTCTACAAACATATGCTTCAGGTTGAGAAACAAAATCAGAGGGATCGATAATCATGTTAGCAGAATGTGATGGAAACGGGTCTGTGTATATCTGCAATTCACTATTAGCTTTCACCACTGATTTATTCATATTTTGTTTGCTTCCACTAAGATGAATAGTACCATCCTTGATATGATCCTGTATCTCATGATGTAGGTGCATGCAAAATTTGGTATCATGTCCATTAAATCGATGATATTGACAATAGGTATTTGCTTCATACCATCTAGGGTAAGGTTCCCTAACAAGTTTAGGACTTGGCAACTTTACAATCTTATCCTTCAACAACTTTTCAATGACTACGACATTTGTAACAACTTTTCCTTTTCCAGAGATTGACACAATGGACTTCCCTTCAGGGCTAGAGTGCAAGGAAGGTCCCCCGAATTGGACCACCATCTGTTGATACTCTTGTAAGGCTACACACAAATGCATGAAGGAAGGGTTTTTCATAAGGGAAAGGTTTACTTTCCAAGGTATTTGTAAGTTCCCTATGAATATCTTCTACACATCGAAATCAAGTAACGGGTATAAGATTTGTGAAAAGAGCACTTGATATTGCACTATAAAGTTGGTAATCTTCTCATTATCCCCCTTTTTACACTGGACAAGGTTAGAGAACGTCATCTTAGGTCCGATGTTGGCTTGGAACTGTCGTAGAAACTAGTTCACAAGCTGATCAAATGTGAAGATGGAATTGTCAAGCAAGGAATAGTACCACTCGAGTGTTGTATCCTTGAGAGATCCGGGAAATAGTTTTTCCATCAACGCATCATGATGGAAGAAGTCTATACATAAGGAATGAAAGGTAGAGACATGCGTCTGGGGGTCCCCTTTTCCACCATATTTCTCGAACTTAGGAATATCCATCCCTTGCGAGAAAGGAGTGTTTAGGATTGCTACCAAAAATGGGATATGTTGAAAGAAGGGCTAGAAGATAGGCTAGGTAGAATTTTGGGAGAGATTCGCTAGCTGGTTCTACATCTTACCCATATTTTGAAGAAGAGAATTCAGAATCGGGTCATTAGAAGATATAGGACTAGTGGAACCGCCACTAGAGCCACCACCAGGACCACTTCCATGACTACCATCAGAGTTGTCGTTGATGCCACCGCCACTTCCAAATCCACCACCATGACCTCCACTAGAGCCACCTTTGCCACTGAAACTACCACCACCAAAGCCTCCACCGATCATTCCATTGAATCCTCCACTGTTGGAGGTGATAGGAGGGGTGAAGTGAAAACCCAGAGGGGTTTTGTTTACTTTGACAGTTTTTAGAGTTTTCAGAAGCAGTGGGTACATTGATTGAAGGGACCGTGTCGGCCATATACATAGATGTGGGAGGCATCAACAATTCCAACTATCTCTCATGTTCTTCGAAGGGCCCACCTCATATCATGTTACTATGGTTCGAAGGGGCGCATGCTTCGATCATACTAGTGAGAATAGTCAGGAGTTCTATGCATGTTCAATCTTTTCCTACCATGTATCTTATTTTGTTGATAACCTTAGCGACCCTAGCCAGCTTCGGGTTTTTATCCAAGTGATTCTCCAAAGCACCCAAACCTTCTCTAAGACTAGCAATATAATCAAATGTGATATTGATAGCTTGATGCTCATCTATGGATGATGATGTGGGAGACATAGGAGGAGTAGGGACATGGTTAGTTTCATCAAAGAATATGGACTCACCCTGTGGCATCTACTCTTGCGTAGAAAGGTTGACCGCAAAATTAGAGAAAAGACTAGTAGAAAAACTAGAAGAGACCTTCGTCTTCTCCATCGGAAGGTGTCATAGAGTTATCCTAGCAATATACCCAAAGGTCATGGACTGGGTTGTGATGTTCATAAACCTTCACAACATGCAGGCGTACAACGATCAAAGGGTACAAGGGGAAAAGCTCAAAACACCAACAAATGAGTAGACATTGGTTCACGTCAAGGTCACCAAAAATGTAAGAGGGGGACCAACCACGTCAAGGCCCCAGGTCACGGAGGGTTGAGTGCAAGAGGCTGCCCTAACTTACCTCAACTTAAAGGAGAGTTAGGAAATGTGGGACGAGAATGATGAGGACTATGAGATCCTCCGATCACCCTACAGACCTGAGACTCAAAATGAGGCTAGCCAAGTTAGATTTCAAAGTCAACTATGTGTCTCAAAGAGATCTTTGTTTGAGGATGAAAGCATCGCTCTGGGATGACAACGCGGCATGCTGGCGTGCTAGCATCCGTACGACTAGAGGATCAAAAAGACAAGGTCGAATAATAAAAAATAGACTATCAACCTAGTTAAAGGTTTTTAGGGGTACAAAACAGCACTATGAAATAAGAAACATACAAACAAATATGATAAAGCAAGTAGATTAATGCTAGGGTGACAAGAATGATCTCACATAAAAGCTTGTTCACTAGCTAGCTCCAAGAAAAACGTTCACCTACACACAATAAAGTGGAAAATTGTTTGGGGGCTATATAGGGGTCTGCCTCAGTCAAACCCCTATTTTGGTGTTTCTACCTCCATAGACAACCAAGTTTGCAACGATAGATAAATAGTATGATAAAGAAAGGAATGAAGCAAAGAACACTAAAACAATACAAAACAATAAATGTGCTTACTCAACCAAATAATAGAGGACAGGAGTAGAAAGCTTACTACCTCCACCAAGAGCACTCAAGGCTAATGGGGGAGAAAATGAGAGGACTCAAGCCTCTGTTGCAATGGTGTTTTTCCACACTTGCTCTACTGAGTTGATGGAGTGATGATTTTGTTGCTATGAAGTGCAAGAATGCTACTTGAATGCTTGAAGTAGATGCTAGAATGTTTAGAGCTTGTGAAGAGATTTGGAGAGAGAGAGAGAGAGAGAGACCTCAAATGGATGAATGAATAGTGAATTTAAAGGAAAGAGTGAAGAAAATGGCCATATTTGGGTCAGTCGGTTGAAGAGGGCGTTACAATTTGACTTCTAATGGGAAGTGTAACACCTCTTTAGGCTCCATCCACATGAATCTACCAAGGCCTTAAGTGCATCGCGTAGATGTTTATGTGTCACGTAGTTATCCTTGACAGTTATTCCTCTGTTGACGCTCAAAACAGGTTCGAAGCGGAATGAAGGCAGTGGGCTTATGTGAATTTTTAGCCTTCGAACCTGGTTTTCTAAAGTGAATGAGGGTAAAAGGGGAATTTTCCTAAGGGGTGCAAATTCCCTTCTATACATGTAGATAGGAGAGTGATGAGGTATAGGAAGAGATGGATCATTGGATAGTAGAGAGGTATAGCCTTCAAATTGTGCTAAACAACAAGGAGGAGGGGATGGTAGGGGTGTTCTGTTGGATTTGTTGATGTGCCAAAAGATCGACTTGTTAATGGTCAATACAAATGCCAAATTTATAAAAGATCCATGAGAGGTGGTTAAACCATGCCATGAATCAACATCGGGTTGGACAGGTACCAACCTATCCAAGGGGGTGAATGCACCAATCTTTCAATAATCCCCCCAATGCGATTGAGAGATCCAAACCCGTGACCTCGCTTTGATACCATTTTTTGTAATGGGTTTTTCGTTGCACCAAAAGATTGACTTGTTAACACCTGATACAAACACTAGATTTATACAAGATCCATGGGAAGCGATTAAGCCATGTCACAAATTTGTGGTGGGTTGGACAAGCACCAACCTATCCAAGGGGACAAAGGCACCAACCTTCCAACAAGGGGGAGGCATAGTTGACAATAGAGAGGGATGCAACCATGGTTGAGAGAGATGGGATACAAGTGCAACTATAGAGAGAAAATATAGATGTGGTGAGGTTGAGGTAAAATATTAATTTAGCCAGAGGCATGTTGGGGCTAGAATAATTAATAGGGGCATTTTTGGAGGTAATTAGTGCATTGAGGAATGTCGTAAGACATTGTGGAAGGTGTAATATTATTGGTCGCTATATGAGGGGGTTGTGTTAGTAGATCAAAGAGCATTGGGATTCATAGAGTATTTGAGATTAGGGGTTTTAGGATTGGCTAGATTAGGGCCTTTAGTTTCATGGGGCTGCAATGACCATGGGGTCCACCAAAACCACCATCACCAGGGCCATTAGTACAAGATAACTACAACTAGCTAGGGATAATTTTTTGATGTATGCCCTTGGGAATTTTTTTACATGTATATACATAATGTTATGTTGATGTATTATTTTATGATGACTATTATGTGGTACGTGTATGTGAATATGATTTTATTATTCATATGATGGTTGGATGTATATGATGATGTATGCTATTCATTATGTGATGGATTATTCTTATGTAATGGAGATATGCATCTTCTTTGTGGAGGGTTATATGTTTGATAGTTTATGGATGGATGGTATGCATGATTATGGATGATGTATGTAATGGATGGCTATGATTTATAATTATGGTGTGGGGTTTATGTATGTATAGGATTTATGGGTTATGTAATGGATGATTATAGTGTTAGAACACACTGATATATTGAGAGGGGGGTGAATTAGTATATACCACAAATTAATCCAATTCAAATTTATCAACCAAAAATTTCTACTATCTTAACATATAAAAAATCAAACTATGAAATTCAAAGAACTAACAAACAACCATAACACGAGATTTACGTGGAAAACCCTAGAAGGGAAAAACCATAGTGAGCAATCTACTTGGAACTACTATCCAAATCCAACCTCACAAATAAAACAAGATTTACAACAATTTTTATGGGCTACAACCCAAAGGAAGCTACAACTCCCAAAAATACACTTTTAATGGCTTCAACCAAAGGAAGCTACAACTCCCTATAGGCTACAACACTTACAGGATGAGGCTACAACATTAGTACAATTTTTTTGACAAAATCTATTGATCAACCACCTTCGTAATGCATCAACACCCTTCACACTGACATGTATCTTCAACACCTCTGCTCAAAAAATTTTGCTACCTTCCAAACAAAATTTCACACACACTTATTCACACATATCTCCTCGTATACACACACACACCTACACCTTGCAAAAAACTTGATATTTTATTTATATCCTCAGCAAGCTTCAAAATTTTCTCCTTGTCAACCAAGATGAAACGTGTATCATCAAATGTGCAACGACCATGACTGTTGGCTTCCAAAACATCTATGATAGCAAGAAATAAAATGTAGTTCAAACCAAGAGATAATCATGACCTATTTTACCTTATCACACATCCCCACACTAGTGGACACTTCCAAAGACTTCACACAATCATCTCAATATAATAAGTCAACCCAAGAAACACTTAACCTTCTATACATTAGCTGTAGACCAAAAGTTGTACTAGAGAAACCAAATAACATCACACGGATCACTTTACGAACATTATATGACTTTCAAAAACATTCTCATACACTCCTTTCACAACTTCATGCTACTTCATGATGGCACAAACAAATAGACACATAACCCAACATCACTTGCAAACTCTAAATACACAACCTTGAAATAGAACATTAAAAACCAGACTTGTACTCCACAACACCTGAAGCTTGAAATGAGAAGACATAGAGATAATTTTTTCTCCAAATTGTAAGATTGCATCTTTAAATATGGAGAGATACAAATCATTCCTTTGATCCTTTCTGATTTCAAAAACATTGTACTAATATCTTCACTCTACTAGCTCGAGAAACTTCTACGGTTAATTTTATGCATTAAAATCAGTAACATACATGCTTCACACTTGTCTCAATCTAATTTTCAAACCGCAAGGCCATATCTTAAAATTTGGAGGAATACAGAGAATTCTCCTGATCTAATTCAATATAACTTCCTTCCTTTGACTGCATGAAACCTTACATGTTTTTTTTCATCAATGCATTACATCAACGGACATAGAATGCAACATTCACAAACCCATAGACAACAATTACAACTCTTTTCATAAAAATAAAGAACCTACAACTTCTTCATATCAGCATAAATCTCAACCTGTCAACTTTCATGTATTCATGAACAATATAAGATATGATACATATGTGTATAGCATGCTCATAACAATCATCACCATGTCCTTATCCTCACAACTCTTTTCACCATCACTCCTTTTTCTGCTCCTTTGTACTGCTCCTTTGAAATATTCCTTTTGAGATCTCTGATCACCACTCTATTGACATCAATGTCAACACATGCCACATATAGTTTATGATTGGATTGGATTATATTTGTTTTACATGGTGATATTTATGGATGATTATATGGATGCATTTATGATGGTGTCAGTGATTTATATGAATTATTTCTATATGGTAATACATATATGATTATATTATCAAGGACCCTATGTGTATGATGGCTAATGCTTAATTATTATTATTATGGTGTGATATGAATATGGATGAATGTAGGACATGCATGATGAGAATGGATGCCACCAATGGTGGTAGTAATTATTTATTGTTATTTTCCTCATTTTACAATATGAGAAGAAAGGAGGATATTATGGGGGAGATAGATATTAGGATGAGTGAGATGGAGAGGTTAAATAAATAGGAAGCCTTGGGTGGGGATATGGTTTTCATGGTGTACTTGGGGAAAACTAACAGGCTATCTAGTCTAATTGGTATTAAATTTGGGTATGATGAGGGAATCATGCAAGCTTTCTAGTCAATATATGTATAAAATTTTGTATGGGATGAGGGATATATTTGAAATGGTATAAGTGAGAGGATATATTAGGTTGTTTAATCAATGTGGGTATGAAATGTATCTAGGGTGGGGTATAAGATAGATAGGGGTGGGTAGATATAGATGGGGGGTTGTACATACTAGTTTTGATATAAAAACATAAATTTTATGTATTATGGTATGAGAACCAAGCTGACAATGCATCCTTTGCATGGTATTGATTCTAAAATAATACCTAGGTTGTCTTAGTACATGCAAGATATAAGATATCCTTGGTGGGTTATTTGAGGGGGAGCTTTAAGTCATGAAGAAGTACTTATGCACATAAGGTATTGCCATGGGCCTTGCTGGGTTTATTCAAAGAAAAACCATCATATATAAAGTCAACCTTAAATGCACAAGGTTGATGCCAGTCTTGGTGGGTCATATAAGAACAACCAACAAGCAAAAGGATGGACCCTTGCACACAAACTATTGCTAGTTTTGGTGCATTGTGTAAGGGGACAAACAACAAATATAGTACACAAAAATAAAATACTATGTCATAATATATACTTGTGAGTGTATCAAATTACCAAATCTGAAAAATCATAATTAAAGTAAAACCAATTTAGTAATCAATAACTACATCAATGAGAGCGTGTGCACAAAAATAAAGTAAATTAAAATAATATACTTTTTTCCTCCACAAGTTCCTAGCCTTAAACTCAATTGTTACTTTATATTGTTGCAAGTATGACAGTAACATGAATTTATCTTGATATTATCATAACCTTGATTCACAAATGGATGTAGTGATATCTTGATTTTTCAAAATTTGTGGAGGATTTGATAGCTTATGATGGCATACTTATAGCATTCACCTGATAGTTGATCAACGGTATAGGCTAATTTGGAGGATCAATGGATGGGATTGATTAAGAGATAATGATAAATGTGAACTCTGACATATGTCAACATGAGAGGCTAGAATGATGAGATGATTAGTTGCATGGATGAGTGAAGTGAGAGTAAGTGAGAGTGAACCGATGTTATTTTTCCAGTCAACTCACTAAATTAGGAGATAGAAGAATATTAATAGAATCAATTAAATAAATTTATTTAATTCATATGCATGAGAGGAAGATATATTGAGGAAATAAATAAAATATTAAATTTTATTTATTTTTAGAGGAATTAAAGATAGAAAAATCAAATTAAATAAATTCAATTAATATATTTAATTTTAGAAGAAATATTAGCTAATGAAATAATTAAAATTATAGTTGATGAGAAGAATGTGTGAATTAATTAAATAATTAAAAGTTATTTAATTAAAGTAGTTAGAAGAAAATGATAAATTAATTAAATAATTAAAGTTGTTTAATTAATGTTGATGAGGGGAAATGATTAATTAAATAAATAATTAATGTGTATGGTGGGGAAATGATTAATTAATTAAATAATTCAAAATTATTTAGTGTGGATGATATGTTAGCTTAAGTAAATAATTAAAAAATATTTAATTAATATTGATGAGAAATGACAATAAAAAATGATGATTATTTAGATGAAATGCATTATTCATTTTTAGGTGTCTACATTTTCCCCCTCTTTAAGATAATGTGTTCATTCCATTGTTTCAAAGACATTTTGATGGTATGAAATTTTTTAGGTGATGACATGCCCTATTGTGTCCTAGTGGACCAAGGGATGGAGGTTGATTTCCCCCTCGAGATATCAAGTAGAAAAATAATTTTTCTGGTCGAGCTCATGATAGAAAAAATAGGATAGCTCGAGTAGATTAGTGATGAAAAAATAGAGGTGGATGGAAGAAAATTAGGAATTAAGGATGTTTGGGATAAAGAAAATGGAGTGAAACTAAGGTTAGGTTGTAGGGGGGTGCTTAGGGTTTTGGAAGGAGATGAATTAATGTGGAAGAAGAAATGAGATGAAATGTAGGATAATGAAGAATGTGTGAATTTTGTTGAGCAAATATTGAATAGTGAAATCCATAAGTAGGTAATGGTGTGGATAGTGAATATGGGATGAAAAGGTTATTTTATTTGGTTATACTTGAAAAATATAAAGTAAATCCTTATTTTGATATAAAAATAGATATTATGCACCAACATATGAGGAACCAAGATGAATTTGTATCTCTTGCATGAAATTTGACTCTGCAAATAAAAGGGTTGTTCTCATTCATACCATACATATGGAAACCTTGTTGAAAATATGTAAGAGAGTAAGACTTATAGCATGATAGTCCTAGTGCACATAAAGTATGAATGACCTAAGATGAAAATGGCATTTGTTTATGCAAGAAGCTACCTCAACACACACAAGGTAAGTATTTTCCTTGGCAGTCTCACAAGAACATCTCACAAACATGACGTAAAAAAGAAATAACCATGCCCCATTCTATGCACTATATTTCTAGACACACCAAGATATTGAAAAATTAAGGTGGCTTCAAGCAAGCATTAGAAGGAGACAAAAAGAAACAAAAAAGAAAAGATGGACTAAAAACACATATCAATAACTATCATATATTTTTCCATAGAGGGTGTGCTTGTTATCTTGTATTGTTCCTATTGTAGGAAGGATGGATTCGTTAAGGCATAGATTGGGATGCTGAATTAAATGAATAAGAAATAGGTATGTAGGTAGCAAGCTAATGCAACAATGGTCTTAGCTCATGATTTTTCATGAAAGCTCTATAATATATGCTTTTCTATTTATTTAATTATGAGATTTAAAATAGACAATGCTTCCTATACTCTACTATCTATCCTTTAAAGAAACATATAGTATACTAATAATTAAAAAAACATTTTTTATGTTGAATTCATACTATCCAAAGAATAAAAGGTAACAAACCTATTGGTTTTTTTTAGATAGAAATCCATACAATTTAAATGATATTAAAAAATAAATTACAAAGAAGGCCGAAATAACTAAGTTCAAAACCATATCTTTGCTCAACAATAGGTCGAATAAGGCTTATGAAATTAACATAATGTTGTTCAAAAAAATAGGTTGATATGATTTAGAATATGCCATATCTTTGTTTACAGAGAGGTAAGCTGAAAGGCTTAGTATATTTCCTTTCTCTACTAATAGAGATACAAGCTTAAAGGATTAATATATTTCCTTTCTCTACTAACAGAGATACAAGCCGAAAGGCTTAATATATTTCCTTTCTCTACTCATAGAGATACAAGCCAAAAGGCTTAATATAGAATTTATCTGCAATCATAAAATAAATTCGAGTTATAGGCTAACTTAAACATAACTTTATCAACAATAACATATCTAAGTAAGCTAACTTAAACATAACTTTGTTAACACTAACAAAGGAAAATAGGTTACTATTTTAACCTACTTGATAGATAAAGATAACTCAAATTTGTAATACCCTATTAAGTTAAATAAATACTCACACATTATAGAAGGTTAGATACAAAAATTTAAATATAGGTTGAATAATTATTCATTATTTCATATATTTACATCAAAGGCCACACCATTAGGGTTTAAGGAATAACCCTTAATACCAGATGTCTAAAGCATTGAAGTTTTAAAATATTATCCATATCATATAGAAAACCCAAACAACAAGTTTGAAAATAAAATACCTTTTATTAACGTTTTGTCATTGAAACTTCAATAAAACAAAAAAATATCAATAATAAATCACATACTAGTTTACTGTGTTTGTTCCAAGATAGACTTCTCTTTCTTCCTTTTTCCTCTTCTCTTATTATTTTCTATTTATGGGTCCATCTCTCTCCCACTTTCTGCATGTTTCTTCAAGCCATCATTCTCTCCCCACTTTCCTCATCATGTTGCTAGTCATAAAGACCCATGTTTCTATATTCTCAAAGTAAATACCTTTAGTTAATTCCCTTTACTTTCAATTAATGATCTAGTCCTACAATGTACTATTCCATTTAATGCATGGTGGTTGATGGCTTTAGCCATGCATTTCAAATAAAATACAATGAAATATGAATTAAATAATCTTCACCATAATCTTACATTAATCAATGTAATATATATGTGTGTGTGTGTGTGTGACATAGAAAAAGGGATCCTAGGTCCTAAGTGCAAAGAACCTAGGATTCAACATCCTTTTTCCTAGGGTTTCACTAAGATGTAGATCAACGAGGTGAATAGATTGATAATCAACCATGAAAGTGAGCCAATCAAACTTGAATCTACACCTAATTTAGGATGGGAATAGATTGGAAATGATTTGGAATGATTAACCTAATGATCATATATCCCCTAATATGTAAATTACAAGATCCTGACAACTAACATACTGAAATAGTAGTTTGCAGGTGGATTTGGGAAGTGCAGAGTGATATGTACCAACCCAAAAAAGCTTGTTTCAACCACTATAGAAGGACATAGTCGCCTAAGGGCATTTGAGTCCCTGATAGGGGGTCTTGATCAACTTTTGGGGTCCTCTGATGGAAAATATGAGATCCTTGTTTCCACTTGCAGAGTTGTCGAAATATCGTCAGTAAATATTTTAAGTGAGTTTCTATGATTTGATAAGATGTAGGGATTTAAATGCAACAATGGAGAATTTGTCTTGAAGATTCCTTCAATCCTCTTCAACCTAAGATATACACATTCGCAAAGAGAGGAAATGTTGGACCATTTAAGGGGCTTTCCTTAATAAAACCCTGTGTAAGTGTTTCTACAATTTCTAAAATGGCAATGTTGATAATAAATGGATAATTAAAAGGAAGGAATGATGAAACCACAAAAAGTTGCAACTCTCCACCCTTTAATGACTTCCTTGAATGACTGAAGTCATACACATCACCTCAAGCATTTGGATCTTGATTTTCTTGAATTCTTTAGAGACCTACAACAAGGGTTAGCCTTCACAAAACTATGAGGACATGAACACATAAACTCACATACACTTTGACATGATGATCGGATCTTGAATTTCTACAATGAAACTTTGATAATGTTTCCCTTGAATTTTTCTAAACAATAATTCTTGCTCATAAAATCTCCTTCTAGTTTCAAATGGTGAAAATACTAGGTATTTATAGGCATTTATCCAATTTCCTAAAAAATAGATTCCAAAATTCAACACTTGCAATTTGAATTTTGAATGTTTAAATACCACTAACAACATGTCCAAAAATAGGTCCTAGATAAGGAAGGGGGGCCCATTTTCCCATGGGTGAATGGGTCCTGACCCAAATTTATAGTACACTCATTGTTAGGGGCAACATGTGAATTGGGTGCATTTATTAAATGCTTGTAAATTATTGAAAAGTGTTACAAATGGGCTCCAAAATATATAATTTTAGAACATTAGACGGTCAATTAGGCTCAATAATCTAGGGGGGGGGGGAAACATAGTGTGAAATTATTAAGGGTGAAAATTTTTTACACTACATTTAGCCCCCACTTTAGTGAGAGTATGAACTTATGCTCAGACTCACACTAAAGTAGAAAAATATGTCACAAGGGGTCTGATTGTCCAAATATTGAAGAGATAGGATGACTAAGGATCAAGGGGGTTACACAAGCCCCCAGGATCCAAGATCACATGGAAAACTAACATAAGCACAAAGGAACATACACACATATGTATGATATGCAACAAAACAACATACACAAATATACATGTTTGAAAACACAAATCAAACACGATGAAAACACACAACATAAGATAATATATGGATGATGATAGAATGAAAACAAACATAATGTAAACATGAAGAAGACACAGAAGAATGAACACAATAGAACATAGGTTTAGTACTAAAATTATTTGAGTTGGTAAGGTAAAGAGACCTTAGTCTTAAATTGTCTCAAATACCAAACATCGTCCATCGAATAAATAAAATATTTCATGAGGACTAAAGTCATACGCATCACTCATGAAACAAATGGATCCACTGGAAATAAAATTATATTATGCTAGGTGGCCATGTTAAAAGGTGTTCATGAATCACACCATAGAAAATTCTACTATTTGCTAGGTGAATCACAAGCTGGAAAGCACACAGGCTAGTGAAGTCTGATATTCACTGGGTGAGCCCCCAAGACAAGGTAAAATGACAAACACACTAGTTCTACAAGGTGTGCCTATAACAAGGTGGAAAAAAAAAGGGGAACACACACTAGGTCTACAAGGTGTTCCCATAACAACCATACCAAGAGTTACACTCCTTAATAACCTTGATAAGGTGCCACAAGATGCTATGTCAATGCCACACTAAGTTCAACTCTCATGAACAAAGTGGAGAAAAAATTCCAAGGTTTAACGTCATGGGGGACGGATAAGACAAGGTTTAACATCATAGGGGACTAATATGACAAGGTTTAACATCATGGTAGATGAACAAAGACAAGGCTTAAATAACAAAGGGGCATTGCTCAATACATGAAGGTCACACATTAGGGAACATCACACATGATATCACCACCGAGAGAGGACTAGTTGAGGAATATAAAATCACACTTTAGGGAACACTAGTCATAGTGTTACCATCAAGGATAACATCATATTCCAAGAAAGGTCACTCTTATGGGAAACCAAGCTTAATATCACCACAACAAAGACATGTCACATGGATTAAGAAGGCCACACTTTGGTTGACAATGTCACACTTCCTAGGAGATGTATGCTATCATCACTAAGAAGGGACCATTTATTATGCAAATAATGAGTGGGGTACTATATGCCCCCCTTAAAATTTCAAAATACTTGCTATGTTGGTATTTTAAGGAGAAAGAGGGGAAGAGAAAAGAATGCATGCCTCCAAAAACAAGTTATCCTTGTCCCCCAAGCATAGAGACAAGGACAACCATACCAATGACCATCATGTTGCTACCATGAAAAATATGGTTGCACTTAAGATTATACCACCATGAATGGAAATGAAAAAGATATATAAAGCTAAAAATACCACATAGTTATGTGCAACATGATAGGATGGAGATTATTATTGATTAGTGGAAATAGATGCATCATCACAAGGAAGAGCACCACAATCCTTAAGATGTATTATATTACTCAAGGCCTTACATCCATTGGTAGAATTACCATGTACTTGATGATATGCATAAAATGAGCTATTTTTGTAGAATTTCTTTCATGTTCTTAGAGGAAGATAAATTAAGCAGGCTTTGAGAAGTCATGACAAGATATCCTCTTGATCTATAGTAGGGGACATTTATTTCTTTTGTGAAGAAAATCTTACTTTCTTATCACATGATGTCATACATACACAAGACTCCTTAGCTTTAGATTGTGAGATTTTGTACTCTCTAATAAAGGAAGGTGTTAAATCTAATGAGCCCAAATCATTACTAAAACATGTATTATAAGATGAAGCAACATCATGACCATTATTTCCACATGCAGTATCCATCATTTCAAGATGCACCAAGGTCAAATTTATCTTAGAAGAATCTTGCATGATGACATTGATATTAAGTGAAGGTTTCTTTGATGCTTTCATTTCCTTTGAAGGAAAATAACCAAGACCTATTATTTTTTCTTGCATGCTAGGCTCTTTGGGGACATAGATAACTTGTTCTTTCACTCCACATCCTTTTCAATTATAACTAAATTATTTCAACAATTGATAACCTCTTCCATAAATTTTTTCCATTTCTCTTGAGGAAGGTGGTTTTTCATAGGCACTTTGATCATAGGTAGATGTGTAATCCAAGTTATCCTCACTACTAGAATTTGTCAACTCTTGTGTCTTGGATGTTTCAATGTCAGATTGTGTTGACACTGCCAGAGCTTCGGTCTCTTTTCTTGGATTTTTTGTAATCTTGTATTCCCATGAATGTAGGTGTGAAATCGAATGAACTCCCAACATCATCCAACAAATTTGTCACAGTTGAAAGACACTCATCTTTATCCTCAACTTGTAAAGGTTCCACTTTAGTAGTTGGTTTCAATGTGCTAATAGGATTCATCATTTATGTTTCAATTTATAAACATTGTTCAGATTTAGGGTAAGCTTTTATTGTGTAAACCTTATTGTTGTATACGTACTTTAGTGAACTATAAAGTGTTGAAGGAACTGCATTCATTTCATGAATCCATGGTGACTGGATTAAATTGTGGATGGATTTTAAGGGAAAACTATCCTTGTAATTCTATCTAGTTGGAAAATGTGTTTAGATCAATCCTTAGGAATTTCATGGAGGTTTCCTTAGTTTATTCCTTAATTGTGGCAGTCTGCCTAAGGGCTGAAACTAGTGAGCCAAGTGGGGATGGATGCAATTAACACACCATCTATTTTTATTCAAAAATATGGTTTACAGACTTCCTGTCAATTATGTGATAGGAACCTGTACCAAGAAAAGTATGTAATAAAGAAAAATTAAAACCAGACAATAAAATATAATTAATAATCCTCACTGAAACTAACAAAAGGAAAATCAATACGAGAATTGAAATGTAACGTGTTAAATCAAATACACATGTATTGATAAGTACCTCGATTAAAAATGTTTGAAATAATATGTTGAACTAAGTTCTCATGAAACAACAAGCACACTGATTAATATTGATTGAGAAGTAATCTTTCAAACTGAATGCACCTGTAGCAACAAACACACCGATTAACAACATATCAAATTACTTCAAAATAATAATTAACAACACACTAAACGATTTCAAATTAACACAATAATAAATATTGAAAACATAATGAAAATAGATTAAAACCGTAAATATTTATTACCACATGACACGCTAATACTACAACAATTCACCAAGTAATTGAGGAAGTGGTCCCTGCCTTCTCCAATTATCAAGTGATGGAATGAAAATATTACTCGAAGCTAACCAATACTCATGTAAATGATATTTTAATCATAATCTTTTCAAATTAGAACAACAGTTTATAGATGTTATATTATCGATATCCATTCAAGTCTCAGACATACATATTTATAGAGATTATGAACTGCTAAGTTTATAGCTAATGCTAATAGAAAAAGCATGTGACTGTTTAGGTTTTTTTGGCCTATGGCCAACAACCTTAAAAGATACTTAGAAATAGATTACAGACTTCAATATCGTTCCAAAAAAACTAACTTATACCACGTTTGTCAAAAATGACACATGACTCATAAATGAATTTGTCTTCATTCCACTGATGCTCCTCTTGCTCGCATGCGCCATCCACCTAATTATCCCCTGCTACCATAGTCATGAAGGTCATTAGTAAATAATTGAAGGTTTTGATATATTTACAAGTTTTTATCTATTCTTTGCATTTTATTAAATATCCTTACTTCATTAACAAATAGTGATAGGAAGAACAAAGGATCCTATCGAAATGGAAGGGTAAAGGGTAAATAAAAGGTAAAAATAAGGACATATTTCACCCTTATCATTTCCCCTCAACTTAGGGTTTTACATGCCCTCAAGCAAAAGGATATAGGATACAAACCAAACAGTTTTTGCATTGTGCTAGAAATCTCTTTAAACCACAATTATTTGAGTGCATGCATTTGATCTTCATGTTTTTTAATGGACATAAGAGATGCATTGATAGTTTTTTCTTGGTCAAGTGTTACCTTGAGTTGATCAGAGATCTACCTTGAGCTGATCAATCTCTGCTACCTGTGAAGAACTAAGAGACCCTACATCTTAGAACTGCTCTTGTAGAGCATGGTTCTCCTCATTTAACTTGGTTACCAGACCCTATAAGTCACAAATTCCTTCATTGGTCAATAGGGGGTGCTCTTCCTCAAACTCTTCTACTTCCTCCTCTTCTACCTCTTCTTCATATTCTTGTTCTACTTCTTGATTGTCATCGTCAGTAGTTTTAAATTCACCAATTCCTTGTTCTATAAATTTTTGCTGGTTGTCATCACCCACTTGTTCAGTTGGAATAGGCTCATCTTGAATGGTGTTTCCATCATGAATACCTTTTGTGGCCATTGATATTACTTCTAAAATTGGAGAATTTTGTTGAGGCATCTTAGTTTCTTGTTTAAACTCCATTTTCTCTATTTTAGTGGCCATAGACCCCTCTTGTGTCTTTCTCCTTTTACTTATCCTCAACTCACTAGAAACTACCTCTATCTTTTTATTTTTTTGGAAGACTATAGCTAGGATTTTCAAGTCATCAACTTCATTGGACTTCTCAGGACTGAAAACATTACTAGCTATGTTGGCCAAATTCTCCAATTTGTCCATTATGACAACTGATCATTTTTTCCTTATAATGAGAGATTTCTGAAACATTAGCTAAGGATGACCCACTATGTAGTTTCCTCTTACCCCTAGAGTTTGGTGTACTAATTTCAACAGATTTAACACTTGTGTGTTCAACACTTGTATCCTTGACCTGTTTGCTGCTTGACCCTAGGGTTTGTTTAGTTCGTTTCATAGAAACCCTTTCCTTTGAAGGACTAGGGGAACCCGACTCAGAGCCTTCGTTATGTGTATCAAAGGAATTTTCATCTTTACTACCCTTATTCAAACTTGTATGTGCAAATTCTTCTTTTTTAGAGTTGCCAGGAGATTTTTTTATCTCAGAGTTTTCTGGGGTATTAGGGAGGTCTTCCTCAACAGATTTTTTTGGAGTGTTGTCTCTAGTAAACGAGTCCCAGTCTCTTGGAGAAGAAAACTTCTTTAATTCTCTCATAATAAATAGTTTAATGAGTCCATGATGGGATAAAGAATTCTTGTTTCCAAACTGGACTGCTTTTCTCATTTGAGTTAAAGAGGAATAAAGAATGAATAGAACATTTACAAGCAAACCCCATCGTAAATGCAACATGAGCTGAAAAAAGTTTAACATATAGATACACATACCTAACTTCACAGGTTATGTACTGAATGATAAAAACTTCTACATCATTTCAGGGACATGGGTGTGATGCTAGCTTCGTTCCTTGCCCAAACACCATCTCAAAAGACTCACCTCATTAGAGAAACCTCTTATGAAGGGGATTAAGATCTTGCACTTGCTTTGAATTGTCAGGAAAATAGTTCTCCCCTATTAGCGGCAAACTAGAAACACTGGATCTAGCCTCTATTCTAACAGGGATAGCTAAACCACGAACCCTAGCTTGATTCTTGTGAGATGTCATTGAAAATTCTCAGACACTTTTCATTGGAATTCAAATTGTAATGCCCTCTTCAGTCAATTGACCCGAACATGGTTGTTTTCTTCACTCTTTCCTTCAAATTCACTATTCATTAATCCATTTGAGATCTCTCTCTCTCTCTCCACAATCTCTTCACAAGCTCTAAGCATTCTAACATCTACTTCAAGCATTCAGGCAACATTCTTGCACTCCATAGTAGAAAATTCATCACTCCAACTCAATAGAGCAAGTGTGGATTAACACCATTGTAGCAGAGACTTGAGTCCTCTTATTTTCTCCCCAATTAGCCTTGAGCGCTCTTGGTGGAGGTGGTAAGATTTCTACTCCTCTCCTCTATTATTTGGTTGAGTAAGCATATTTACTATTTTGTAGTTTTTTAGTGTTCTTTGCTTCATTCCTTTTTGTATCATACTATTTCTCTATCATTCAAAACTTGGTTGTCCATGGAGGTGGAAACACCAAAATGGGGGTCTGACTGAGGCAGACCCCTATACAGCCCCCCAACAATTTTCCTCTTTATTATGTGTAGGTGGACGTGTTTCTTGGAGCTAGCTGGCGAACAAGCTTTTATGTGAGATCATTCTTGTCACCCTAGCATTAATCTACTTGCTTTATCATATTCGGTTGTATATTTCTTATTTCATAGTGTTGTTTTGTTTCCCTAAAAACCATTACCTAGGTCGTTAGTCCATTTTCTAGTGTTTGACCTTGTCTTTTTGGTCCTCTAGTCATATAGAAGCCAACGCACCTGAGAGACACCAACACATCATGTTGTCATCTTGGAGCTATGCTTTCATCCTCAGATAGAGATCTCTCTGAGACACAAAGTTGACCCTGAAAGTTGACTCGCCTCGCCTCATTTTGAATCTCGGGTCTATAGGATAATCAGAATATCTCATAGTCCTCATCATTCTCATCCCGCATTTCCTAACTCTCCCTTAAGTTGAGGTAAGTTAGGCCAGCCTGCTACACTCGGCCCTCTATGACCTGGGGCCTTGACGTGGTTGGTCCCTTTCTCTTACACTATGTTGGTCTGATTATGACATCATGATGTCCACCCATACTTGGACATCTCCTCCATTATCCTCCTCTCCTCCTCCCTCCTCGCTACTCATCATCAATCTCCATGATCTACTCCCCTCCTCCCCTACAACTCTAAATGACCCTACCCTATCCACCACTTGCCTCTGTTGTCTCATCCTCCATCCTCCATCTAATTTTTCCTCTCCATCATCCCCCCCTTGTACTAAAACCTCTCCCTTAGGAATGATCAAATGCACAGGCCTATTCCTTTTCCCACCATGCAATGTACTCATTTGTCACTTTGGCATCTACCACCTTTGGTAATTAAACCCAAGGTATTACAAGTTCCCTATTTCGATCTACTCTAGCTATGTATCCATCCATTGACATTGTCATGGCATAGTATCTTAGGTCACACATGCAAAAATGACCTCCCTAGTCAGCCTCGTCTAAGCCACTCGAAAGTAATGCAACACTTTACTAGGAAAATACCTCTTAACAACATGAATTGTCCACCTGACTAAGTAGTGTTTCTATCAAGTGTATAATAGAAGATCATTATCTCCAATCCACGCTTCCCAATCCTATCATGGCCTCAAAATTACCTCCTCAATCTTGTCCCTACCTATCACTAGTAATCCAAGTCACCCATTTGAGTGCATCATGCTACATCTATATACACATAAACATATGGGAGTCCTAGCTCTTTTTCCCTCTATACAATTGGCCTTAACACAATAATATGCTCTCATGCCCAAATGTGAAGCAATGCCATGCCTCATCCCATAATTTTCCCTCACTTGTAAACAAACTATGCATATCTATGTCTAGTTGGGCTAAGACATAAGTATCCCCAAATGTAGACAAATCCATATCCCAACATCCTCTCTAATAACTAGGCCTATCAAATAGGAAACCTGTGTGACCTCCTATTTGGAACTAGTAAGCCATAGATAAGTGTTGCTACAAATAGGGGCAAGGGTCGTAAAATCCCCATCCCTATAGATAATTCCAACTCAATAATGTGTACTAGCAGGTCATCTATCAAAAATACACACTCCAAGTATAGGTCCCCAGTCATCAGTTTGTACTATACAGGATCACCATAGATTGAAATCCAAAAAATCCTCCATATGTCCTCCAAAATAATGGTCATATCTCTTCTAGAAAGCAAGGAGATCCACTTGTTCTACCACCTCTTTAGCAATGCTATCATCATAGAATGGTATGCTTAGATCTCAAACATAAATACTAGGTCATATAGTCCAATAAACTCTGGATAAAATCCTTATCCATCTCTATTAGCTAGGATCACAACCTCATCATAGGTAACCACCTCTCTTATGATTGCAATAATGGTAATCACTCTTGCATTCACTCAAACAAATTCATTAACTTTTTCTAAAAACTAAATTAATCCAACTAATCCTAAATCATGTAGGTGATGATTTGTTCATGTGCTATTCTAGGAAAGTTTTCCTTTATCTATATGTAAGCACTAACTCATCCCATGGAAGCGCTATTCCATGCAAGCGCTAATATAACCCATGCAAGTGATAGTTCTCTAATGTAAGAATTAATTCACACAAGTGAGCCCTTTTCCAATGAAAGTACTAATGTGTACCAGCAATTTTTCCCAATGCAACCATACTTTCCATCACGTAAGTGATCATTTGTTCCACTAGCAAGCATCCAAATGTGCAAACACTAAACCCAACCATGCAAGCACTAATCTTGCCCTACAAGAACAAATTCATCAAGTTAGTACCTGTATTTTTTCCCTAATTCTACCTATATGTATTGACTCCTAGACTAACCCAAGAACACAAGTTTCGATACATACATATGTTCCTAACCCCTCTAGTTGCCTATATTGGCATATTCACTTCACATGGTGTGTGTGGTATGAAATATTCACCATCTTCTCCAAGATTCTTTGTGTAGTGTAGGCTTTGATATTATAGAAGGTGAGAGTACAAATAAATCTATATGGGCCCCTCCTAGGTCTATTTATAGGCTCCCCAAACCCCATTCAAAGGTCTAGGCCCAAAAAAAATCACATTTTCTTCCACCATTTCTCTAATTTTCATCGATTTTCCTCCATTTTTCTTTCATCCATCCTCATTTTTATTTATCATATATTTATAACCTCCATTTCTTCTTTTTGAGAGATTTTACAAGCACCCCTTTCCAAGTAACCTCTTGATGGGGCCATCATTCTTCCACTTTCTTTTACTATTTTCTTCTAGTTGACCAAGACATCGTTTTATTTTTTTGACATGGCATTACTTATATTAGTCATGTGATGGTGTATCAAAGAGGAGAAAAATGTAGACACCTTGAAATCAACCATCCACTCTGTGATTAATTAAATAAATATTTAATTAAGTATTTCTCATAATTCATCAACTTTTCAATTTCCCATAATTAATTAAATTATTTATTTATTTAATTATTTTTTGTTCATTCCTATAATTAAATAAATTAAATCTAATTAATTTTTTTCCTCTTTCTTCAAAGTTTGATTAGTTTAATTAATAATATATTGCATGCAAATGAAATAACTAAAATAACATCAAATCAAGACTAATTCAAACCAAATACATTTAAACCAGAATGATTGTATGTGATATGTTGATAGTTGAAATGTGGTTGCCTATAAAACTAATTTAGCATGATAGTAAGATTGGGGTGATGAATGAACAAATGGATAGCATAACATTATGATAATGAAATATTCTTAAATGGGATGAGAGGCCTCCAATTTATAGTCTTTCCAAGAGGGAAATCAAGGGCCAAAATGTATTGGTTAATGGATAGTTGGGGTTTGAGGAAGATGAATGCATGGATTGAAGTTTTAGTCATGTGAAAAGTGTTTTATGAGGTGTAAGAGCTAGATATAAGGAATATAGGGTTCACAAATTATGTGAGCTCTCTAGAAAAGGGGATTAGAAAAATGTCAAAAGGGGATTCATTGGAAAAGGGGGGATGGAGATGAATGATGGGGATTGGGCATAGAAAATAGTGGGTGGATAAGATTTGGTGGGAGTCATGATATCAAGTGAGGGAGTCATGTCCTCATGATTATGTTTAATGTTTATCTTCCTTTTTTTTATAAGCTCTTGAATGTTAAGTTTGAAAATGGACTGATTTTGTGCTTAAGATATTCATATGTACCATGAACAATAAGTTTAGTATATGTATAAACCATATGGATAACAAGATTCAAAGATAAATCATGAAAATACATCACCATGTCCATATTATCCTAAATGGGAATTAGGTTTATAAAAATAAGCAATGAAAGCATGCACCAAATTCATACAAGAAGTGTAAAGAAAGAAAGATGAATTAAACCACTACAAAGCTTTACTTGTTACAAAAAAAAAAAAAAAATCTAAACTCACAAATCAATATCATTTGAACACTCTTAATTAAAGTGGGAATTATTGAACATTTAAGAAAGTATATGTACTACCATCATAATCAACATGTAAAACATCTTTACTAAGGCTCATAATGCCATCATGTAAGGGAAAAAATGTGTAAAATTGAATCACTATCATCCACCTAAATAGCTCATGATATATAATCATTACGTATGACATCATCATGGGATATATGGATAAAAAAAAAATGAGATGTATAAGAGTGGTCATCATGCATCACATCATCATGTATGGCTCTAAATTCACACCATCAGATCACTGTCTCTCAGGTTACTTCTTAACTTTTATGGGAGATAACCATTTTTGTTTATGCAATACTTGAAGCTTTCATTGGATAGTCATGTCTAGATTATTGATTAATTATATACTAGTTATGATATTGCTATCAGGATTCAACCATGTAGTTTTTGAGTCAAACTCATTGACCCATGATTCATGAGTAGTGGTTCACAAGAGCCCATCTCTCATGATAATGAATTATCCACTTAGCACTCATTGCATCTAGGTGATGCTCACAAAGGTGAAGCATTGGTCTGTCCCGAGAGGTCACCCATCCCAATACTACTCCAGCTCAAGTGCGCTTAACCACGGAGTTTCCCCCAAGGTTAAGCCCACTTAGCTTGCTACCTCATTTGCAAAACGTTCAACAAGTGTTATGCCTTATGAACCATTTATTATAGAGCCCCTTTAGCTCATCAATTGATAAATAAGAGGTTTCTTTCACAAAGTGTCAAATTATGATATTGCTATCAGGATTCAACCATGTAGTTTTCGACTCAAACTCAATTGATATATACTAGTGTCAAATTTTACAAGAGCTTTCACATTTCTCTTTATGTATTTAAATTAATTTGTATTCCCTGAAATTTCAAGAGAATTCAATAAATTTTACAACTTGTTCTTTTGGATTTTAGGTAAACATCTCATGGCAATGCATACTAATTTCAGCTCAAAGAAGGATTTGAATCAAGTAAACAATGTTTCCAATATCTGTAGAGGCAATAAGAATTCTATTTAAGTATTTTCTTGGTCATTGGACTCAATACTTGTTGCTTTCAATTACTCTAATGATGTATCTCCAAAGTTTGCTCAAATGGAAGAGAAGAAAGCACTTGAAGCCTCCTCTTGGTCCAAAAAGATGGCCCATTGTGGGAAACTTGTTACAAATCGGTAGTGTTCCTCATTTAGGTATGCAAAAATTTACTCAAAAATATGCCCCCCTTGTTTATATTCACATTGGAATGGTGCCCACAGTTGTGACAGATGACCCCAAATATGTAAAGGAGATATTATTGAAGCAAGACCATTTTTTTGCTTCAAGGCCCAAGAACATTGCTTCAGCACACTTTACATTTGGGGGTAATGACATTGCTTTTGCTCCATATGGTCCACATTGGAAGGAAGTGAGAAGAATTTGCTTAATGGAACTTTTGAGTCTAAAGAAGATAGAATATTTTAGACAAGGAAGAAGTGAAGAAGTCCAGTGCATGGTGAAGGATGTATGTAGGGAATCTTTAGAAGGTAAAAATATTAACATGAGAGACCTCTTTGGGGCTCTCACAAGCAATGTTATTACTAGGATGGTGTTGAGCCAAATGTATTTTGGCCTAAAAGGTGCAGGCCCCGAGGTAGCTATTGAACACAAGGGCAAAATTTATGAGTCTTTTTCCCTTATTAATGCATTCAATATTAGTGATTATCTTCCATTCTTGAGGCCTCTAGATCTACAAGGACATGAAAGAAAAATGAAAGAAATAATCAAGTGGGTTGACAACTTATATGGTTCAATAATTCAAGAGCAATACCTTGAACTCAAGAAAAGAAATGAAACAGGGCCCTTAAACTTCGTTCACGCACTACTAGAAGCTAAAATTCAAGACAAAAATTTAAACATGATGAAGATCAAAGCCATTCTCATTGTAAGTTTCATTTATTAAGTCATGCATAGCATTTTAATTTATTAAACTAACTATTATAAATAGTATTAGGATATGGTTGTAGGAGTTCATTCTTAGTTTGGGATAGTATAGTATTTTATTGCTTTTAGGAATCCACGTTCAATAAAAATAGTAGGGCCAATTAAAGATAATGGGAAAAAGGTAGGATTCTTAGCTATTACTTCATATTTTCTATAGTGCTAGATCATATTTGAACAAGTGAGGGGAGTAGGAATCTAGAAAACTAGAAATATTAGCCCCAATTTATGGTTAGTGAAAGGAAAAAGGATTATTTCTTATACCCTACAAGGTATTTTAGGCTCATTCATAGGGAATTTCATGTAAAAATAACAAGTGAATCGTTGATTATTTTATTGCTTTCTCAGGACTGTGATCAATATTTTAAACAAAAAATGCTAACAACTTGATGTCCATAGGATATATTTGTTGCAGGAATATATACTTCTTCCACTACTAGTGAATGGACAATGGCTGAGCTCTTGAGGCACCCTAAATATATGACCAGAGTACGTGAAGAAAATGATGCAGTTGTTGGGCATGAGTGCCATGTTGAAGAGTCTGATTTGGTGCATTTGACATATTTAAGGGTTGTTGTTAAAGAAGTATTTAGTCTTCATCTTGTGGGTGGATTTCTTATTCCTCACATATCCATGGAAGACACAAAAATAGAAGGCTTTGACATACCCAAAAACACCAAGATACTTATCAACACCTATTCATTAGGAAGGAACCCAAAAATTTGGTCAAACCCTAATGATTTTTATCCTGAAAGGTTCATCACAAATGACAAGGACTGTGCAGAATTCAATGACCCTGATTGTAAAATTGTCCCATTTGAAGTAGGAAGGAGAGGTTGTCCAGGAGCAACTCTAGGAATGAAAGTGATTCTGCTAAGTTTGGCTCATTTGATCCATCTTTTCACTTGGTTTCTTATTTCCAAAGAAAAACTAGATGATTCTGACATGATGGAAACTTTAGGGTATACAAGAAAAAATGTACCCCTTGAAGCCATTGCAAAACCTAGACTAGCTTCATTACTTCTCTAATGAAGTTTCACAAAGGTATTTCAACATTAGAATCCTCTTGATATTAGATGATAAATGTTATGATTCTTATATAATATATGTTCTTAGATATAATAAGGATAAGCACTTATGACATGCTTAGCCTTAACATTAGTTTTAGGTACTACCAAGTAATCCCTCTTAATTAGGATGTAGGGTTGTGTCTCTATATAGTTATCTCTGTAATAAGGAAGAGAACTCTCTTCCATGTGATCATAACTCAAATGATTGAATTTTTATATTTTTATATTGGTGGTCACCCCTCGAATTGGTCTACTATTTTTCTTATTTTTATATTTATTTCCAAGATATATCATAATAAATGTTATCAAAGGTGCACAATTTGGTCCAACATTTCTGTTTCCACCATAACTTATAGAACGAACTACAAATTTCAACCTTTTTTGGCTTATTGGTATGCATTATATAAAGGTTCAAGAAAAATAAAAGTTTTATGATAATTATTTTCAAAGTTATTCTAATTTTATGGTTTTTCATCAATTTTCTCTAAAAGTCACAAACTTTGATTTTTTTATAAAAAATATTCTTTTGGAAAGCTTATAAAAATTAAGTTCGGTTAGCTTGTTGTGACTTATTGGTAAACGCAAAATATACTTTAATTTTTTTGCCAAAGTTTGGTCAAAACATAAACATCAAATTATATTATCCCATTTTCTAAAATTTTATGGTTACAACTCACACTATATACTATCATCCCTTAATTGATAAAACTAATAATCTAGAATTTAAATCTAGAACAAAATTGAAGTCATGCCATTTTTAGGACTAGAGGACTTTCTTACAAATACTAAATCCAAGGACCCTCTTTATTGACCACCACTTAAAATCCAAGAAAACATTCCACCAAGACATGAAAAGGTGGTACGTTTTATTAAGGATAAATTATTTGACCAATTTGTAAAAAAATTTAATGATGGTTTAGATCATTTTAAGAAGGAACTATTATAAAAAATAAAGCCCCAACAAAATCATTAGTACAACCATAAGAAACAAAAAAAAGGGATAGGAGTACATTTTCAACATCCATAATTAAAACTAACAAATATAGGCATCCATATGTAAAGTATGGTACAAATATAATTTCATGGATAAGTCTCATGAAATAATAATTTAAAAACTTTATAATATAAAAAATAGTCTATGGTTAATATAGCCTCACTACATTTAGAATTAGGACATTATCATTGGTACTAATGGAAGATGAGTGAAAAGCAAGGGTAAATTCCTAGTTGGAAAGAATTAGTAATAAATTAGCAATGAATTAGCAACTTTATATGAGCAGCCATGCAATGGAAGGTATTTTATCTAGCTTAAAATTTCAAACAATAAACTTGGTCCGTAGTTGAATATAATGTTGAGCATATGAGGTTGGAAATTCAAGCTCATGAGGTGACACCTTATCAAAGGCTACAAGTATGCATCAATAGACTTAATGACCAAATTAAGCATGGTGTTACTTTGTTGGAACCTTGTACAATTAGGAAATCTATGCAACAAACATTACATAGTGAGAAGAAAACCTCTAAAAGTCTCATACAAGTTGAAACCATAAGGCTAAATGAAAAAAATATGAATAATCCTACTAACAAAAGCATGGAAAACTTATTTAACATACAATAAATTAGTAAGCTCTCTCCTGAAAAAGAGAGAGAAAAGAGAAAGAGGTCTATGTTTGAATTGTGCTAGAAAATGGTTAAGGGGTCATAAGTGTTCTAGTATTAAAAAATAGTATTGATTATCAAGAATGAGGTAGAAAAAGAGGGAAAAGAGCCTAAAAATTGTCAAATGTAGAACTTAAGCATAAGAATTCTAAGGAAATATAAAATTCTACTATCTCCCTACATGCATTGAATAGCACAAATTCACCACAAACACTCAAAGTAATTGGTTATATCAAATAATATAATTTGAAAGTGTTGGTTGATACATGTAGTACAAATAATTTTATTGATAGAAAATTAGCTAATGAGATCAATTGTTTTGTTTATCCAATCTATAATTTTCAATTGATGGTAGTTGATAGTGTTAGAATAATCATTGATTAGCTAATAATTAATCACTTCATGCACTTAAGCTAAAATTAGGAGTGCTTTATTTTGTTATTAGAGTGATCTATTATTAGATCATTTTGTCTCATCACATAGGATGTTGACTTGTCATGATCTAATCCCTTTATCATTTAAGGTTTTCTCTTATAATCACTCTCCTTCATTGTATCATTTCATCATGTACAAGTTCTTTATTTTTGAGGAAATATAAAATCATTATTTTCACCTCTCATGTGTGGAAGGTGTTCTCGTTTACTATTTGATCTTGCTTTGTGTGTGTTTTTCACAAATCTAACATTGTATCAGAGCATGGTCTACAACATCAGCTTATAATTCCATATACCCCTTAGTAGAATGGTATTGTTGAGCTTATAATTCCATATACCCCTCAATAGTATGCTATTGACATGCTTTACAGATTTGGAATCCTTGATCACAATTCTGCCCCCACACCATTTCATTCGGGTGTTGTATTGTCTTCCACTTGTACTACTCTTTTAGTAGATGCTACATTATTCAGGAAGTTGGTTGGCAATCTTTTGTACTTGACACATCCATGTCTTGATATTTCTTTAGTGGTTGGTCTTGTCTCTCAGTTCTCCCATGATCCACATGAGATTCATTAGAAAGCTTCAAAACATATTTTGAGATATATCCAGGGCACTTCACATTATGGTATTCACTAAACATCAAGAAATTCATAAATAGTTTACTTCACTAACTTAAATTGGGCTAGTGATGTCAATGACTTCACTATACATCAAGAAATGAGATGACAAGATGTCGTTGGCATGGGGCCTCCGAGATTGGAAATGTTGTAAGGTGAGCATCCTGACAAAGGAAAGCCCAAAGATTGAAGCTCCAAAAGGAAAATGATGACAATGAATAGATGTCGAGGATTGGGCTCGACAAGGATGGCATACCAATCCTAAGCATTGTGAAACTTTGACAAGTGACAAAAACACAAAGGGAGAGAGAGAGAGAGAGAGAGACAGAGACAGAGACAGAGACAGAGAGACAGAGACAGAGACAGAGACAGAGACAGAGACAGAGACAGAGAGAGAGAGAGAGAGAGAGAGAGAGAGAGAGAGAGAGAGAGAGAGAGAGAGAGAGAGAGAGAGAGAAGGAAAGGGGTAAGGAAATGGAAACAAAGGGAGGAAAGTGAAAGAGAGAAAACAAAGGAGAATAAGAAGAAAAGGAAGAGGGGTCCCCATTTTGCTAGAAAACAAAATGGGGTGTGGGTACAAGGCACAATAGTATATATATAACAAAAATAGGGGCATATATATCAGAGATGATAGGAATCCAAGTGAGTGGAAGTAGTTTCCTACACTCATCTACGTAGGGGAGAGTTACGAAAATTTATTTTTAACACCTTATACATTTACAATTACAAATAGATATAAATTTAATAACATGCAATTTAATATATAAGCAATACAAATCATAACACAATGATTAAATGGGAAAACACTTTCAAGAAAAAAATTACACTCCAAACACACATCTCAACTTATATTATCAATAACAACACAGTTACAATACAATATTAGGGCAATGCTCTTCAAGATTTGTCACACTATGACAAGAATCTGGAGCAATTATGGCAAGACAATCACATGCCAACAATATTCAAACTATCATCATGAAAATTCACTAAGGCATCAAGTATTTATAGCCTTTCAATATGAAGAGAAAGTGGCAAAACTTTCCAAAACCAAAATCCACGCCCAAGTGTGAACATGAGTTCATTATGACATGTCATAATCAAAACTCATAACTTAAGGCATTTTCTATTTCTAAAAGTTGTCAATTAGCTACCACTAAACATGCAATGAGCTTGCATGCATGAAAATTCCTTGCATGTGTAGGAGCCTCCATCACATGGGTCCCGCCTGTCATAGTCAGTCATGAATTGACATAACAAGTTGTCATAGTTGACTCTTACAACTATCATAGATTGTCATGGAAAGTTGCAATAGTGAATGATATAGTAACATGAAAATTCCATCAATCTAGCCTAGAATATAGGCCCTCCAAAGTAGATTCCTACCTCCACTAAAATAGCTTACAACATTCACATGTTGCCTTTCATGCAAGATGCCACATCACCATTGGGTCCCACAAAGTGACTACATAATTGGTAGGCAAATAAGCATTAGGAAATTAAATATTAACACCTATATAGTAAAATGCAATGTAACTATATGAAATTCTTATAATATGTATGCATATGTAGATTATCTAATGTTTTTGTTGTGTCACAAGACTTTATCATTATGTCGAAGAAGAGAAATGTTAGCATGAATGAATGCAGAATGTTAGTAAAAAATAATGGAGGTTGATTGATTGAAAAACATATGATCTTCGATATTTTTCCAAATATGTTATGCTTGCTTGTTATGATCATTGGGCGGGACATGACACAAATGATAGACCATAGTGTACAAAGTCATCCATCTACGAAAAATAGGCAGTCATAGACAAGGAGTGTCTTAACTCATACTAAGGACAAAATCGCCCCAGTCGTTTTGTCGAGACAAGCCACAGACAACAAATAAAATAAAAGATGGATCATGAGACATCATTGCTCCTCTAAATCCTTGATAGCACATCTTTGAGGAAACTAGTAATCATGACTCAAAAACCAAAGTTAAAAAGACAGTTGATAGACAACAGCCAAAGAAAAAGAGTCCTGAGACATCCTTGATCCTTCAAGAGACATCCTTGAGAAAGCTAGTAACCGGACTAAATTCACAAATTGATAAAAAGATAAGACAAAGTAAGATATAAAGTCATAAATCCAAATAAAAGTATTTTCCAAAACTTGATTGTAACACCCCTCCATTTTGCCTTCTGGTTGGACAGTGTCTTTGTGTGGGTATGTTGTTGTGATGTGTTTCTGGTTATTCAGATGTTATCTTTATTCCATGCTTGGATTAGCATAGTGGTTATTTGAATTAAAGATGATTATGCTTTGGATTATACTAATATGTGAGAATTGTTAGTTAGTTGCATTGTATTGGTGAAGGAGACGGTATCGCATCACTCGCTTGCGAGTGCCCTACGATTTCGTGATTTCCCCTTCACGGTGTGTATTTTATGCTAGATATATTATATGTTATTGGTTACTTGATTTGCAGGTTGACAGGTATAGGACATCGACTCCACCTGGCTTCACAGGTTGGAGCATGTTCAATACCCAACGGTATTCGATTGGTAGATAGTAGCTAGGTTTTCGTGCCAAGTCGTCACCGTAGTCCTTGTGTGTCGTCAGTTGTTTGTCGGGTTGTGTTGTTTTGATTATCGTTCCCTCTATTCGTTATTTAATTGCAAGTTAAATTGGGTGATTTAAATGGCTTAATGCATTTAAGTTGTTGAGTAATTTGATCTAGGAATTATGTTGAAATGTAATTTATTTTATTATTAATTTAATTTAATTAATAAATAATTTAATTGTTGATTAAATCTATTTATTAATTAATTAAATTTATGTTGTTGAAAAAAGTGAATTTATTTATGTAGAAGTATTGTGTTATTTGTTGAAAATTGAAAAATATGAAAAATGCATAAAAAGTCAATTTGAAAGTTTGAAATTCAAAAATTAAAAATTAGATATTTTTCTATTTTTTTGTTTTGAAGAATTTATGAGGGTGGTGGTTGAGTTTTAGGGTTTCATCCTTATGTTTGGATTTGGCATCTCAATTTTTGGGAGGAGGAAGTTTTGAAAAAGGTTGGAAATGGAAAGAGGAAGGATTGTTGCATTTGGTGGGTTTTTGGATTCAAGTTGTGAAAATTGGTGGAGTGGAAGTGGGGAGCAAGGTTGGGAGCTGAGCACCATTTTGGATCCTCTCACCTCAAAAATAAAACCAGGTTCATTCTTTGTAATTTGATTGTTTTGAAGAAAAATGTGTATTCATTTATATTTTGATGATGAAAATCATGTGGGAAAAATTTAAAAGCCTAATCTATGTTGAAAACCTTATGTTGAATTGTTTTGGCAAATCAAACCCTTGTTCTTCTATATTTCATTTTTTCTCAAGAAAAGAAATTGAAAAGTGTTCTTGGCTGGAAAAAATATTTTTCAATTTGGTTCTTCAATTAATTTTTGCAAAAGTTCTATTGTGGATTTGTATATTTTACATATATTTATATATATATATATGTTTACCTTAGGGTCATGCTGTGTTTTAAAAAATAAATTCAACTTTTGGTTTTTGGGGAAAAATAAAAATAAAATAAAATAAAATCCGCAAAAAATTTTAATAAAAAAAAAAGTATGTTTGGGGAGGCGCTAGGGGCTCACCTCCCCACCGCACCCCCATGGGAAGTGCGTGGGGAGAGAGCTGCGCAACGCGGGCTCCCCCGGCTACATGGGTCGGCTGCACACACAGCTGAAACCCACCGTCGGGTCGGCGGTGGTTACACCGTCGCGCCCGATTGTGGGGTTTGGTGGTGGGTACAGCGGCCGCCCTAAGCCACCACCTCCACCCCTGCAAACGCCGCCTCCGCCCACAAAAAAAAACCTCTGTCTCCTGTGACCTAAAACACGCGGCCATAAGAAAAGTAAACCATAGCTATGGGGAAAAACGTCGGCCCTAAGCGCAGCCTGCCTTAAAAGCGGTGCGCAACCCAAGGCATCCCTTGGGGTTCCTTTTCAAGTTAAAACAAATATATATTTTAATATTTAAAATATTTTATTTTTATAACATTTAAATATTATTATATATATATAATAATGTTTAATATTATAATTATACAATATTAACATATTAACATATATTATTGTTGTGTAATTAAATGTTAATATTTGTATTTAAATGGTGTTTTTATTCAATGGCAAATTGTAAGCTCAATTGAGGAAATTGAATTTTTAGATAAGACATGATTTAATTATAATTGTAGAAATTATATTAATGAGCAATTGTCGAGTTTTATTTTAAATAATATATTTGTTGAAGCAACATGTTTGTTTTGAAATAGTACGCTTATTAAAGATAAGATAATTATCTTAGAAATGATTATGTCCAAAGAGGAAACCAATATTTATTTCTAAATGAATTTTTTTCGAATGATGGGAGTAAATGTTTATTTTATAATTATTGAAACAATTAGGGAATGTTATTTTGAGTTAATTTCATCCTTGTCTAAAAGAGACGTATTCAATTCAATTAAGTTAATGCGACAAATTTTTGAATGAAGTGAGGGAATGGATTTAGAATATCCAAAGATAGTTTCTTTCATATGCTTTCAGTGAACCTTTCCTTCATGATTCTGGTTTTTTTAATTTGGAAAAGGTGTTATAGAGTTTGAGTAAGTCTCCTTGATGGGGTTTTCAGTTCTGGGTTGTCGTTTTTTGTTGGCAACCTATTGTGAATTCTCTTGGATAGTGCATGAGGGTTGTGTCTATGTAGTACCTGGTTTCCACGAACGGGGATGTTTGTACCTCCTTGGTTTAGGAGCAGATTATGGGATCCATGTCTCCTTGTATGGAGTGACCTTGTTATGTGGTTTGTTGCCTCCAGTGTTGGAGTGCGTTTCAGTTTGTGTCGCCTCCTGAGAAAGGAGAGGTCGTGGTATCTTGTTTATTGCACCTTGGTTCCATTCATGTTTGGATGGTGTGTGTGTGTGTGTTGTCAAGTAGAAGAGTGGCTTCCGTAGGGGCCAGAGCTCAGAAGAGGTAAGACTGGGTAACCTTCGAAAGTTATTTAATCTAGTGATAACTAAAAATAATACTTAGAAGATTGGGACTAACTTTTCACTAATCAAGTTAAGTTGGCCTCACTCATAGATGCAAGGGCTTGATTAGACTTGGAATGAGTGAGAAGGCCATGGGATGGCAAGGTCATCTATCTTGTTTGTACGAAAGGTATTTGATTCTGCATTAGTAAATATGAGGTCCAATGATCGGTTAGGGCCACCATCTTGACGATCAGTGTGGGTAACTCATGACGAGCTGTGTGATGACACTCTGTCTAGGACAACAGTTGGTTTTGATTTTGTATTAGTAGGTATGAGGGCCAAGGATCTGTTTGGGCCACCATCCTGATGATCCATAGTGGGTAACTCATGATGTGCTATGAGATGGCACTTTGTGTGACCATAGTTGGTACTTGTTTATTGTGGGCATGGTTTCCGTAACATACCTGATGTGACCATGGTTGGTGTTGATTATGTGGTATGGTTCTCGTAACATACTTGTTCTGCTTTATTCCTAGAAGCATCATGACCATGCAGTGTTGTACTTGTGTTGTACTTGCATTTATTTGAGTTGTACCTTGGGATGTACTTGTGAGGTTCATGTGAATGGGTGTTTCAGTTTGGTTCAGCTATGTTAGCCTATTTCTAGAGGTAGATTGTCTTGACTAGGATTCCTGGTTACTATCTCCTAGCACGGGGGGTGGGCCTTTAGGTTCCACTTGGTTGGGTGGCGTGCACCTAAATCCGTTGGGTTCTTTCTTCATGTTCTTGTGGATGAGACTTCCAGTTGGAGAGCTCATGGGTGCCAGTATCAGCTCTTGTTTTATTTCATTTCAATTGATCTTGTATTATTTTACCCCTCAATTGTTTTCGAGGTGGAAGTTGTAGTTATAAACTTATTTATTGGACTTGCCTCATTCGGGGAATGAGAGATGTAATTGTAATATTTAATTATGAATTTAATGAAATGGAAAGTTATCTTTATGCTTTGATGTAATTCATCTTATTGGAATGTATGTGTTTATATAATTGTGTAAATGAATGTCATGGTTAAGTTCATGTTTTTTGTTGAGGTTCTATATAACCTATATCTCGTAACCTTAGAGGTTGTTGGAATTAGTTAGTGATTTTGCATGTTAATTATACTTTAAAAAAAAAAAAATTAGCCTGTTTAAGTAGTTGTTTGCAACTTCCTCTAAGGTTGCATGGCGGGGTGTTACACATGGTATCAAAGCCTAGGTTTAAACACTAGGTACTCTGGGATTATGATGGAGCCATTAAGCTTTCTGTTGTGCAGGCTTTTAAGTTGTGTACCCCACTTAATACCTTGGTGTGTAGACGAGGTTTTGATTTGGTGCATTATGTGTGTGGGAGTTATATCCCTACGTGTTTGTAGGCTTCCAAGAGTAAGCCTAACCCTAGGGGGGAGGATGTAACACCCCTTTGTTTTTCCTTCTGGTTGGACAGTGTCTTTGTGTGGGTATGTTGTTGTGATGTGTTTCTGGTTATTCAGATGTTATCTTTATTCCATGCTTGGATTAGCATAGTGGTTATTTGAATTAAAGATGATTATGCTTTGGATTATACTAATATGTGAGAATTGTCAGTTAGTTGCATTGTATTGGTGAAGGAGACGGTATCACATCACTCGCTTGCGAGTGCCCTATGATTCCGTGATTTCCCCTTCACGGTGTGTATTTTATGTTGGATATATTATATGTTATTGGTTACTTGATTTACAGGTTGACAGGTACAGTACATCGACTCCACCTGGCTTCACAAGTTGGAGCATGTTCAATACCCAACGGTATTCGATTGGGAGATAGTAGCTAGGTTTCTGTGCCAAGTCGTCACCCTAGTCCTTGTATGTCGTCAGTTGTTTGTCGGGTTGTGTTGTTCTGATTATCGTTCCCTCTCTTCGTTATTTAATTGCAAGTTAAATTAGGTGATTTAAATGGCTTAATGCATTTAAGTTGTTGAGTAATTTGATCTAGGAATTATGTTGAAATGTAATTTATTTTATTATTAATTTAATCGTTGATTAAATCTATTTATTAATTAATTAAATTTATGTTGCTGAAAGAACTGAATTTATTTGTGTAGAAGTATTGTGTTATTTGTTGAAAATTGAAAAATATGAAAAATGCATAAAAAGTCAATTTGAAAGTTTGAAATTCAAACATTAAAAAATTAGATATTTTTCTATTTTTTTTGTTTTGAAGAATTTATGCGGGTGGTGGTTGAGTTTTAGGGTTTCATCCTTATGTTTGGATTTGGCATCTCAATTTTTGGGAGGAGGAAGTTTTGAAAAAGGTCGGAAATGGAAAGAGGAAGGATTGTTGCATTTGGTGGGTTTTTGGATTCAGGTTGTGAAAATTGGTGGAGTGGAAGTAGGGAGCAAGGTTGGAAGCTGAGCGCCATTTTGGATCCTCTCACCTCAAAAATAAAACCAAGTTCATTCTTTGTAATTTGATTGTTTTGAAGAAATAGGTGTATTCATTTATATTTTGATGATGAAAATCATGTGGGAAAAATTTAAAACCCTGATCTATGTTGAAAACCTCATGTTGAATTATTTTGGCAAATCAAACCCTTGTTCTTCTCTATTTGGTTTTTCCTCAAGAAAATAAATTAAAAGTGTTCTTGGCTGGAAAAATTGGTTTTCAATTTGGTTCTTCAATTAATTTTTGCAAAAGTTATATTGTAGGTTTGTATATTTTACATATATATATATATATATATATATTAATTAGGGTCATGCTGTGTTTTAAAAAAAGATTAAAAAATTTGATTTTGGTTTTTTGGGAAAACTAAAAATAAAATAAAATAAAATCCGCAGAAAATTTTAAAGGAAAATTTTAATAAAAAAAAAAAAGTATGTTTGGGGAGGCGCTAGGGGCTCACCTCCCCACCGCACCCCCATGGGAAGTGCGTGGGGAGAGAGTTGCGCCCAGCGCGGGCTCCCCTAGCTACCCCGTGGGTCGGCTGTACACACAGTCGAAACCCACCGTCGGGTCGGCGGTGGTTACACCGCCACGCCCGATTGTGGGATTCGGCAGTGGGTGCAATGGCCACCCTAATCCACCACCTCCACCCCTGCAAACACCACGTCCGCCCACAAAAAAAAAACCTCCACCGTTTGTGACCTAAAACGCATAGCCATAAGAAAAGTAAACCACGGCTATGGGGAAAAACGTCGGCCCTAAGCGCGGCCTGCCTTAAAAGTGGCATGCGGCCCGAGGCGTCCCTTGGGGTTCCCTTTCAAGTTAAAAAAAAATATTTTTTAATAATTAAAATATTTTATTTTTATAACATTTAAATATTATTATATATATATAATAATGTTTAATATTATAATTATACAATATTAACATATTAACATATATTATTGTTGTGCAATTAAATGTTAATATTTGTATTTAAATGGTGTTTTTATTCAATGGCAAATTGTAAGCTTAATTGAGGAAATTGAATTTTTAGATAAGACATGATTTAATTATAATTGTGGAAATTATATTAATGAGCAATTGTCGAGTTTTATTTTAAATAATATATTTGTTGAAGCAACATGTTTGTTTTGAAATAGTACGCTTATTAAAGATAAGATAATTATCTTAGAAATGATTATGTCCAAAGAGGAAACCAATATTTATTTTTAAATGATTTTTTTTCGAATGATGGGAGTAAATGTTTATTTTATAATTATTGAAACAATTAGGGAATGTTATTTTGAGTTAATTTCATCCTTGTCTAAAAGAGACGTATTCAATTCAATTAAGTTAATGCGACAAATTTTTGAATGAAGTGAGGAAATGGATTTAGAATATCCAAAGATAGTTTCTTTCAAATGCTTTCAACGAAACTTTCCTTCATGATTCTGGTTTTATTTTTGGAAAAGGTGTTATAGAGTTTAAGTAAGTCTCCCTGATGGGGTTTTCAGTTCTGGGTTGTCGTTTTGTGTTGTCAACCTATTATGAATTCTCTTGGATAGTGCATGAGGGTTGTGTCTATGTAGTACCCGTTTTCCACGAATGGGGATGTTTGTACCTCCTTGGTTTAGGAGCGGATTATGGGATCCATGTCTCCTTGTATGGAGTGACCTTGTTATGTGGTTTGTTGCCTCCAGTGTTGGAGTACGTTTTAGTTTGTGTCACCTCCTGAGAAAGGAGAGGTCGTGGTATCTTGTTTATTGCACCTTGGTTCCATTCATGTTTGGATGGTCTGTGTGTGTTGTCAAGTAGAAGAGTGGCTTCTGTAGGGGCCAAAGCCTGGAAGAGGTAAGACTAGGTAACCTTCGAAAGTTTTTTAATCCAGTGATAACTAAAAACAATACTTAGAAGATTAGGACTAACTTTTCACTAATCAAGTTAAGTTGGCCTCACTCATAGGCGCAAGGGCTTGATTAGACTTGGAATGAGTGAGAAGGCCATGGGATGGCAAGGTCATCTATCTTGTCTGTACAAAAGGTATTTGATTTCGCATTATAAGTATGAGGTCCAATGATCGGTTAGGGCCACCATCTTGACGATCAGTGTGGGTAACTCATGACGAGTTGTGTGATGACACTCTGTCTAGGACAACAGTTGGTTTTGATTTTGTATTAGTAGGTATGAGGGCCAAGGATCTGTTTGGGCCACCATCCTGACGATCCGCAGTGGGTAACTCATGATGTGCTATGAGATGGCATTTTGTGTGACCATAGTTGGTACTTGTTTATTGTGGGCATGGTTTCCGTAACATACCTGATGTGACCATGGTTGGTGTTGATTATGTGGTACGGTTCTCGTAACATACTTGTTCTGCTTTATTCCTGGAAGCATCGTGACCATGCAGTGTTGTACTTGTGTTGTACTTGCATTTATTTGAGTTGTACCTTGGGATGTACTTGTGAGGTTCATGTGAATGGTTGTTTCAGTTTGGTTCAGTTATGTTAGCCTGTGTCTAGAGGTAGATTGTCTTGACTAGGATTCGTGGTTACTATCTCCTAGCATGGGGGGTGGGCCTTTGGGTTCCACTTGGTTGGGTGGCATGCACCTAAATCCATTGGGTTCTTTCTTCATGTTCTTGTGGATGAGACTTCCAATTGGAGAGCTCATGGGTGCCAGTATCAACTCTTGTTTTATTTCATTTCAGTTGATCTTGTATTATTTTACCCCTCAGTTGTTTTCGAGGTGGAAGTTGTAGTTATAAACTTATTTATTGGACTTGCCTCATTCGGGGAATGAGAGATGTAATTGTAATATTTAATTATGAATTTAATGAAATGGAAAGTTATCTTTATGCTTTGATGTAATTCATCTTATTGGAATGTATGTGTTTATATAATTGTGTAAATGAATGTCATGGTTAAGTTCATGTTTTTTGATGAGGTTTTATATAACCTTTGTCTCGTAACCTTAGAGGTTGTTGGCATTAGTTAGTGATCTTGCATGTTAATTATACTTTAAAAAAATAAAAAATTAGCCTATTTAAGTAGTTGTTTGCAACTTCCTCTAGGGTTGCGTGGCGGGGTGTTACATTGATCTTGTAGGATTTTTCGATTGTTTGATGTTTGACATAGCGTAATGTGAGGAATGACACATACCACAATAAGACGTTGAGTCTGGTTTCGACTTGGTGACTATCTCTATAAGGCATGACAAAGCCTGGTTTCATAAAAGACATGTGTTGTATAAGACGTTGGAGCCTGATGACATTGATGCGACAAGGTACATGAGGCAATGACATTTTGACGACGCCTGTTGACAAGAAAGACATATCTTGCTAAGACATATGTTGATCGCTTTGACAATGTGTTTGATATTGACTTGATGACAGTTTGAGATGTTTTGCCTTGTTGATGCATGACTTGTGTTGATTCCTTGACTGATAAAAAGTGTGTGTGTAGACAATGTATGACATGAGATGATACCCTAAAGGACTGACCTAATGCGGCCTCGGGGGCTCATCAATTGATTAGCCTTGCCTATGTTGTACACGTAGAGACCTCGTAGTTCAACCAACTTTATCTGACATAACTGACTGAAGATATATATTTAAATTGATGATATGGAACGTGTGTGATAGTGAATTTGAATGTGAACGAACCCTATTGGACTGGCCTAGTGCGGTCTCAGGAGCTCATCAATTGATTAGCCTTGCCTACGTTGTACACGCAGAGACCTCGTAGTTCGACATGGCCAATGACTTTGAATGTACAAAGAGTCATGATTTTAATGTGTGTGATACATGAAAAACCTAGACAAACAGACCAGGGATAAGTTTAAGAAACCCCCCCCTCAGCCAAGGTGTAAAATCCTGGCGAATCTTTCCTTATATTTGAAAAAAGTTATTATTTTTTTTAGCGAATCTATGCACATTATTAAAAAGTTTGTAAAATCCTAGAAAATCTTAATGAATAATTGGTAAAAATAATAATCATAGTGGCGAATCCAAGTGAATATTCTCTAAAAAGATTAATGACAATGGCGAATCTCTCCGTTAAAAATTTGCATAGTTGGTCTGCGCAATTCCCCCATATTTTTATTGTTTTTTGTAATATTGAAGTAGGGGCCCAGGGGCGGCAGCCACTAGTGGGGTCAAGGGGTAGTGACCCTTGTGTGGGTCAAGGGGGAAAATCCCCCTTACGGGGGTCGAGGGGGCAACTATCAAAAATGCATTGGATAACACACAGATTAAGTGTTTTTTTAAAAATCTCACTTTAAAAGTAAGAATAAATGAAAAGTGTAAATGTTGCCATCGATTAGCAATTTAGATTTTTAATCAGATGACAGCAGGTTGATTCGGTGGGCTAATACGCACATGCCTTTTAAAAGGCTTGTTGAGGCCTGAAATTTATTTTGGGCCACACGATTAAATCTCATCGTGTGGACCAAAACAAATTTCGGGCCTCAACAAGCCTTTTAAAAGGAATGTGTGTATTAGCCCGTGGAATCAACCTGTTGTCGTCCGATTAAAAAATTAAGCGATGATTTGATGGCAATAAATAAAAGCCTTATTCAAAGCTAAAATATCCTTGAAATTAAATGGTAATTTATTAATGTGGCGATATTTCCCCAAAATTAATGGTACGAATATAATATTACTAGTGAATATAATCGATATTTGTGATTATAGTATAAATTGTTGGCGAATCATATCCAATGACGTATCATTTTAAATATAATACATAGGCAAATTAATCGAGATGTAAATTTTTTTTTGTAAAAACCTGGTGATTCAACATCGTTTTCAGCTTGTACTATTCGCCATTTCTGGAGGTCTCGATTTCAATTATTCGCCAATTGGCAAAGATTCGCCACTAAATTTTTCCCTGAAACAAACCTAATGCCTCGGGGGCACATCGACTGATGGCCTTTCCTACATCCCAGTCGTAGAGGAAACATAGTTCGACTATGTCTACGACTGACTTAACATGAGTGACTTGACTCTATTTTTTTTTGGTATTTGCTAACATGTTTTGATTTTTTTGTGTTTTTGAAGTTTTCTAATGTTTTTGGATTTTTTCAGGACATTTTCAATGGTGTAATGCTATGTACAAGGTGTCATGGCATAGAACGAGGATTTTCCCCCAGCCAGGAATAAGACATGTGAGATGGAGTGGCGAATGTGATGGAATGGACGTTAGATGTCAATCGTTCCAAGCAATGGATAAGACAACCATTTTTTATGAGTGATGGTGAAAATTTTTGATTGGAATGATGGTAGATGGAAGAGCGAGTTTGACTACACATGGCACCTATTTTCCAGGTTTTTACCATGGTACATATCCATAGCGCTACCGAAGCAGTTTTCACTATTGGACGAATTATTTCTCTTTACTTTTTTGTTGTTTTTCCAAAAAAAAAATTGTTAGAAAGACGCTTGTTTGCCAGGTTTTCATCAAGGTAACCATTTTTTTGTTTTTTTGTATTTTCTAGATTAAGACACAGATTCTCAAAAGCTACACATAGAACCTTTTCAGATGCAGGTTGTTGATTGGTGACAAAAGTGGCTCTCCTTCAAGGGTAGAGAGTTGGTATGCTCCTGATCCAAAAGCTTCTATGACAATATAAGGCCCTAACCAGTTAGGTTCGAACTTTCCTGGCTTTTCTCATTGAGCTTGATTCTTGGGATTCTCCATTAAAACCAGGTTACTAATGTCAAAGTGTCTATTTAGAACTTTCCTATTATGGCTTCGACGAAGACGATTCTGATATGCTTGCAAATGGTCTAATGCTTTCTGTCTTCATTCATCTAGTAATTCTAGCTCTTGTAACCTAGATACATGGTATTCTTCATCGTCAATGTGACCTTTCAAGGATACCCTCAGGGAAGGAATTTCAACCTCAATAGGTAAGATAGCTTTGGATCCAAATACGAGGGAGTATGGAGTGGTGCCAGTGGGAGTATGGATGCTTGTGTGATAAGCCCATAAAGCAAGATTTAGCTATAGGTTCCACTCACAACCAGCATCATTGACAGCCTTTTTCAAGATTCTAACAATGGTTTTATTGGATGCCTCAGCTTGGCCATTACCTTATGGGTAATACGGGGTTGAAAAATGATGTTTGATATGGAACTCTTCACATAGATGACATACTTCTTGGTTTTTGAAATGGCGGCCATTGTCTGTGATAATGGATTGGGGTACACCATACCAACAAATGATATAGTTTAGGATAAACTTATATATTTGCATGCCGGTGATGTAGGTCATGGGAATAGCTTCAATCCATTTGGTGAGGTATTTGGTGGCAGTTATGATGAATTTATGGTCGTTGGATGATGGAGGGTGTATCTTACCTATGAGGTCAAGTCCCCATTGGAAAAAAGTCCATGGTGATGTAATCGAACGAAGCTCCTATGTTGGTGCTCTTATCAAATCTCCATGTAACTGACACTGTCTACATTTCTTTACAAAGATATATGAGTCTTTCTCCATTGTAGGCCAATAATAACCTAGTCTCATAATCTTATGGGCTAAAGTAGGACCACTTGAATGGGATCCACATATACCCTCGTGCACCACTCGCAAAGTTGTTTGTGCTTCCTCAGCATCGAGACATCTCATTAGGGCATTATCTAAGGTACGTCTATATAGGGTTTCTCCGATGATGGTGTACTTAGTTGACTTACGGATAAAGGTTCGGCATTGGTTATTTGACAGGTCTAGAGGTAAAGTTTGGTCAGTTAGATAGTCGAATATGTCTTTATACCAAGGGGAAGTAGGACCAACAATTGTACACACCATCTCAGAATCGAGGACATCATAGGCAGGGACCAACAGTTGTTCAACCAAAATCTCAAACTTAGGCACGTTACTCAGAATATCCAATAAGGAACCCATGGTTGCCATATCATCTGTAGCCTTGTTTTGAATATGTGGTATTTGATGAAAGGTAATGTCATCAAAGTACTGCTTGAAACTATTAGCCATGCGCTTGTAGGGGGCAATTTTCTCATCCTTAGTCTCATAATCATCATTTACTTGCTGGACTACAAGTTGAGAATCGCCAAAAACATGTAGACTCTTAATCTTCCACTGAGCTGCCATTTTTAATCCTATCACTAAGGCTTCATACTCTGCTATGTTGTTGGTACAACGAAAATAAATCCTGAATGATTTAGGAATGGTATCGCCTTGAGGTGTAACAAATAGGATACCTGCTCCTGAACCATGATTTGTATGTGACCCATCAAAGTATAATTTCCATTATGTTCTAGTGTCAATGTTGAAGATAAATTCGTCTAGAAAATCTACCACTAAAGGATGGTTTGCCTTCATGGGTGCATTGGCTAATTGATCTGCAATCACCTATCCTTTTATAGCCTTCCTCTCTACATATTGGATGTCATACTCGCTAAGTATCATAACCCATTTAGCCGATCGGCCTGTTAATGTTGCCTTGCTTAGGAGATATTTGACGAGATCAATCTTTGCAACCAACATTGTTTGGGGATTGAGCATATAGTGCCAAATTTTTTGAGTAGCAAAGACTACCGCAAGACAGGCACATTTTATGTTGCTGTAATTCAATTCATATCCTACCAAGATATGACTGATGTAATACACTGCTCTCTCATGACCTTGATCATCGTTTTCTGCAAGAAGAGCCCCTAATGCCGACTGAGTTGCTGAAGCGTATAGGATCAATGGTTTTCCATCTGTAGGTGGCATTAAGACTAGTGAAGTGAGAAAATAGTCCTCGATTTATTGGAAAGCGTCCTGACATTTAGGTGTCCACACAAATGGTACTCCTTTCTTGAGTAAATGTTGAAACGGGTGTATTTTATCTACCAGTTGTACAATGAAACACCTGATGGACTGTAATCTTCCTTGTAGTATTCTGAGTTGACCAATGCTGACTGGAGTGTTGATGGTTAAAATGACACAAACAACATTAAAACAGAATATTTCTACTCTATTTCTCCTGAAAGAGAAAGACAACATGTAGTAGCCTAACTCCCAAGGTCCTGGTAGTTGGTTCTCAATTGTCTGATGTCACTCAATTGGTTCATGCAACTGTAATATTCAAGGGGCCTATGTTGGTAACAAAGGATTCAAGCTATGACTCTCTTTATCGAAATAGTTCCTGTAAATCAATGGGTTTTAAATAAAAGAAAAAGATAGAACAAAGGGGTAAACCAGTAAGTATGAACCGAATTTATCTAGTATCTGGACATATACCTTCAACGATGAATGTTTCCTAACAGATCATAAAAACCATAAGATGATACAGTCTATAGCATAATCTATACCACTGCATACATTTTAGGTGCTTAATTAACTTCGCAATTACTCTTCACAAATATTTCAAGGATTTTCAAAACAACACACATTCATTCATCATCAAATTATAGATCAACAGACCCTTTAATAACTTCAATTCAATGACAATCTAATAAGATGATCCTTAAATCTGATTCCTTCAAATGACTTTCATCATTCAAGAAACTCTTATGTTCAACACAATCACTGCATACAGATAGATCATAACTTTATCAGCCTTATCAAACAAACAATTTAATTCCAAACACCATCTTTCGAGTAAACCTGTAATTCTATTAACTATAAAAGATTTAAGTACAATGTATCTCTGCAAAAACTCTAGAAAATTCTATCTCTTAGCATTAGGCAAGCCAATCCAGTTCTCAATTAGCCAACCTTTACAATATGATACCCATTAGGTATTTATAGATATACAAAAGAAGTTCAAACTTCACTTCTATTTTAGGCTTTCCGCCTTTTTAGGAACAATCAACTTTCTTGGAAACTCAGATCAACTTTGATCTTGAGTCCTTACATTATACATTCAGTTTGATCTAAAAATAGAAGATAGAAATAGAAGAAAAGAAGTCATGCGCCCTCAAGACTGTCAGTGCTGCATGCATGCAACATGCAAGGAAGAAGAACATCATGCATGCAAGATTTTTATGCATGTGAAGCTGGATCTGCCATGAACTCATCATAACTGGTGAAGACTTGTTGTAGCATATCCATATTTGGCCCATCAATCCAGTCATCTTCAAATTTGATCCGATCCAACTCAACTATAGCAAACTCTTTCATACTTTTAACCTTGATCAATTCTCTCCCTGCAACTTTTATTTCTTCTTTGACTTCTGCAAGCCGATCTATCACCAAGTCTCCTCCATCATCTTTCTCCTACATGATTCCTTGGAATCTTTCATTCCATTTCTCTCTAACCTGACTCAAAGGCATGCCATCTTTTGTCATTACATTCACATCTACAATTATATCCATGACTGCTTCCAACTCTTCCAACTGCTCAGTTAAATTATTAACTACTTCCTGAATCTCATCCTTATGCTTGCTCAAAAAGCCAGTCCTAAACTTAAGTATGTGAAAAGTCTTTTCTACAAAATCTTTGTTATCATCTTCAAGTATAGATTCTTCTAGAAGAGTAGTTAGAGGCAATGTATTTATCTTTTCTAACTTTTCACTATACTCCTTATACTCTTCTTCTAGTTTTTCGGATGCCTCAATGTATTGATGCATCTCTTTTATTACTCCTTCTACCTCTTTGTAGGCTTCAAATCCTTTTGCTAAAACCTTGCCTACCTCTCGATTCACTTTGTCTATCCATTTGTCAACCATCTCCGCCTTACCTCTAACTTGCACCAAATCATCTACCTCCTTTTTGCTTAACAAAATATGAGTCTCAATGGTTACAATTTGTTGTGACCTTGAAGAGGAGACACTCTTCAAGAATGAATGTAGCTGATCCAATTGAGCCTTAAGCTCATCCTTCTTTTGTTTGTCCTTCATCATTCTTGATTTAGTTGTTGAGGCCACCACATCAATCAAATTCATTTGTTGATTCCTAGTGGGTCTTCCTAAATTAACCGTACTCAATTGATAGTATGTTAGCTACATATCCCCTACCTCCTTTTTTGTCATAGGCATGGCACATTCAGCAACTATCTCTCCTTTATCTGTGAGTCTAGTAGAATGTAAGATTCTAGCCTTCTTCTTAGGCCTTTCCTGTTCAATTCCCTTTATCATGTCCTCCCAACTAAGAGGTTGAGGAGGTGTTCTGGGTCTCTTCTGCAAGTCTAACTTCAACCATACAGGAGCACTGGGAGCAGTCATCATCACGGAAGAGGAAGCAGTAACTGTAGAGGGTGGCTGAATATTTACCTCAGGTTGAGAATCAACCTTTGCTTTCTCTTGTTGTTCTTGCAGCACATGCATCTACACCAACTTCTCAACCTCTTCTCTATCTCGTTGTTCCTGCATTTTCTTGTCTTCTTCTTCTTTCCTCATTCTCTCTTCTTCCAACTGATCCTTTTCCATTTTCTCCTTCTCTAACCTTTCCTTTTCTAATTTCTCTTTTCCCAAGGCCTCTCTTTCTAGAGTCTCCCTTTCTAATCGTTCTGCTTCTAAAGCCTTAAGTTTTTCAGCTTTTGCTTCTTCTTCCTGTTGCTTCCTCATTAGCTCTTTGGCCTCTTTTTCTTTCCTTAGAGCTTCAGCTTCTTGTTCTTTCTGTCTAGCTTCCTCTGCAACCTTCAGTCTAGCAACCAGGGCTTCCTTTTCCCTCTGATTTCTTGCTTTCTCCTCCTCAAGATCATGGATCTTCTATATCAATTCTAACTTGTCACTTTCTGCTTTGACCTTGATCTCATGCTCTCGTTGCCTCATTTGCTTCTCCATTTCATCAGCTTGTAACTTTGCCTCCATTTCCTTTTGCTTCTCCGCAGCAGCCCTTACATCAAACTCTCTTGTAGCATCTTCAAATAGTTTTTATTGCTCTTCCTACGTCAGAATCTGCTCAATAGTCCCCTCCAAAGGCATGTTTTCTTGCAGGTCCTTCTCTGAAAGAGTTTCATTCGAGTTTGTCTCAATTTCTACCAGTTCTTCCTCCACTTCTTTTCCTTTATCAACTTCAGCCATGGCATAAAGCATTCCTTCTTGAACTTCTTTACTTTTCTTTCTGGTGAGTGGGGCTTGTGTAGATGACTCACCCAATGTGGGCATAGAAATAGCAGATTCTATCGGAACATCTCCCTTTGGTGCCTCTTCTTCTTCATCGATCACCTCAAGTTCTAGTTCTTCAACATCAGGAGGAAATAATTCTAATGGCTCCGTGGAAGGTGTCTTTCTTTTAATTCTCTTGTATCCTTTACCCTTCTTAAGGACTGGTCCTTGAGGAACTCGAGCTTTCATCATCAACCATTGTACACTTCTATCCAAGACTGCTCTTCCAATTTTCTTAATATCAATTGTTTCTTCCTCATTCCAGTCTATTGGATCTAAGCTTTTGGTGCTAACGTTCAAGGCTTCATATGAGGGATCCAATACAATTCCATCATCCACTAACGCGTTAGGAATATTTTCTTTAACACCCAACTCTACCATAAGTGCAACCGATAATCTTTCATAGTTCTTCTTCCTCAAGTCATACTCATCCTGCCGATCACACCAAAAGTCTTCTAATAGATTAAAGTGTCTAGTAAACACTGAAGGTAATAAAGCATGCATTTTCTTCCTTGGATCAAAATACTTACGAGTTGTATACAATCCCAATTTCAATTGTATCAACTCATTACAAACCACCTTTGCTCCCTTCAAATGTTGACAATTATATTCACCCAGTGTCATGGGAAATTTATGGCATCCTATCTTATGCTTGATCCCAAACCTAGCATTAACTCCAATGGCCTGATACACAAACTCCATAAGCACTATTCTGTTACTGCAGCATCTTGGAAGCAAATGGGGATGACCTTCAAAACCAAACAATCTGAAGTATGTAAATTTGGGGTATTGGATGTAACAAATTCCCCATTCAGAAATGAATGCCATGGCTTCTTGACTTAATCGATACCCTACATCTCAATTCAATTGATTGATGATCACATATAAAAAGGTATCATTGACTCTTCTAAAATGAGTCTTAGCAACCTGAAGAGATAATTGATCATAGTGCTCCCATACCTTCTTTTGTCCATCCAAAACTCCCATTATACCTACTCTGTTTAATCCTGGGAAAATCCCCAATCTTGCTACAGCATAAACCACATAAGAAGTCATGAAGAAAGATTTAGTCTGTCTAACCCTTGTGAGTTGATCATGTATGGCATCAGAAACAATCATTGACCAATCAAACTGGTAATCACCCTGAAAGATTACTTGAATGAAATGAAACATCCTTTCCTTGAAGTGGAAGGTATCCCTCTTCCCAAACACTTTGGACAACATTAATATCAAGTCAGATACCTCCTTCTTGAAATCTGCCCTCTTTGGCTGGTCTGCAAGCTTGCTTAAAGATTTCTTCTCAGTGCTTAACCATTTTTTGTTCAAGTGAGACTTATTGGAGTCTTTATGCTTGCTATATTTCTCCAACGCCTCTGCTTCAGTTAGCTGCACCAAGTTCTTGGGATCAGGAACATTAAATATACTTTGAAACATTTGCAGAGTAAGATCTATAATCACATTATTTTTTGAATCCATGCATAGTCTTGTAGCAGGATTATAAGTGCTGGCCACTGTCAATATCAACTCCGGACACTGAACTGATAAAGGAAACACAGTGATATGTGCAAGACCAAAGTCAACAATCCTTTTTGTTCTCCTTGTCAAGTTTCCTCATTCTGCAAAGGTCTCTTCATGTAATTCTTCAAATGGGCCATTGCCCAAATTGGTATCCGTGATATCTGACTAGTCTGATTCCACCTTGCTTACTTTCACCACCGGATTCCTATGATCATACCTCAATGTATAAGGCAGTTTTTCTAGTTTCACCTTCTTTATTTTTGGTGTTGTCTTTGATGTTCCAGCCGGTTGATTCCTTCAAGCAGCCTCTCCTGACGTTCCTGACATCTCTCAATTCTCCTGCAAGAAAACCTCTAATTAGATCTTTAGATATCATCATAAAACATGCTTTTAAAACATACATGTTACACATACATCGGATTTGGAACCAGACAGAAGCTCAAAACAATCTCTTTTACAAAACTGGTGGACTCGGAGCAAAAACCGATATAGAAACTTCACCTAATAACAAACGGGCTCGGAGTCGGATCTGGGGAGATTATCGAAACCGGGATCAGAATGAAAAAGGGATTTGTTTTCTTTGAATTTTCATTGTTTCATATTCTATTTCCACTCCGCCTCCGCCTCTGATTTGGTCATTGTTACTTTGCAGAAAGACTTTCCCATTATACGCGGAGCCGAAAATAGGATGAGAATGGAATCGATAACCTTTGCAAACAAAATTCTTAAATTCAAGATCAGTTCTGATCCCGGCTCCGCTAGTTATCATATATTTCAAGGAAACCTTTTTAGAACTCGAAATCGGAAATAGGATAGAAATGGAATTGATGACTTTTGTAAAACAAAACTCTTAGGACCATAATCTATTCCGATCCCGCCTCCGCCTATGTTATCATGACGTCATCAAATACTTTATTCATTTTCAGCACAATTTCATGATTAAAACCTAGGTCGTTATAAAATGGAAAAGGAGCTTTAAAACTCTACCCTCATATGACCGTGGGGAACAATTGCATTTTAGGGCCATTATTTAAATCTTATTTAAAGTAATTACAAAGACCAATGAAACCCTAATCTAACAAACCCGATAAAAACTAGGGCACGGGTTTAAACCTTGCCATTTCACCAGACGACGAAACCCTAATCAAGCAATAAATCTAATCTACCCTAACTCACTGTAAATCGCTAATCTACCTCACTGTAAAAACACCCTTAATCTAATCTAATCTATTGCGAACCTAAAACCAAACATGACGCAATCACGATTAAGACGTGAAAGCAACAATGCCTAAAAATAGAAAGAAACGACACAATAAAACAAGAAAACAAAGATTTAAAGTAAAACAAACAAGACAAAACAAGAACCTGCTCATTCAATCACATCGATGATCATAGATTTTCTTTAAAACACAATGATTGAACATGTGAGCAGATATAAAGCAAAACACAACGAACAACAAAGATAAAAGACCTACCTCAAATGCAAGCAAACCCAAGCTAACTTTCTGAATCGATTCGCACACAATATCCCTTCTCTATCTCGATCAATTTGCTCAAATGAACTCTGCTATTGCTCTTCGCACTCTTAGACTTGTAATAATAACAATAATGATCGGCTTTAAACCTTAATAAAGGTAAATATCTGAATTTCTACCTACACCGACAACCACCATTAATGCATTAAAACGCAGTAAAGGCAGAGTCAGAACTGTAAGAGAACGAACACCGGTCTGCAGTGCAACTTCAGCCAAAAATTCAACGACAAAAATGGCGGGGGCGGAACTAAAATGGAAACGGAATCTCAAATTCATAAAATTCCCAAACTCAATTCCCATTTCGGTTCCGCCAACTAAAAACAAAACAAAAGGAAAAACAAAAAGTAAACCAAAAAGACCGACTTAATAAGAGAAACAAAAAGTCAAGACTAAAACCAAAAGTCAAAATAGCGAAGGTGGGGACGGAGTTGATTACGATTTTGCAATTTTTAGTAAGGACTAAGTTAACACCCATTCCAGCTCCGATTCCACTGAAGACAAAAACAAAGACAAAAGAAAAGACTATCGGGATGGAACCAAAAACAAGCCTCAAAGAACTTTCGGAACCCGATTCAGTTCCGGTTCTGACTCTGACAGACTTAAAAAACAAAATGAAAGATAAAGGAAAACAAGGGGGACCCATTTTAACCAAGGCAAAAGATGGGGTGGTTATGCAAGGCATAACATGGAGGAGGCATTTCTATGATAGCTCTTACCTTCTCTGGATCTACTTCAATGCCTTTTCTAGAAATGATATACCCTAGAAGTTTCCCTGATTTCAGTCCAAAGACACACTTCTTTGGATTCAACCTGACATTGTAATTCTCTAGCCTCTAGAATATCTTGTCTAGAACCTTCAAATGATCTACCCTTGTTTCTAATTTAGCTATAATTTCATTGACATAATCTTCCATGAGAGTATGTATAAAGTCATGGAAAATCGTAGTCATTTCCCGTTGATAGGTAGCTCCTGCGTTCTTAAGGCCAAAAGGCATAACATTCCAACAGCATGTGCCCCATGGACACGTGAAAGTTGTCTTGTGTTGGTCTTCAGCTGTGATTTTGATTTGGTTATATCCAGATAAACCATCCATGAGGGATAGCATCTCATATCCTGCTATAAGATCTATTATCATGTCTATGTTCAGCAAAGGGAATTCATCCTTAGGACATGCCTTGTTGATGTCTCTAAAGTCTGTGCAAATGTAGATGCCCCCAGTTGGTTTAGTCACTCGTACAAGATTTGAAATCCAGTCGACATAGTCTATAGTTCTTATAAATCCAACATTTAAGAGTTTCTTAAGTTTTGCTTTAACCAGTAGAGCAATCTGTGGATGCATTTTCCTTAACTTTTGTTTGACTGGCTTAATACCTGGTTATAATGGTAGATGTTGCAATATTAGGTCTAGATCCAGTCCAAGCATGTCAGCGTATGACCATGCAAAGTTTATCTCTCTTTTCCAAGAATTCCTTAAACTCGGGTTGTTCTTCCTCTGTTAGTGATGTTGCAAAGTATATATGCCGAGGGTTTTCTTCTGTATTTATGTTGACCTTAATAGACTCTTCTACTAGCATTGGTGACTTTTCCTATTCAACGGGGAGAATATTTGAACCTCTATCCTTGGGTGCCTCAGAGAGGTTTTTTCCCTCAGATACTTCCTTTATTTTGACATATTCTTCGTCCAAAGGCGCCTTTCGGTTTTCACCTAGGGACTCATCATTTTTCTCATTTTCATATTTTTTCTTTTTATTTTCATTTTTGCGACTAGAGGTGTAAATAGACCCCAAAATATGCTTTGTCATCCAAGTCTATGGTAAAACCAACTTTATGATCCCCTCTTGGTATGCCTTCTCGAAGTCCCATGAACTCAGTCATTGCTTCGTCATTCTCGAATGTGTCTATGATGGGTGTACCTTGTTGATCCTAGTCGATAAGTTTGGGATATATGAGAGGCATGTCATCATCAGAGTTATCGAAGGTGGAAGCTGACAAGGTGAATATAGAGTGGTTGACATGGTCACAGAAGTTTTGGACTAACTCCTTCTTGTTCTTTTTCCTATGGGTAGGTATACTCTGTTGTGGGACTATTGTAAGGGTTGAATCGTCAGAAGATGGTGTATCAGGTGCCCAACATGCATGATCAAGGGTTTCCCAATAATAGTTCTTATTCCATTCTTCTTTGGACAAGTGTTTCCTATGACAAGGACTAGATGTTTTTGGTACAGGTTTTATCTTTAGGTTTAATTCTCCAAATAGAGCATCTATGTTCATGGTACTAGTAGAGGAAAGGGAATCCCATTCGCAATCGCTTGAGTTGGGAGATTCATCGTAAACTGGGGGAAGTGGTTCATGAGATATCTCGATGTCTACACAAGCACTCACTTCCTCTTGAAATGGTGACGAAGTACTAGGAAATCCAATTCTAAGCGGTTGAAACCCTAGCCCTAGATATTTCAGTCGTGGTGAGACAGTGATCGGTTTCGTCCTTCCATTTTGATGTAATCCTAACCCACTGTGCCTGTCATAGCCTTCATTTTGCATTATCTTAAAGCCTTTTCGATATTGATTCTTAGCTATGTGAATAGACAGTGAGGGGTATTCATTATCTTCTTGATACAACCAGGAGGTAATATCACCTTGATCCACAATTTCTTCACTTAACTCTCCCCATTTGGTCAATGTCATTGTAAGGGGAACATGAAATGTGACTACTAACTATCTTCTATCTGGCATGGGTAGACCATATGCCTTAGGTGGAACCAGCTAACTGACACAATAGGATTCCTTCATGTAATATTCTCCACAGCCCTTGTCTTGGATCTCGATTTTAGGAGTGGATGATGGTGATTTGAATGAAATGGACTTAGTAAGATGTGATGGGTCAACGTATAGGGATAAAGTGGATGATGAAACTTCTTGGTTAGCTGGTACCTTTCTTTGTGGAATTTCCCTTAGGCTTGTACAATACTTAAAAGGATATGGATCACCATCAATCATGATCTTGGTGCCATTATACGGGAATTTAAGACATTGGTGATATGTTGAAGGTACAACTTTCATTGCGTGTATCCAAGGTCTACCTAACAATAGGTTATACGGAAGGGTGATATCCAAGACTTGGAAGCTGGTGTTCATAATTGTTGGGCCAATTCTGATAGGGAGTGTGACAACTCCCTTGGATGATCTTTCTTCATCATCGTAAGCCTTGATGACTATACTCTTAGAGGTGTCTACGTATTCTTCTGGGAATCCTAATGCCTTAACCAATTTTAGGGTACACAGGTTCAAACTTGCTCCTCCCTCTACCAAGACTCATCTTACTTTGGTTTGATGGACTAGGACTTCAAGATGTAATGGGTCATTATGATCATACCTTTCGATTGAGTAATCTTGTTGGGAAAATGTGGCATGATGCGAGTTGGTTAAATATCCCACCATTTCTTCGAAACGATTGACATCTAAGTCTGTAGGAACAATCATATTCTGTAAGGCTTTGTCGAGAATAGCTCGATGCTTAGGTGATAAACTCAATAGTTTCAAAATGGATATTTGTGCGGGGGTTTTGCTCAGTTGATCAAGGAGATTGTACTTAAACTTGGAAGCTTGTATAGGTGGCTTAGAAGAAGGACCTGGAATAGTTATCTTAGTTTTGTGTGTGTTTACAACACATTTCAAATGCTTCTTAATGATGATGGTATTGACGTTTTCATTTGTAGCTCAGAGGTGATTTATGATCATTCCTTTACCATAGTCATACTTGGTATTGGTATAATTGGCTGCTGGATTATTCATGGTTCCTGAACTGGAGGCCTTTCCTTTCATGTGGTCATGTAATGGGTCTGTGAAGACCTTATGATCACTGTTCTTGGTATTTTTCTGCCTATTGACCTCTATGGTTCTGTTTTCAACAAAGTCTTGTATAATATCCTTCAGTTGTCGACATTGTTGTAGGTTGTGTCCTTTTGTTCGATGATAGTCACAATAGGCATTGTCATCCCACCATGAAGTTTTAAACTATTCAGGATCATACTCTCTTGGTTCCAAAGGTTTAATGAGATTATGTTTAATCAACTCTTTGAAAACTGTCTCGATTGGTTGCCCTAAAGGGGTAAATTCAAGTGTAGGAAATATCCTTTGCGGTCGTTGTTGTTGTGAATTTTAGACATAATTGGTTGTTTGATTTGGACTATTCATCATGTCTTGGTTGGGGTTGTAACCTCTAAGTGTGATAACTAGTCCCGTATGTATGGTTTTAGCATCAACAATACCGTCATTTGTAACATTTTTGTTTCTAGACCAGAATTTGATTCTATCGTTCGATGTGTTTTGATGTTGGACAATTGGGTTTCTTCCTGGTACTTTTATTTCTCTTTTGTCGATAAGGCCTTTTCCAGGATGATGCCCTTTTGTACCAAGTCTAGGAATGAAGTACAACAATGTACCCTTAAGTCACCTCTCAGTTTTGGATTGATGTTTTCAAGGAATATCATGACCTTCTATTTTTTTGGTATTTCAACTAGAAATTTGCTAGCTAGACTTCTCCATCTCTAGAAGAAAGTGGTGAAAGTTTCACCATCTTCTTGTGTTGTGCGGAACAAGGTTGTTATTGTTACTTCATTGTCTATGTTAAAGGCAAAGTGTTCGAAAAACTTCTCAGCTAATTCACCCCAGGATCGTATACCATATGGTAATTTAGAAAACAATTCCAGTGCTATCCCAATAAGGGTTCGCAGAAATAGTCTCATCAAGTATGTGGGGTCATATGATATGTCCATGTATGCCGTTGAGAATTCTCTAATGTGTTCTAAAGGATTCTTCCTCCCATTATACTTAGGCAAATTCGGTATAATATATCCATGGGGGAAGGGTGTCATATAAAGCGCTTTGTCAAATGGGCATGGACATAAGTCTTGCACTGAGATAGTTCATTTGCTTGACATAGACATGTTGTCCATCTGTTGTTGAAGCATTTGCATTTGGTTTTGGAGGACATCTACTTGTGTCAAGGACATGTTGTTCGCATTGTTTGGATCAATGTAGGTGTTCTGAAATGCCATGTTTTGTGACGGCTTATGATTTGGCAAGGGAATATATCCCATTAGAATGTTCTGATTTGAATTGGGGATATTTCCTATCTAAATGTTCTGATTTGGATTGGCAATATATCCTATTTGAATGTTCTGATTTGGTATAGGAATATTTCCTGTCTGAATGGTCTGATTTTGTATAGGAATATTTCATGTCTGAATGGTTTGATTTGGTATAGGAATATTCATGCCAACTTTGGATCTCTTACCAGTCGTGTTGGTGCCAAAGGGGTTTGATGAAGTTGCTCCCGCAGTAAATTTTAAACCTTGTTTTATGTTGAAAGGGGTTGTGTTTACAATTGACGATTTGTTTGAGTAGGTATGCCAGTTGGTATTGTTGTGGTGATTTAGGGAATAGAAATACTTGACGTCACAGTTTGTGTCTGTTGAATAGACGGTGTTTGCAAAGTATGAATGTCAAATCCTGGTGGTAGTGTGGCACCTTCTACTAGCAACTTTGCTAGATAGCGTTGGGGATCATTTTCCAAACACTCATCCATGAAGGATGCAAATTCAAGATCTTGTACAGCGGTGTCTATGTCTTCTATACAAATTTGTCCATGTGTGTCCCTAGTGATGTGTGTTTCAAGCAAAGGTTTATGTGGTCTCTCACTTCCTGATGGTTGATTTCCGAACAGATTGACAAATTCGTTAGGGTCTGACATTGCTTTATGTTTCTTTTGAGACCTTGTTTCGACCATGAAAATTTGCTCAAAAAAGGGGTAATGCAGACTATGCCTAAAAAGTGATATGTCCTATTTCTATGTTTTTGGATTTTCTGACAATAAAGGATGTTGCTAAAATGATTTCTAAAAAAGACGTATACTAAGATGACGTATGGTAGGACGGACAATATGCAAAATTTTGAGTATATTATGACGGTAAATGAGTCTAAAATGGGTATAACCTACCACCTATGGAATAAATGCATGCAAGGATTTGAATTTGACCAAGGAACCTGATTGTAGGACAAAGACAGTTGACAAATGAATTTTCCAAACTAGACTGTTGAGCTGGAAAGATTCACAAATAGGACTAAAGTGACTAGGTTCAATGATTGTGACAAATCAGAACATGAACTTATCCAACGACGAGGAAATTTATCTATTCTATGATATGCAATTTCCTAGGAAGTATCTATATGCATGCAACTTAGGATGACTATGACTAATTTGTATATGACACCTAATGATGCAAGGTTTTTGAGCAAATTTTTCTAGTTTTTGTCCAAGGTTGATCTTAAGAAACAAAAGCGAAAAATGACAATTATGTTTTCGGACTCGATTTGCAGTTTTCAAAGTTTTTGTTGACAGTCAAATGCGGTTCACGTATCAAATGCAGTTCTATTTTTGACAGATGCGGTTTACAATTCTGCATGCGGTGATTTGACTAAAACTAGTTTCGAATGTTGATAGGTTATTTTGACTTTCGACAAATGCAGTTTAACTTTCAACAGATGCGACTCACTGTAACAATTGCGACTCAAAAAATAGGTTGTTTTAACTTTCGACAGATACGACTCACTGTAACAGTTGCGACTCAGAATAAAGACCTTGTGAACCTAAACTTGTTGATAAAAACATGTGATTTTTCTGTTGACAGATGTGGCTTACATATACACATGTGACTCAAAAATTGATAGTTGCGGCTCGTAAGATCTAAACTGTGTAAAAGTGAACTTTGTTGATAGATACATGCGGCGTTTCCCCTAACAATTGCGACTCGCTAGGACAGATGCGGTGTTAAAATTGATAGTTGCGGCTTTTGTTGACAGTTGCATTTTTTTGAAGATTGTTTTCCGACTAACTCCATTTTGTTGATCAAGTTTTTTGACGAATACAGCAAAAATAAGCACAGAAAGCAATGTGTTTTCAGTTTGTGATGATAGAACTGTTAAGACCTAAAAACATTTACAACCTAGACTTTTTGGACAATATTTACTGAGTTCTTACTTGGATTTCTCCAGCTATGCATATTCAAGGCAGATGACTAGTAGCTTGACCCCACTGGCTCCCCTCCACGACACTCACTTATACGGGGCAGCCAAGCTACTGTACCTATGAAACTCCCATGGCATACATCTCGTCTCCACACATGAACCGTAAGAATGTAAGATGGCTTCAGAGGTCCAAACCTACTGCACCAGCAAATAGGTAGGATTTTGGCAAAACTACAACATGGTGTTTAGTAAGGGCTTTTCATTCATGGGGCACTATTCAGCTCAGCGAGAGAGCATTTTTTCCCCCCTTGTCAAAATAGTGAGCGTTATTTCTGGGATTTATCCAAAAATCCATTTTTATATATCGGGTGGAAATCGCTGGCTAAAGCGTGTTACCGGTCTGAGTCGTCTTGGGGTGAGTACATTTTCCCACCAAGACAAACCCAAATTCTAGAGTCGGTAACTGTTTCTCTTACACCCAGGATCGCATGACTGGGCAAGGGGAGAGGATACTTCGATATACCGAATCATAAAGGGTGACATAAATTTCCTTTAGCACCAAACAAAGGAGACACTGATTCTTTTTAATCCAAATGACAATTATCTAACTACCAAACAGAAAACTTACAAAAAAAAGTTAACAAATTCATTAGGTCCTGCATGCAAACTGATCAGTAGTTGGTTTTTGGTGTCTTCGACTTTCGTCCTGTAGAAAACAATGGTTTTTGGTTTTATATGGCCTTCTATGCTTCATCCTGCAAAAAACTAAGTTAATCCACCTTAACACAGCTGTAAACAAACATTAGCAAAAAATGAAATAATTAAAAAAATTGAGAATGAGAATGTGAATGTACGGAAATGAATGAACAGTGAAAAATTGATTACCAGGCAGATGCGACGTTTCAAGCCATAGATGTGGCTCGATGTTGACAGGCGGATGCGGTTCATGTTGACAGTCGGGCGCGGTGCGGATTGTTTACAAGCGGATGCAGTGCAAATTGTCATGGATGCGGTGCAGAATGGCAGATTCATTGCAGAATATGGCAGATGTAGTGTGCGATGACAAATGCGTCATTTTTTTTCGAACAGATGCAATGTTTCGTATGATAACCTACAAAAAAAGAAAAACGGAAAGATGTTGCACGAATTTGAAGCATGTTCACGTCGGGTTCACCAAATGTAAGATCATAGATTTTCTGAAAAGATTAATGCTACTAGCTACACAGATTAAGAGGATCAACTCTAATCTAACAAATAATCTAGATCAGAAACAACAAAGAACAAAGAAATTAAACATAATTAAACTAAACAAATCAATTGGGAAGCTCTCACCGAATATGCGTCCACTCCTTCAAATTATCTCAATTGTCCTTCTCCATTTTTCTATTCCAGTATTCTTGCCCTCAGATTTTTAGTATTGATGCAAGCATAACCTTGTTGAATGTCTAAGAAAAATATCAAAGATAATTTTCTTCTCAAAAGTGTATGATTTCGGGAGGAGCAATAATGATAATGACAGGCCATTTTATAGATTTTTGGTTTTCGAACGATCAGCTCAGATTCAAAGAGAGATCGACGGACGAGATTGATGAATGTCATGTGATGTGAGTTATGTGTTAGATAGAATGTGAGTTAGAAAAGACTGCAAGATAAAGACTAAATTAGAATGATAACTTAATCTTGTGTCAAGATTGTTCGAAATAGAAAGAACAAGAGTTCCAGATCTTAATCTTCAGTTAAGAGTCTTCGAAAATAGAAGAAATAGACTTTGAATGTCAAAGACAAAGTTAGAACTCGAAGATGAAGAATTCGAATACATGAATTAACAAATTAAATAAAGATATTTAATTAATAAACGCATTCATGCACATGAGTTAGAACTAGTTAACTGACTAGTTGTGATAGAGAGTCTTCTCACAGAGATAATAAGATATCGAACCCGGAGATAACTGGAAGATTTAAAAAATAGTTCTTGAGTCAGAAGGTGAGTGAATGATTAGTCAACTCGACGACAAAAGAACGTGACATAAATAATTAAATATGAACTAAATGTTAATTTAATTCAACATTCGAAACTTGAAATGATTTAATTAAATAAATAATGTAATTTATTTAATTGACTGTTGAAAAGGATTAAATGAATAATCAAATAATAAATATTTAATTATAGTTGAAATATGACAAAGGGGTAATTAAATAATAAATATTTAATTAAGAAGGAAGAATTAATTAGTTAGCGACATAATTAAATAATAATGATTTGTTTAATTAATCAAGTTGAATAAAGGTCATTATGAATTAGTGAATTAATTAAGAGGGGTATTTAATTAATAGAGGAAATATGTGTTAGAAAGGGTAATTAGATAATTAACATTATTTAATCATGACCGTGGATAATAGAAAATTATGTTGAATGTGTACTTGTAGGCCCAGACCAATTTTTGGTGTCTACAATATGGTTCAATAATTCAAGAGCAATACCTTGAACTCAAGAAAGGAAATGAAACGGGGCCCTTAAACTTTGTTCACGCACTACTAGAAGCTAAAAGTCAAGACAAAACTTTAAACATGATGAAGATCAAAGCCATTCTCAGTGTAAGTTCAAAATACTTCTCTCCTATATTTATTTCTTTAGCTAATATCTTAATGAATGTGTTCTTGAGTCATGCATAGCATTTTAATTTACTAAACTAACTATTATAAATAGTATTAGGATATGGTTGTAGGAGTTCATTCTTAGTTTGGGATAGTATAGTATTTTATTGCTTTTAAGAATCCACGTTCAATAAAAATAGTAGGGCCAATTAAAGATAATGGGAAAAAGGTAGGATTCTTAGCTATTACTTCATATTTTCTATAGTGCTAGATCATATTTGAACAAGTGAGGGGAGTAGGAATCTAGAAAACTAGAAATATTAGCCCCAATTTATGGTTAGTGAAAGGAAAAAGGATTATTTCCTATACCCTACAAGGTATTTTAGGCTCATTCATAGGGAATTTCATGTAAAAATAACAAGTGAATCGTTGATTATTTTATTGCTTTCTCAGGACTGTGATCAATATTTTAAACAAAAAATGCTAACAACTTGATGTCCACAGGATATATTTGTTGCAGGAATAGATACTTCTTCCACTACTAGTGAATGGACAATGGCTGAGCTCTTGAGGCACCCTAAATATATGACCAAAGTACGTGAAGAAATTGATGCAGTTGTTGGGCATGAGTGCCATGTTGAAGAGTCTGATTTGGTGCATTTGACATATTTAAGGGTTGTTGTTAAAGAATTATTTAGTCTTCATCCTGTGGGTGGATTTCTTATTCCTCACATATCCATGGAAGACGCAAAAATAGAAAGCTTTGACATACCCAAAAACACCAAGATCCTTATCAACACCTATTCATTAGGAAGGAACCCAAAAATTTGGTCAAACCCTAATGATTTTTATCCTAAAAGGTTCATCACAAATGACAATGACCGTGGGGAATTCAATGATCCTAATTGTAAAATTGTCCCATTTGGAGCAAGAAGGAGAGGTTGTCCAGGAGCAACTCTAGGAATGAAAGTGATTCTGCTAAGTTTGGCTCATTTGATCCATCTTTTCAATTGGTCTCTTATTTCCAAAGAAAAACTAGATGATTCTAACATGATGGAAACTTTAGGGTATACAATAAAAAATGTACCCCTTGAAGCCATTGCAAAACCAAGACTAGCATCATTACTTCTCTAATAAAGTTTCACAAAGGTATTTCAACATTAGAATCCTCTTGATATTAGATGATATATGTTATGATTCTTATATCATATTTTCTTGGGTATAATATAAGGATAAGTACTTGTGGCATGCTTAGGCTTAACATTAGTTTTAGGTGCTACCTTAATCCCTCTTAATTGGGATTAAGATGTGTGTCTCTATATAGTTATCTCTATAATAAGGAAGAGAAATCTCTCCCATACGATCATAACTCAAATGATTGAATTTATATATTTTTATATTGGTGGTCACCCCTCGAATTGGTCTACTATTTTTCTTATTTTTATATTTATTTCCAAGATATATCATAACAAATGCTATCAAAGGTACAATTTGGGCCAATATTTTTGTTTTCACCATAATTTATAGAACAAATTACAAAATTGAAGCTTTTTTTTGGTTTATAGGTATGCATTATATAAAGGTTCAAGAAAAAAATTAAATTTTTTTTTATAATTGTTTTCAATTTTATTTTAATTTTATGATTTTTCCATTAATTTTCTCTAAAATTCACAAACTTCAAATTTTTATTATAAAAAATACATTTTTGGAAAGCTTATAAAAAATTAAGTTGGGTTAGCTTGTTGTAATTTATTGTTAGACATGGGGTGGAGGGGCTAGCTCGATTGGCTAAAGCATCCTATTTTAGGCAATAGGTCACGAGGTCTAGTCTCCCCCCAAACCCATGGTACCGGAGGCCATGTCGTGCCAGCACCACCGGTCATGTGAAAAAAAATTACCAGGCGCACTGCAGTTTATAGGGGGACGGATACCCGACCGATTCCTGTAGTCTAAAAAACAATTATTATTAGACGCAAAATATATTCTTTAATTTTTGGACAAAGTTTTTTCAAAACATAAACATCAAATTTTGTTATAGCTCATGTTCTACAATTTTATGGTTACAACTCACACTATATACTATCATCCCTTAATTAATAAAAATAATAATCTAAGATTTAAATAGAAAAAAAATGAAGCCATGCCATTTTTATGACTAGAGGAATTTTCTACAAATACTAAATCCAAGGACCCTTTTTGTTGACGACCACTTAAAATCCAACAAGACATTCCACCAAGAAATGAAAAAGTGGTACATTTTATTAAGAATAAATTATTTGACCCATTTGTAAAATATTTTAATGATGGTTTAGATAATTTTAAGAAGAAACTATTATAAAAATAAAGCCCCAAAAAAATCACCAAAGTCGATACAACTATAAACAAAACAAAGCGATAGGAGAACATTTTCAATGTCCATAATTAAACCTACCAAAAATAGGTATCCATATGTAATTTATTGTACTAATGTAATTTCATGGAATAAGTCTCATGAAATAATAATTTAATCTTCATAATATACCAAATAGTATAATGGTTAATATAGCCTCACTACAATTAATCTTTAATTGATTATTAGGCTAATTTCACTTCATGCACTTAAGCTAAACTTAGGAGTACTTTTTTGTTATTAGAGTGAGATATTATTAGATCATTTTGTCTCATCACATAGGATGATGACTTGTCATGATCTAATCCCTTTATGATTTAGGGTTTTCTCTTATAAGAACTCTCCTTCATTGTATCATTTTAGTGTGTACAAGTTATTTATTTTTGAGGAAATAGTAAATCATTATTAGTAACTCTCATGTGTGGAAGGTATTCTTGTTTTCTGTTTGATCTTGCTTTGTGTGTGTTTTTCACAAATCTAACATTATATTAGAGCATGGTCTACAGCATCATCTTACAATTCCATACACACCTCAGTAGAATGGTGTTATTGAGCAAAAGAATAAAACTTTACGGGTGATGGCCAACTATATGATTTAGTCACAAATTGTGCATTCTTCTTTTTGGAATGAAGCAGTTAATTGTGTGTTATATTTAGAATCGTATGCCTCACAAGGCATTACAACATATGACTCTTAAGGAGGCTTGGTCCCATGTTAAGCCTGATGTATCTTCATTCAGATTATTTGGTAGTGAGTCTTGGGCATTCATTCTTGAAGCTCGATGAAAAGCCATGGAAAATAAAATCACTCATATTTGTTGGCTAATGTGAGGATGTTAAGTCATACATGTTGTTTGATCTTGATTGTAGAGATGTCTTGTTTAGGTGGGATGCCCAATTTGATGAGCACTCTCCTCAAATGGATTCTTTATCAGCATCTTCTTCCTTACTACCTAATACTCTCTTAATCTCTTGAGGATGAGGATGACTCTCCAACTATCCCTCCACCTCAAGATACTCAACCCTTACCCAAGTGGGCTTGCAATACTATTGATGTAGCTTGATATTTGGCAGGTGATCCTTCAAGCTCTTGTCATACTTGTGCACAAACATCGGGTGTTAGTCTTTTGATTCATACCACTTTAGATGATCCTCAAAAGTTTTCATAGCTAGTTGGTATTATTGAGTGGGATAGTGCTATGGAAAATAATTATTCTTCACTAATAAAGAATGATACTTTGGATCTTGTTCCTCTTCCTAAGGGAAGAGATTTGGCTCGGTGCAAGTGGGTGTACCATACCAAATTTGTTGCAAATGGTTTCATTGATAAGTTCAAGGCTCATCTTGTTGCAAAGGGGTTCTCTCAATTCAAAGAAATTGACTATTTTGAGACCTTTTCTCATGTTTCTAAGATGAATTATATGCACCTTGTACTTTCACTTATAGCTTCACAAGGATGGGCAATATACCAAATGGATGTGAAGAGTTTTTTCCTTCATGGTGATCTTAATGAGGAGATTTATATGGAGTAGCCATATAGTTTTGTTGAGCACTCTTCATTGGTTTGTGAGCTTTATAATTTATTATATGGTCTCAAACAAGCCCCTTGGGCGTGGTATGAGAATATGGATACTTTTCTTCTTTCTTCTAGCTCCAGACAATGTCATTTTGATCCCACAATGTGCATTCAGTGACATGAGTGATATTTTAATCCTTTTTCTATATGTAGATGATTTTATCCTTACAAGTGGTTTATCCTCCATGATCCAGACTTTTCATCGAGCTTTGATGGAGTGGTTTGAGATGATATATCTCGGTCTTCTAAACTGCATTCTTCCTTTACAAGTTATTCAATCTTTGGATGGGATTTCCATATTTTAGTAGAAGTATTCTCATGATATGCATCATAGATTTGGAATATTTGATTGCAAGCCTACCCCCACAACATTTCATTCAGGTGTTGTATTGTCTTCCACTTCTACTACTCTTTTAGTAGATGCTACATTATACATGCAATTGGTCGGAAATCTTGTATACCTGACACATTCGCGTCCTGATATTTCTTTTGTAGTTGGTCTTGTCTCTTGATTCTTACATGATGCACATGAGATTCATTGGAAAGCTTCCAAATATATTTTGAGATATATTCAAGGTACCTCACATTATGGTATTCACTATACATCTGGAGATTCTTAGATAGTTGGCTTCACTGATAGATTGGATTGGTGATGTCAATGATAGGAATCCCACTTGTAGCTTTGTTTTTGTCCTTGGTTTTGGCCCCATTACATGGTCTTACAAGAAGCAATCTACTATTGTATTATCATTCACAGAGGTTGAGTATCGTGTAGCATTTTTGGGCTTTGTCAATCATTGATTGAGTTTGGTTTCCTCTTAATAGTCCCACTATTCTTTGGTGTGACAATCAGAGTACCATTCACATTTCTTGCAACAAGTGGAGCATTAGTGTACTAATAATCACATAGAGATCCTCATGCACTTAATTTGAAAGTTGACTCAGGATGGTTTCCTCACCTTGGAGTATATTCCTACATAGGATAAAGTCGCAAACATCTTCACTAAACCTTTAGCATCACCTTGTTAGGTCTCTAGTTGTGTTTGATGCTTGAGGTGAAGGTAGTTGTCCTTGAGGGGTCTTCTTGAGGCCTCCTTCCTTCATTTTTTTTATATGTGCTTCTATCTCTCTTTAGTAGAGGAGTTTTTCCCATGAGGATTTCTCCTTTTCATTAGTTATGAGATATTTATTTTATTGTACATGTGTACCTCATTAGGCCTTATTGTTAGGACCCATTCATGATTTCTTTTCTTTTTATGCATTGGATTTTTAGAGTTTTTAGCTACTCCTTACACTTAAGGGTGTGTTGGAAGAATGAGAAGTTTTTCATTGATGTTGTTGTTGGAAACATGAGCATGTAGGATGAGCACAAGGTATACTTTTATGTGTTCCAATGTTGTCATTGATTTCAACATTGTATCTTGGTATGAAGACTTTGGTGCAGATCATCTTGGTTGGATCTAACATCCAAAAAAATGTCAGAAGGCTTGTACCTTGATGTTTGTGGAAGACAATTTTGCAAGAAGGTTTGATCTGATGAAGCCAAATTAGCCAATTGTGTCATAAAATGATTTTTTTTTACCAGTGTTTCTAGGTACAAAGCATCCAGCTTTTGGGCCCGCACTGGTCTACGAATTAAAATTTCACTATACGGTTCTAGTATTTTTTTGTTAGCTAATAGAAGCATCTAATTCTATAATTCCATCTTGTTTTCACTCTTGGTTTGAAATATATGAATGATAGAAGTTTGGCCTAGAAAATTATACTTATTTCTTGTATAGTGCATATGAGTAGTAGAGTTTGCACTTCTTCGTGGATAGGATTTTGGTTTTATAGATTTAAGGAGATGTTGACAGATGCCAATAGAGTGTGGATTCCATATGGCATAGCATTTTGAGGTACACATGTCTGAATATGGGTATACAGTTGAATAATTTTTGTATTAGGTCTTCTTTGGTGCCGACCTAATAGGTGTGAAGGTATGCGAAGATTAAGTATTGTGGAGTTATGTGGGAGCTATTATAGGTCCATGCTGACTTATTTAAAAAAATTAAGGATTGAATCTTTGAACTAGGCGTGTGTGTGGAAGGATTTGAGATGACAAGTCATATATTATATATTTTGTATGATACATCTAATTAGGCTGACCTAATTGATGTTATTCTTGAAGAATATCTATAAGCTAGATCATTTTCAGTGTTTTGATATATAAGAAACATGCAACTAATGCAAATTTTTTGAATACATTGCAAATTTAAGTTGTGAATGTTGAGTAGAATATCAAAGTGATTTGAATGCAGAGGAAAGCAGTGTGTTAGATCAGAATTAGATAGAGTACGTATAAGTTTATTAAGCTCCATTGGAACTTTAATTCTTACATATGACAAATGTAATTGTAATAGTTCAATCTAGGTTGTGAGACACAAACTTTCTTCTACCTCTCTTTCTCCAGTGAAAAGTGAGTTCACTTGGACAGTGAATCCACCTGTAGTGAGCACTTTTGTAAATATTCTATAGCTGATTATAATATACTATGAGCTAATCCTCACTGTGGTTTTTCCCATTTTGGTTTTTCCATGTAAAAATATTGGTGTTCATTCACATGCTTTATTTCATTTACTTCAATTGAATCTACTAAGTCAATTAGATTTTTAAATTTTTGAATGGTTTAAAAGAATATTGATTCCACCCCTGTCTCAGTATTCCGGATGTTCAACAATTTGTATTAGATCTTGGTTCCTTGGAAGGAGCTTAACCGCTTGGGGAAGATCTTGGAGGTTGAACACATGGCTATTAGAAGACTTCCTACTCCTCTGGAAGAGATTCCTACTATTGGATTCATAGAAGAAGATTTCATGCTTAACAAAGATGGAGAACTCAAAGTTTCCCTTGCAGATATTGAAAGAACTAAAGATGAAAATAAATATCTGGAAGAAAATGTAAAAGAAGAAGATGAATGCATCAGAAAATTGAGAGAGAAAATCAAGAAGTTCAAAGAAATTACGAATCAATAAAGTGTTGCAACTCACCACCTTCAATGGCTTCCTTGAAGGACTGGAGTCATACACATCACTTCAAGGTCTTGGATCTTTCTTGTTTGATTTCTTGAATTTCTTGGAGACCTACAACAAGGGTTACCCTTCACAAACAAGGATAACATAAACACATATAAACTCACATAAGATTTGACATGATGCTTGGATCTTGATTTGCTACAATAAAGCTCTAAAATGCTTCTCTTGACTTGCTTGATAGTGCTCTTGATAATAATAATTTCTCATAAATTCTCCTTAGATTTAAAATGATGTAATAACTAGGTATTTATAGGAATTTATTCAATTTCCCGTAAATTAAATCTCAATAACTGACATTTGCAATTTGAATCTCAAATGTTAAAATATCGACACCGACATATTCAAATTTGGATATTGACAAAATAGGGGGACTCAGACGCCCAAGGGCATCCCGGTCTTGGCCCTATTTTCCAGGATTTTAGGTGTCGAGAGAAAAACATTAAATAAATAATTTTTTTTCATGCTTGCAATTTCTTGGAAAATGGTAAAAGTGGGATATAGGATGCATAATTTGGAAAATTAGATGCTTAATTAGGCTCAATAATTTAGGGGGGACAAAACATAGTGTGCAATTATCAAGGCTGATAATTTATGATGCTACACTCACATTCCTTAAGTTATTTATATTAGGTCATCTATATAGCTTGTGTAAATTAATTATTAAAAAATAATTAGGCCTACATTAAACTTAGTGGTATAGCCCTCAATTATGTTATTATTCTTGAATACATATATAAGGGAGGTTAATATAATTGTAGAGATATATGAATAGTATGATACATGTTTGGGATATCTTGGATTGGTTTCTTTACTAATGAGTATTTTATAGTGTCGTTCTACCTCAAGAGTTTGATATCACATCTATATTATGTTAATTTTATTGGTATAAGTTTGAATCTTATCAAGTGGTAACAAAGCTTTGATTTCAAAAAAGTGTAACAAAATTAGTTATTAATTCCTCCATGAGGAGCTAAATTTCATGTGGAGGTTCATTTGATTCACATATATATGGATAAAATAATTATTCAATTTATTGGAAAGAGGACTTCAAGAGTTTTTGAAAATTTATAACATTAAGGAAGATATGGTGATATGAAGTTGACCTTTTGATTCTAATTTTTTGATTAAAAAAAAATTATGTACAAATTTAGGCTATATATTGTAAAAACTTGAAAAAAAGTGGGAAAATAAACTTCTATTTTTTAAGTAGAAAATATTTATATTTTATAGTATTTTATTTTTAGATCTATGTAGAAATGTGATTTAATAAAATAAATAATTTAAATCCTTATTTTCCTCAAGGTCCCTTGATTTTATGGAAGTGGTAACACATTAAGATGGTGGCTCCAATTCAAAATGGCTTATAATAATAATAAATAAATAAACTTTTACTTAATGGTAGATTATATAGTACAACTCTTTTATAGATTTTTTCATTGCATCATAATAAGTATTCTCTTCATGAATGGAAAAAAAAATCTTAGATAGATGGGAACCAAAAGAAATACTTGTTGATAAGGATGAGAAACTAGAAAGTGAATATATGCTAGGGACGAGGATGATGAAGAGAAGATGAAGGATAAAATTACATACATTTTAGCTCTAAGGGAGGAAGATTTAATCCTTCAATTTTATGGATGCATTCAAAATGGAAAGTTTATTAGTTTTGTAAACTATATCTATAGTGTTATAAATTTATCAAAATTGAGTTAGCCAAGAAAATATAGTTACAAATCAAGAAAATCAAGGATATTCAAATAAAGGGTAAGGATATTTTATTTTTTTAATATTTGAAGTTCTCTATGGGAAAATATGTTTTCCATCCAAACTTTTATGATTTGGATATGGATGGGTTGGATATTGTTCTTAGATATCATTTATTAGAATGTTTGGATGAAATAAACATTAATGTGTAGAAGAGTTCATGAAGCTTTGATTTATAGAGAAAAATTGTATTGCAAGATATTGCACATAATGAAGACCAAAGCAAAGTCAATATAGAGGAAGTTCAAGAATATACATAACAATGAATCAAAAAATAAGAGAAACAACAAGAAGATTAAAAAGTAAAGCAAAGAATCATATATACATTTACATCATTATGAGAGGCAACAATCATGGAGGCATGGTACTACATAAAATCAATAGGTTAATCACTATGGACTACAAAGAATCAAAGGAGAAACTAGGTACCATAATTATTGGCACCACACAAGCAATGATATTTCAATCCATAAAATATGGACTTGATATGATGAAGAATTGTATCTAAGTGATACATGATCATGGATGAGATCTAAATAGCATTAAGAAAAACCCACATGAAAGATCTATTATGAATGGTTGGATGATATGGAGTGACATCATATTTTTAATGACTTCCAATAGTCCTATCATTTGAATTATTATCATGTTTTGAGGATAAAACAAGCCAAGGAGGGATGAAATTATATTTACTTAAGGATATGATATTATAATGTAGATAAGTTGTTGGACATGACACACATCCTTATGGACGGTTAGAGTGGAAGGATTACAATGCAGGAGATATAGGTTGAATGAAGGAATCTGCAACATGAGTAACACTTTACATGTTGCTTCTATTGTCAAAAATGATTCCAAGTATGCATACCAATTCCAAATTAGCATAATAGATTTTAAATTAATGGCGTATGTTGCATACTATTAGATATTATAGGATATATAGCTTGAGTCTTATAACTACTTCTAGATAGTATTGCACTCAAACTTTTCATGTGTTATGAAGGAGAAATATCAAAAAATATCTATTAAAATTTGTAAATTATAGTATCTTGTCAAGACCATCAAAATATCTAGATCCCTTGGAACATTTATTTCCCATAGTTCAGACCTCTTTCCAAAGTACAGTAAGCCCCGAATTTTAAATTTAGTAAATTTTTCAAGTCTTCCTAGATGGAAGGTTTCTTCTGTTAGTTTCATTCTGGTGGTACTTATAAGAAAAAAATTGTCTTAGCATTTTATGGTTTCTTTGGTGTTTGTTAAATGATCATTTTATAGGGGTTTCTACAAACTTTCATTAGGGTTTTCCCAAAAAAACTCTAAACTATGGAAAAACACAACATTTTTATTTTAATTACGTCAAAGGTGTTCCTTATATGAAGTGCACAAGATAATTTGTTAGATGAATGGTTCAAGCTATCAAAAAATATTTCTAGACGATTAGATTCATCCTCGCCATTCATTTACTATTTTGCATATTACTTATTTTTTTCCCCTTTTTACTATTTTACATGTTTTCTTTTTAGATAACATTTTACTTGGTACAACTTTTTTTTTTAATTTATTATATGTTATATTTTATATAATGTAAATTTATATTTAAAATGTTATTATGATTATACTTATTACATATTATATTTTATATTAAAAGTTATTAAATACAAATATAATATAATATATAATTAAAAATATTAAATATTAAATACTTGAATATAATATAATATATAATTTATATAATATAAATTAAATTATACATAATATAATGATACTCATTATTGTATATATACAAATTACATTATTATTATTCCTTTTTTACTATTTTGCATGTTTTTTTTTTTAATTTTACTTTTACTTGGTACAGCTTTATTTTTGTTAATTTATTATATGCAATATTTTATATAATGTAAATTTATATTTAAAATGTTATTATGATTATACGTATTACATATTATATTTTATATTAAAAATTATTAAATACAAATATCATATAATATATAATACAAATATTGAATATAAATATAATATAATACATAATTTATATAATATAAATTAAATTATACATAATTTAATGATACATATTATTATATATAATATTTTATCTCGCATTTCAACAACTTTTGATTATGAAATGTCTACCTATATAGCATTTTAAAAAATGCTTATAGATAGTCTTCTTGATCGAGAAATTAGTGCCAGGAGAGTTGCCACCTCCTACTTAAGCTTCTCCTCTCCATATTCAATAGGACCTTTTTTTCTTTAAATATCAATCAACACAAATTCCACCATGTATCAATTTCAGCCACATCAATGACAACATCACCTACCTACATTGATGCTTACATGGCACAACCATTACATCTAGAGACAATGCCTGTCATTGAAGTGGCCCAAAAATGGACCTTTAAAGCATCTTGCAAAAATAATCAATGGAAAGAGCGCCCCAAAGAAGCAATTGTTTAAGTCTCTCCATGGTTCACAACTATCCTTGCAAAAGAAGACAAAAGCTTTCATGAATTTTGTTGGACTGAACTAGTACTATACAATCCATTATGTAACATTGACAGTGAATTCGGATCCATGGAAGATCAAATAATAGCACAATGGGAGATGTTCTCTTCTACCTACCAGACATGGCATGCCCATCGCACACTAGCAAAACCAATTGAAGAACTTGATGCAAGCAGGCCGCCCAACCTTGATTCTACAATGCAAGAGGATAACCTTGATGAATGGCAAGTACTAACAGTTCTACATCCAAACCTTCCTATTTAGCTAGATGCACTAGTCATGCTTGGTTGACATGACATTGACCTAAACCATGAATGGGGAGATAGCCACTTCAACCCACAACAACGAATTGGAGCTACTACTTTCATAGGCTCCAACCACACAACATTTCAAGTACACCATGTTTGTAGTGAACACAATCATACCACCCTCTCCGTAGACCAACAAAAATATTAAAATATAGTTATGTCCCATCTAAGCAATAATCATTTGCAACCACCACTTAAATTAATTGTTCAAGGAACTGTAGGAAGTGGAAAGTCACACCTCATAAATAAAATAAGGATTACACTCATGATTTCAACACCAACTTAATAGTCACCATTACTACTTCTTGCATTTACAGGTGATGTTGCATTCAACATTCAAGCATCAATAATTCATTGCACCCTTTGAATACCAACCAAAGAAATGACCCCTTGCAAGGACAAACGCTTGCAACCTTCCAAGAAAGCATGTACTTCATTCGGTACATTTTGATAGATGGGATGAGCTTCATTGGGCCCAAGTTGATAGAACAAATTGACATGAGGCTACGTGAAGCATTCCCCAGCCACAACCAACAACCATTTGGAGGGCGATCTATCATTCTCTTTGGTGACCTAGGTCAACTACCTCCAGTCAGACATATCTCCATGTATGCTTCTACTTCCTATGGAGGAAAACTATGGTGCACCTTCACAACAGTGATGACATTGACACAAATATTCTAACAGATTGGTGATGATCCTTCCCAAATTGCTTTGCATGGACTTCTCTCAAATCTTTGAAATGCAAAGCCTACAATAGAAGATTGGCAAGTTCTAATATCACATTCAATTTCCTCACTCACCTCTACAAGAAAAAACTCAACTTTCTTAGATGTCATAATCTATTTACAACAAATGAACTGGTTTCACTACATAATAAATGTATGTTGTTGTCTTTGGCAACACCTTTTGCACTATCCATTGCAGAGCAACTTAGGGGTTTACCATAGTCAAATTTAAATGAATAAAATCTTCAAGCTAAGATAATCTTGTCTATTGTTCAAGAAGTTATGTTGTGCTCAAATTTGTGGGTGGAAACAGGACTCGTGAATGGTGCACTTGGTCAAGTCAAAGCAATTATGTACAACAAAGGATAAAAACCACCTCAACTTCCCTTATTTGTTGTTGTTCATTTCAAAAATTAAATTGGACTAGCTTAGGATCATAACAACCCAAAAAAGGTACCTATAACCCCAATGAGTCATGGCCACCACCGTCAAATTCCACTAAAAATGGCATTGGCCTTGACAATTCACAAGTCACAAGGACTTACACTACAAAGGGCAACAATCTATATTGGCAACATTGATCGACAAGGGTTGGCATTCACAGCTATTTGAAGAGTTCATGAACTGCCATGCATTCACATACAACCTTCCTTCACATTCCAAAGATATGCACTCATGCAACATAGCCTATTTGTGACTCGGCGAAAAAGTGAAGAAGAACGTTTGAATGCAATATCACAAAACAACAATTCACAAACCTAAAGGAGGTTACACTAACAACATGTATGCCCCTTTATTTATCTCATATCTACATTATCAACTAAGCTTTATAAGAAACAAATCAACACAAAGTTAAAATTATTTTCGCGTGTAAATTATCTCATATTTTCTTTATTACAGGTTCCACTCATGACTCACTTATACTATTGTTTCCCATTCTTGAACATCTACAAATCAACTCTACCAAAGGTAAGAATGAGTTTAATGTAATTGTTAGAAGATTAATCTTTACTTGGTAAAGGTTATTCTTTAAAATGTATTTTTTTATTTAACGTGTAGAGATATTCCAAAGGAACCCTTACAAGTCTTTTGTTTTTTTGTCATCTCACACATGTGTGAGGATGACTTATTTTTTAATTCTTTTATTAAGGAATATTTGTAGCCACCTCCTTAAGAGGTGACACTTTGCACACACATAGATGAATGGTGGCATTCATTGAGTTGGGAGTTACATTCTAACTCCTCTTTTTCACCTCTACTTATTGAGGTGTCTCTCCTCTCATTCTTCAAGACTCGAGCAAGCAAGCCTAAGGCTGAAACTCTCTCTCTCTTTGTATTATTTTTTAGGCATTTTGCCTCCATTCATAATATTGGGGTTTTGTCTTGTTTTTTCCTCATAACAAATTCTCGTGTCTCTCTTGCTTTGGTGGTGTATAGTTTGGCTACTTCAATCTATTTGATAATCTCTTTCCTTCAAACAATTGCTCATTCATTAGTACTTTCCATTGCTTTTTTATATTTCCCTTCATGGTATCAGAGCTTTGTATTACTAATATTTAGTGAGCTACATTGTTGAAGGTTTACCAGATTTTTCAGCACACCATTGGGGACACTCTAAAGAGGAGAAGAGCACGTGTCTAATCTTGGTTGTTTTTTGTCTTCTAACCTGTTTTTTATTGTGCAAGAATTTAAGATTTCTAGTTTCATATTTCAATTAATCTGTTTGCATTTAGTGTTTTTTTTTAAAAACAAAAATACCCAATAAGGGTTAACCTATTTTTCTAAATTTTAAATTTTTCTAACTCTATTATGCATGATATTTTATCTAACCCTTTTACAATGTTGTTTTAAATCTGAAAATCACTCTTTTCTACGAAAAAAAAAAAAAAAAAAAATTTAGGATCAAAGTCCTAGTTCTCTGAGCATGTTGCTTCTCTGTTATCATCCTCTCTCTCTTTGTTTTTTTGCATGTTCTTGCTCGGGTTCTCTGTTTCAAACTCTAAGGGCTCCTTACCTTTCTGCCCTTCCTCTTGCGTCTTTGTTCTCATTTTAAATGTTCTATTTAGGTTTTAATTACATTTCAATTTTTAAATGCCCGCCCTACTTTTTCCACCCGCGCACCTTTTAAAAGTGTATTCGGTTTTTTTTAACTTCTTTTGAACTGTATGAAAGCTTTTCATAAAATTTGTCATTTAGTAAAGTTTCTTTTAATTTAAAGTTACGCAATTTTTTATAAGTTTTTATAAAGTTTTTAATATATTAACCTTTTGAATAAAGTCTTTAAAGTTTTAAATTAGTTTATTAAATTTTCATTAATAATATTAATTTTTATTAAAATCTTTATTAATTTTATTTTCTCTATTAGTATTTATTATTATTTGTTTAGAATTAGTATTATTTTATTTTTAAAATTTGTTATGATTTTCATTATAAATTTAATCAATTAATTTTTTTTATTTTTTTTATTTCAATTATCTACTTTAATAAAAAATATATCTCTTAGATATTTGTATCAAGAATTTATTTATTAAAAAAGGAATTTTTTTTGTCATTTTCATTCAATCGAGAGGGGTATTTCTTTTAAGCAAATATTTAGAATAGTTATTATTTTTCTCATAAAGTTGTAATTTTTTATTGCAACCATGTCAACTTTAATTCCTAAAATTAAATTAACTAGTTCTAATTATCATTCTTGGAAAACTCATATCTCTTTTATTTTTTCGTTTTAAACATCTTTTAGATGTTGCTACGGATCCTAAATCTAAACCAGGTTCATCTGCACCCAAAGATGAAATCAAAAAATAGAATCTAAAAAATGAGAAAGCCCCTGGCCTCATAGGTATCTCCATGTCACCTGAACTTTATGTTCACATTGGGACATATACAACTACTTATGAAGCATGGGACAAACTCAAAACCATTTATGATAGTTCAAATGAATCAAGAAAAAATCAAATTCTAGATCAACTTGAAGATTTGAGGTATTTTGATTTCAAATTTGTGGATGAATTTTTATTGAAATTTGATGCTTTAAATAGTCAATTGCATGGTTTAGGAGTAAAATTAGATAATCTTAGATTAATTCATCTTATTCTTAAAAAGTGTATTCCTAAGCAATTTCAGCAATTCATTACTAATATTCATGTTTAATTAGTTATTCCTTCTTTAGCTACTCAATTAACTTATGAAATTTTTCATGATTTGTTAAGACAAGAAGAAGCTAAGTTAATTCAGTTTGGCACTCTTAAGTCTAATGGACATGTTTTTTTGTCTAATCATAAGCAAAATTTTAAATCTCATCCTAAACAATAACATTATAATTCCAAACCTCATTATAATAATGACAATGATCCTAGAAAGTTTAACTCTTCTAAGAAACCACATTGCACTTATTGTAATAAGGATGGTCATTGGCAAAATACTTGTTTTAAGAAGCAAAATGAGAAAAAATCTATGAAGCAAAATAATCAACATCAAAATAAACCCTCTATTTTGGGGGTTGCTTAATCTCTTTGTTTTTCCATAGCTATCTGTCAGTTGTTTCTGGTTGTTCCTATAGTTCAATCTTTGTTTTGAACTATGTTTTTCTTTGGCCCTCGGGCTCTTTGTGAAGGGTACGACACCCTGAAAATGTTGCTTATCTTTTCAACAATAAACCTAATAATAATAAGGTTCATAACAATGCTAATCAATCTAGATGTGTTTTTATGTGTAGTTTTAATTTTTCTCAACCTCTTGAATGGGTTATTGATTCAAGTGCATCTCAACATGTTACTTCACATAAAGAAATTTTTGAGTCTATGCAACCTGTTTTTCTAATGTTCCTCTTCAACTTTCAAATGATTATACTTGTAAAGTAGAAGCAATTGGTGATGTGAATGTTCCTAATGGTAAATTGCATGATGTTTTATATGTTCCTAAATTAAAGACTAATTTACTTTCATTTGCTAAGCTTTGTCAAGATTATAAAATAGAATTCTATAAATATATGTGCTATGTTATTGATCCAAAACAAAACAAAGTTATTGCTAATGCTAAGTTAGACAATGATAATTTGTTCAAATTTTATGAGTTTTCTCAATCTAGATGCTCTTTATTATCTACCATTGATTTCAATGTTTGGCATTAAAGACTTGGTCATATAAATGCTAACAATATTGCTTTAATACAAAAGCCTAAAATGGTAGATGGATTGCCTAGTATTGTTCCATCTAAAAGTATATGCACAGGATGCATGAGTGATAAGATGCATAGGGAGCCCTTTCCACATGGTCAATCATGGAGGTCAACTCATAAGTTGCACCTAGTTCAAAGTGACCTTTTGGGACCCATGGACAATAACTCCATTCAAGGATCAAGGTATGCACTTATTTTTGTTGATGATTTTTCAAGAAAAACTTGGATCTATTTTCTTCATAGTAAGGATCAAGTTCTTGATATATTTTTTGAATTTCATAAATTTGTTGAAAGGCAATCTGATTTTAAACTTAAAATTCTTAGAACTGATAATGGAAAAGAATATGTGAATAATGCTTTTAATAGTTATTTGAAATCATTTGGTATTAAGCACGAGCTAACTATTCCCTATACACCTCAACAAAATGGTGTAGCGGAAAGGAAGCATATAACTATTGTTGAAATGGCTAGATGTATGTTACATGCTAAAAATATGTCTTATAAATTTTGGGTAGAAGCTATGTTTTGTGCTACTTACATTATTAATAGGACTCCTACTAAAGCTTTAAAGGATGTAACTCCTAAAGAAGCTTGGTCTGGTAGGAAGCCCAATCTTAAGCATTTAAGAATTTTTGGTTCAATTGCTTATGTTCACGAACCTAAACAAAAGAGGCAAAAATTAGATGCTAAATCTTCTTATCATATTTTTGTTGGTAATTATGATGAACATTCTAAAGCTTATAGAGTTTATAATCCTCTTACTAACAAAGTTAAAGTTGCTAGAGATTTATGCATTGCTGAAAATGGTATTCATGATTGTTCTAAAGTGCATAATGTTGAATCTTCTCAAAATAAAGTTATTGTTGTGGAGGATAATCCTCAAGTTGACTCTTCTCTTAACCCTCCTAATGCATCTCTTACTCATAGTGATAGTGATGATGAAAATGTTGAAATTTCTCCTCATGATTATTCTTCTAGTGATGATACTCCTACATCTAAAAGAAAGCCTAAATGGTTTAAAAATTTAATGCAAGAAAGTGAGGATATTTTAGCTAGAATGAATAAATCTAAGACTAGAAAGATAAATTATTGTAATTATTCTTTGATGTCTAATATTATGAATTCAAATGATCCTCAAACTTATGAACAAGATAAAGATCAACCTCATTGTAAAAAGGCTATGCAAGAATAATATGATACTTTAATTGCTAATAATACTTGGGATTTAGTTCCTTTACCTCAAGGTAAGAATCTTGTTTCATGCAAATGGTTATATAAAACTAAAGTTAATGCAAATAATGGAGTTAGCAATTTTAAAGATTAGTTACTAGGGGCTTCTCTCAAGTTGAAGGATTATATTATAATGAAACATTTGCTCCAGTATCTAAGATGCCAACTATTAAATTGGTTCTTGCTTTAGCTTCTTATATGCATTGGCCTATTCATCAAATTGTTGTTAAAAGTGCATTTTTAAATGGCGATTTACATGAAGAAATTTATGTCTCAACCTTTGGGTTTCATTAAGGAAGGTAATGAAAATCTTGTTTGTAAATTAAACAAATCAATTTATGGTTTAAAATAATCTCCTAGATAATGGTATTCAAAGATTAATGCTTTCTTTCTATCTCAAGATTTCATTAGAAGTAAAAATGATCCAAATTTATATATTAAGCATAGTGAAAATGATATTGTAATTATTATTTTATATGTTGATGATTTAATTCTCACTTCTAGTTCTAACAATTTGATTAGTTCAATGTTAAGTCTCAACTCAATCAACAATTTTAAATGACTGATTTAGGCTTTTTACATTATTTTTTGGGTATGCAAATTTGGAAAACACCTAAAGGTATTTTTCTTTCTCAACATAAATATGCTCAAGATCTCTTAGATAGATTTAAAATGAATGATGCAAAGTGTGTTTCTACTCCTTGTGAATTAGGAACAAAATTAATGGTTGATATGGAAACTCCTTTTGTTGATCCAACTTTGTACAAACAATTAGTTGCTAGTTTAAATTATTTAACTCTTACTAGACCTGATATTTCTTATAATGTTGGTTTAGTTTCTAGATTTATGTCTAAACCACAAAAAATTCATTTTAAAGTTGCAAAAATAATTTTAAGATATGTTAAAGGAACTCTTAATCTTGGTCTCTTTAATGATGCAAATTGTGATTTTTCTTTAAAAGGTTATACTAATTCAGATTTAGGAGGTGATCCCAATGATGGGAGATCCACTTGTGGTTATTGTTTCTTTGTTCGATTAGGTGCAATCTCATGGAATAGTAAGAAACAACAATCTACTTCTCTTTGTTCTACAGTTCAGCTGAATATAAAGGTTGTACTAATGCATCCAAAGAAGCACTATGGTTAAGAAGATTACTTGAAGAATTGGGTCTACCTCAAGAGGATCCTACTCCTTTGTATGGGTATGTGTAGGATCGTGATGGGCCAAAAAGTGGCGACATGTAAGTGATATGATGGCCCATGTGGCTGACAACTTTTTTTAAACCAAAATTGATGAAACAAAAAGGGTTTTTAGAGGAGATTCTCAGCTTTCCACCAATATAAATTATACTTTAATTTGAATTTAATAAATAATTATTATTCATTTTCAATTTGAATTACGACTAAAGTTCTGATTGATAGGCTAATTGAAAAAATTCTATAGCTTTCAAATGGTAACACATTTTTTGAATCTGAAACATGCATCACATTCTATGCTTCGCATACTATAGGATTAAAAAAATACAAATGAATTTCATGAAGTTTTGATCAATTTAAGGTGGTCATACATACGATTTTTTTATATTTTTAAAAAATTCTAATAAAAAATTCATAATTAATTATTTACTTGGAAAAAAATTACAAAAAAATATGCATCACATTGAGACATGAGTCCTCTACTTATATATAGAATCTTATAAAAAAATATTATCATTTTATTGTGGTTAGGGTGGTCAGACAGACACCTACTTCTTATTTTTTCCCTAAAATTTAAGTACTACTGCATTGAAATTTCAAATTTTCACCAAATAGATTTTTATTTTTTTTCAATAAACCTAGTAGTTTAGAAACTACATTCAATTTGCTACAGATTCTATTGTGACATTATTTTGAAATAATATAGATAACTTATTCAAATTTTTACATCAAGTTGTCGTACTCTAATTTTATGAATTTTCATCGCCACTTAAGGGCCTTTTTTCCATGATGATCCTGCACATACCCGTATTGTGATAATCAAAGTGCTATTACTTTGGAAAAGAATCCGATTTTTTATGCAAGGACCAAGCGCATTGATCTTCAACATCACTTCATTAGAGAGCAAATTGAAGACAAACAAATTTCTCTTTCGTATTGTAAAGTGAAGATCAAGTGGCAGATATTCTCACTAAATCTATTTGTAAAGATAAATTTCTCATTCATTGTAAAAGTATAGGATTACAACCCATTGAAGGGTTTGATGTAACCTCCCCAAGTAAAGCTTAAGGGGGGATGTTAGAATATTAATCTTTACTTGGTAAAGATTATTCTTTAAATGTATTTTTTTATTTAACTTGTAGGAATATTCCAAAGGAATCCCTTCAAGTCTTTTGTTTTTTTTCATCTCACACATGTGTGAGGATGACTTATTTTTTAATTCCTTTATTAAGGAATATTTGTAGCCACCTCCTTAAGAGGTGACACTTTGCACACAAATAGATAAATGGTGGCATTCATTGAGTTGGGAGTTACAATCTAACTCCTCCTTCTCACCTATACTTATTGAGGTGCCTCTCCTCTCATTCTTCAAGACTCAAGCAAGAAAGCCTAAGGCTGAAACTCTCTCTGTCTCTTTGTATTATTCTTTAGGCATTTTGCCTCCATTCATAATATTGGGGTTTTTTCTTGTTTTTTCCCCTTAACAAACTCTTGTGTCTCTCTTGCTTTGGTGGTGTACAGTTTGGATACTTCAATCTATTTGATAATCTCTTTCCTTCAAACAATTTCTCATTCATTATTACTTTCCATTACTCTTTTATATTTCCCTTCAATAATTTACAACTTCAACATATTGATTTTAACTTGTTATTTTTCAAATAATAAACAAGTCTAATGTTTGATACATATACAATGGAGTTTGAAGTGATTATATGATAATGATGCAAAAAAAAAGTAATTTATATCTATAGTATTGTGTTTAAACAATAAACTATATTTACAACATTGTATGTATATCCAAAATGTATGTCTACAGATATTTACATTTTTATATCAAATGAATTAAACTACACTATCATTTATTTAATCATATGCTCTTCATTAATACCATGATTTTTTTTTAAATCAAGCATCTAACTATAATCTAACCTATGACACATTGTTCAATTTTAACCAATTTTCCTATGTTGGAAGAATGAAGAAGATTAGACTCTATGTTGTCATTGATGTCACCATGTCAATTAAGGTGTCAGTTTGATCCGGTACTCTAAACCGATATGAAGAACAAGTTTGCATCCTTCGGTATTTTTGGTCTAGTATTTTGGTCCGCAACGCCCCTTCGGTGATCATTGTTGTTTGAGGTTTCAAATAATGCTTTATGAATGTTGGAAGCTTGTAAGTATACAATCATCTGTTCTCATATGATCGTATGATGAGTTGGCTTTGCTCTGGTGTTGCATTTTGTTATTAGGTCTATCCATGGCCAACCTAATAAATAGTTGGTGGTATAATGGATTAATTTGTGTTGCGAATATATGAGCGACCTATTCTAAGGTCCAAGCCGACATGATATAGCATACTACAAAGTTGAATTATTTTTGGAGAAGTTTTGTACTAACTTGTAGCCGACAGTTAATCTTTTTGGTGAATAAATATTGCATCTAATTAGGCTGATCTAATCGATGCTTGCAGATAATTCAAGTATATATATTGGGATGTTTTGATTTTTTTGATGCAAATTAAGATCGTAGAAAATACGAAGTATGGTGCGAATGTGAAGCGAAATATGTGAAACTGATGAAGTGTATGAAGTTTGTTTATTGAGCATCAAAGGAACTAAATCATCACTTGCTAGGTGCACTCTTACCAGTTCATATTTTGGTTGTGAAGACATGTCTATTTTATAATCTTTTGTAGGCAATGAGCCTCTCTTTCTAGACAGTGAATCCTTGTTTGGACAGTGAGTCCTACTTGTAAGTAGTGAGCTTTTGTATCTGGCAGTGATCCTCTTTTGTATCCGGTTTTGGAACTACTTTATACTGTAAGCTAATCCTCACCGTGGTTTTTCCCTCATTGGGTTTTCCACATAAAATTATGGTGTTCATATGTTGTGTGGTTTCATGTTATGTTAATTATTTTGCTTATCTTTACTAGTAAATGCATTGAAGTAATTGGATGATGATTGTTCAATAAGTTTAAGAAAATACTGATTCACCCCCCCCTCTTAGTATCTTGGATATTCAATAATTGGTATCAAAGCTCTGGTTCCTTTGAATAAGCCTAACAACTTGAGGAAGATTTTGTAGATTGAACAAATGGATAAAGAAGAACTTCGGGCTGCTCTTGAAGATCTTGAAAAGGCTGAAAATGAAAATAGAGAACTGAGAGAAAATATTGATGAAGCAAATGAATGCATCCAGAAATTGAAAGAGCAATTGAAAAAAATCAAAGACATAGAGAGGTGAGTGAGCAATTGAAACAAGAAAATGAAGAGATTAACGGATTAAAGGTGCAAGTGGAAGAAAAGAAGAGAGTTTAAGATTGCTTGAATACAATGGTGCAAAGTAAGTCTGATGTATTCTCAAGGCTTGAACAAGAAGTGAAAAACCTGAAAGAAGATCTGGAGAAAGAAAAACTCTATGAAGATAATTTCAAGACAAGCTCCACCAAGCTTAATGAATTAATTGCAGGACAAATACCTTCTAAAGACAAAGGTGGTTTTGGGAAATGAAGTCAATGAAAACACTAAGAATGTGCAAAACTCAAATCCAATGGACAATCAAAAGACTCAAGATAAAGGGAAGCAGAAGAGAAATCCAAGAAACTTTGCTAGAAGACTGCCTGTCAGACAACCAAATGATCAAAGGTATCCATCCTTCAATGGTGCTTATTTTTCATGCAATAAATTTGGTCACAAGGCAACTAAGTGCAGGAGTAGGATGAATCAGTTTTTTGGTCCCTTCTCCGAATAATGTTATACATACAAGAAAGTTGGACATAAAGCTAGTGAATCCAGAACTCAGATGATGAACTGGTTTAATGGAGGTAGAATGAATAAATCTTTTACTAGCCACTGCTATACATGTAACAAGTTTGGACACAAAGAAAATCATCGCAGATCAATTGTTAATGGAGGACAAACAAATCAGAGAAATATTGTCTACAACAATTGCAACAAACCAGGACACATTTCAAGAGTTTACAGAAGTAAAAAGGGAAAGCAATCTGATCAGGTAGACAAGAATGAACATGTGAAGAGAAATGACAAAGCTGAGGTTAAGAAAGAAATGAACAATATATGGAAGAAGAAATAAGAACCAGAGATGAAAAATGTGTCTATGCCCTCATCCGGTGCAGACGATTCCTCTAGGAATTAGACCTAGCATGGTCTTAGGGGGAGTTTTAACAGAAAATTGTTCAAACCCACTTGTATTTTGGGCGTGTCAATCTTTGGCATGAGGATATGTTGTAAGGAATGAATGGCAAAGGTTATGCAAAAGAAACCGGAAGAAAAAGTGCAAGCATGTTTATTTGTGGAGCATATTAGGGCTTCTCATTGCAATGAAGAAGGGTTCTTATCAGTTTTTTAAACCCTAGTGCATTTAATGTGAATTAGGGCAGCGTGATGGTGTTTAAAGCGAAAATCATAAGTCATTTTGATCACTTGTGCATTTAAAGAATTCGTAGAATGAGTTGGAGCAATCTTGAAGTGATCCTGAAGCGATTTGGAGCAATTCTGAGGTAATCTGGAGAAATTGTTGTGAACAATCAAGAAGAAGTGATGAAATTTTTCTCTCGCAGTTACAAAAATAAAGGTAAGAGAAGAATTTTTGTTGTGCAAGGAGGAATTTAAAGAAGGTAAGTACGGTGGTGGAATCTATTAACAGAGGATCGAATGGCAATATTCCACTAAGGTTGAAGGGAGTTGAATTGGAAGAATTCGATCATCGAAAAATGAAGGAAATGGAACTAGGGTTAAAGACAAATGAATTGCAGAACATAAAAACCCTAGGCATGGATTTATGGAGACAATTTCCTTGGTTTACAGATAGAGAATGCATCTTATTCCTATTAAGTAAATTCAAGGATGGTAGCTTTATTTTGGAAAAACCCTACCCTATCACGAAGGAGGAAATTGAAGCTATTACCAGGTTGTGCAGTATTGGTGACCTCCCCAAAAAGAAAACAATAAAGTACAAAGAGGTGGAGGAATTAGCTAGAATCGACAAAGACCCTCGAGCCTTTCTGTTAAATACTATTGTCGACCCTGTCGTAAGGTATGTTGCATACGGTATTTCTTACAAAATCTATTTCATAAATCATGAAGGCTCCACTTCGGCTATTGATATATATCTTGCGCACAAAATGGTGAAGGAAAACAAGTAGTTTGATTTGTGTAGCTTAATTTTGGAAAACCTAACTAAAAATGTATGAATGTCCTTGGTTGAGGTTTATCCTTTCTAGTTCGGGTCCTTGCTTATATGCATGGTATTTTACTTTATGATTTCACTACCAAGAAAATAAAATTTTAAGTGCGAGTCTGAGGTCCTTGTTGGAAAACATGTTTACAGGTATTTGGAAGGCATGGAGGATAATGCAAGTGCTTGCAAAGTCTTTTTCTTATCCTTGTAGAAGGATTTGTGCTTTGGTATGCCTATGTCTAGTCAGTTTGAGGAGGGTTCATCCTCTGGTACAAAGGAATTATAAGTTGTTATTGGTGATTTCCCTCTAGAATCTAAAAACAGAAAAGTTGTCATAGAAGATATCATCACTATTCTAGAAGAAAAGGAGAATGAAGAAGAGTCCCTGCCTAGATATGAATCTTTTGATCCAGATGATATTTAGACGATGTTAGATAAATGTGAGATGAAGAAGATTTTTGAAATGTGGAATGCCCACTCTCTGGTGGATAGATTTAAAATCGATGATGCTCTAGTTAAGTATCTTCTCAAGAAAGGTATTGATATTTCAAGTGTTTCTGATTCATTATCGGATAATCTAGTTGAAGTTGTTGAAGAGAGAATGCTGCTAGAAGGTCCTGAAGGACATATGTTTGATGCTATGATTGATAAAAGATGCGTCAAAGCTAAACATAAGCTATCTAAACACATTAGTGAGACAAGAAAATGCATTAAAGAGATGTTTGACATTTACAAGTATTGTCTCTGGTGGCCTATAGCAGTTGACAATTTTAGAAGCAAAATGAAAGTCATTGAATATGAAATGAATAGCATTGGAAATAATTTTGATTTATTTAAAGACAAAAAAGGAAAAAAAGAATAAGAGTTGGAGAATTGTAAGAAAAATTGTTGATTGTTCAGAGACAAAGGGAAGATGTGATGAGAACTTTCTATCTTGTTAAAGAAATTGTTGAGGTCGGGTTGGATCATCTATTTTGAATACTTTATGATGTAGAAGATTGTGAACGTCAGTGCCTGTCTGTGGATTGGTCATCCTCATTTATATTGTTGACCTTGTTGGATAGCATGTGTACCAGAATGGATTATGCAGTGCTTGCTTGGAAGTGGATTCTTCCAACAATGAGAGATATACAAGAAAGTTTTTCAGGTGAAAAATGTTATTTTTACTTGAGTTTCTAGATATTCAAATTTTTGGCTCTTTCCTTTGATGAAAACGGAGGAGAAAATTGAAAAAATGAAAAAAAAAAACAAAAACAAGAAAAGAAATTGAATTTTTGAACAAAGGGGGAGTTTTGGAAGTATTTTTCGAGTTTTGGAGCTAGAGTTCGAAATGGTGAGTTAGAATTTCCTTGTACATACAATGTCACCATGTACATAAACTTACATCCTATTTTTTGGTCTCCCTTTGCCATTGATGTCAAAGGGAGAGAGATTTGAAGAGATTGTCATATAGATGAAATGAAAAGAATGAAGAACTATGTGAAGACTTATGCATTCTTTTGGCACATGTTGCCATCAATGACAAAGGGGGAGATTTTTGGAAGAATGAAGAAGATCATACTCTATGTTTTCATTGATGTCACCATGTTGGTTAAGGTGTCAGTTTGATCTGGTACTCTGAACCGATATGAAGAACAAGTTTACATCCTCCGATATTTCTGTCAGCAATGCCCCTCCATTGATCATCATTGTTTGCGGTTTTGGAAAATGGTTTATGAATGTTGGAAGCTTGTAATTATACAATCTTGTGTGCTCATATGATCGTATGGCTTGTTGTCTTTGCTATGGTGTTGCATTTTTTTATTAGGTCTATCCATGGCCAACCTAATAAATAGTTGGTGATATAATGGATTAATTTGTGTTTTGAATATATGAGCGACCTATTCTAAGGTCCAAGCCAACATGATGTAGCATACTACATGATTGAATTATTTCTGGAGAAGTTTTGTACTAACTTGGAGCTGACAGTTAATCTTTTTGGTGAATAAAGATTGCATCTAATTAGGTTGACCTAATTGATGCTTGCAAATAAGTTAGGTATATATTGGGATGTTTTGAGTTTGTTGATGTGAATTGAGATCGAAGAAAATATGTAGTATGGTGAAAATGTGAAGTGAATTATGTGAAACTGATGAAGTGTATGAAGTTTATTTATTGAGCATCAAAGGAACTGAATCAACACTTGTTAGGTGCACTCTTACCAGTTCATATTCTGGTTGTGAATACATTTCTATTTTATAATCTTTTGTAGGTAGCAAGCCTCTCTTGTATCCAATTTTTGAACTACTTTATATTGTGAGCTAATCCTCGCCGTGGTTTTTCCCCCATTGGGTTTTCCACATAAAATTATGGTGTTCATATATTGTGTGGTTTCATGTTCTATTAATGCTTTTTCTTATCTTTACTGTTATATGCATTGAAGTAATTGGATGATGTTTTTTCAATAAGTTTAAGAAGATACCAATTCACCCCCCCGCCTTCCCCCTCTCAGTATCTTGGATATTCAATAGCCTACATAATAATTGATTTGTATTTTATGAAGTTATACATATCTTTTACAAATTTAATCTTCCACACATAAACTAACTTATGGAAAAGCCTTAATTATAACAATGTGATTTTTTTTTCTACTTATGACACATTTTCAAATTTCTACAAAACAATCTACTCATCTTTAAAATTCTCATAAAATTATTCGACATACCCATATCACACAAAATGTGTGATTGCTAGTTTTACGTTAACTGCATGTCCTAATTATATAGTCTTTTAGGTTATATCCTTATGGACTTTGGTTCATGCCTATACTGGACCCATTTTCCTAAAGCACTGGATATACCCATTATCCTCATTTTCTTTTAAATCCTTTAAAAAATCTTGTGCTTTACTAGGTCCCACAAGACACATGGTGTCATTTTGCATTGCCTCTTTGATTCGCAAGAGAATTTCATGTTATTTTCTTCTTCCCATGAGCCTAAAAAACTCTTTTATGTTCCCCAATGTAGTTGAAGTGTATGGGTCATAAGCCAATCAAGTCTAAAAATTTTGTTTCACATTAAAACAATTTTCTAGCAAAGCTCCCTTTTCATGTCCTCTGATGCCCCCCTTTCCCCTAGTAACTTAAGTTATCGATATATGCACATGCTTTAAAGGTCTTTTAATTTTCTCGAAGAAAATCTTGTTGAGGGTCCCACCTTTATCCTAGTCAGCACTAAGTGTTAGCTTGTGGTTAAATTACGCTAATTATATGCATCATGTGGCCTTTTAACTTAAATAAGTTCTCTCTACAAATAAGAGAAATGTATTTATTTTATGCCTTAAGAGTAAATTATTCCTTTTTCATGCAAGCTTTAACCTTCGTAGAGTAATAAAAAGTTGAGCATGTCTACCCTCGAACTCCTAAAATCATGTTGTGTGTCTTAATTTGTTTGATTCTATTTTTTTGCAAAGGAAAACACTATCGGGGAAGCCCAAAATATTTTCCTTTTGTTCTCGCGAGTACCCAAAATGGTGACATGTTTCTTGGAGTTGTGAAAAATAAAAAAAGTTCTCTAGACAGAAGTAAATTCAAATCCCACTATCAGCGTCAATCTTAGACAAATCAACAATTTGTATTCAAAAATGAGGAATGACTACCATTGGTCACATGTTCAAGTGTGCAAGGACATTGATGGCAGATTTGATCTCTGTCTACCCAAATTTCAAGTTAATTACCTTAATTACATGTTTCTGAATAATTCAAGACACAAAGTGAAGGTAGTAGAGAAAAATTGCTATAGAATTTCAAATGAACAAGGGTTTTCACAGTGATTTTAGGGATTTCAATAGGCAATAAACAAGTAAGTAAATTCGACTATATATGTGTATTTTAAGCATAAAGGGTTTTTTTTTTTAATTCTTGAATTCAAGAGAAGATTTAAGGCTCTTGAAGGGTAGATATTGCATTGAATTTTACATAAATCTTCTTCAAAGTGTAAAATTTTAAAACTCTAGTTTTAGATATCAAAACACTCGAAAGACAATTGTGGTTGGAATGTCAAGGGGAGTAAAAATAGGTTTGGATGATGATATTATGGATCAATTGCCAAGGTCTTCAAAAAGACCTAGGATTGGTAAAGGGTTGATAATTTTATCATATAAGGTTATGGATAAAAGTGATTGTTGTAGAGATACCATAATTTCAATTCATGGTTATGCATTATTCAAGTATGGCTCTAGAAAAGAACTAGAAAACACACCTATTTATAACATATGGAGGTTGGGATTGGAGAGACTAATTTTTCCTAACATATTTATAAATTTTGACCTAATCAAAGATGTATTTAGGGCATACAATCCTAACACTAGGTATGTTTGTTGGAACACAACTATCTACTGAAAGCGGAGGTGAATCAGTAGATCAATTAAAAATAGTTCTTTAATACTTTTAAACCAGGATAAAAGTATATGTAGAGAGATAAACACAAACACATGCACACATAACACCAAATATACGTGGAAAACCCAATATGGGAAAAACAATGGTTAGAATAGCTATTAGAATCTATTATCCTAATATAGCCTCATAATAAAACCTCAATGGTTACAAAGTTTAAGGAAACCAACCCTAAGGAGTCACCAATCCTCATATTTAAGAGCACCAACTCTAAGGAAGCACATACTCCCTAATATGAGCACCAACTCAATTTTCTAATGGCACCAACCAATCAAATTTATAATGAAATTTATGGAGAAACAAGTCTTGGTTCCAAAATGATTCACAAGAATCTAATTCGATACTACAAACCTATTCTACAACTACTCAAACTCTGCTTTGTTTTTCTACAATAATTCTCTCAACTGTTGTTATCTCAACAACTCATATCTCTGCTTTGCTCTTCTCTTTTCTCCCCTTTCTCTACTTTGCTTCACACCTCTCCTATTTTGGATGCATACCCTAGATGATCTATTCAATATTAAGTCTAGGTCTCCCTTCTCAACCTTCACACACGATAATCAATCATTCTCATTATTCTGTTAGGATTTTCACCTCTTTCTTCATCATCAAGTCTTCTTTGCCTCGAGCCATGCACCACAGACCTCATTCATTGTATTTGTTATTTTTAACATATATTAAATTTAGGGTTTGATACACATTGAATTCCATTCCTTGCATGATTTGATCTGTATCAATTCATGTGATCGTTTGTGTTATGATGGTGCCATCCAAGCCTTTCAATCACCATTAAAAATTTAGCTTGAGCAGTTACAATAATTAATTTCATCCTTTGTGTTGTGTTTCCACTACTTGACTGAGTCTTTCACCATTTTCCACCACCTAGCTATTAAGGGAATCTAGCTTTAAATTTTGGTCATAGATCTCTTGTTTCGTGTCATCATCTAGCATTTCTCGTTTAACCATTTCATCTTTAAAACATGACCATGAAATCAAATTCCTTATAATCTATGTGACTGATCTCATATATCACAACATATATGCATATTTCACTTATGCTTCAAGCTCAAAAAATGACATGTGCAACGTGAAGGATCCTTGTGATGCAATAATTAATCACCACTTGTTGCTTTGGACATGCGTCATAATTTTGCACCATCATTGTTCTCAACCTCAGATCCACCATATCTTCCACGAAATAGTGGACACCGCTCAATCTCAACCATCATCGCCCACCGTTAGATCTCCATCGCATCCCTTTAGCCTAGCGCAGTTTCACTTTGTGCTTTTTGAATAAAATTGTGATGCTTTTGATCTATGTGATACAATGAATAACTTCCATTTGTCATTAGGTACATGTGTCATCATTTTTAGACCCTTGGCAAAATTCTTCATATGTGATGATTTCAAAGGAGGTTTATAGGGAGAAATAAATTGTTAGTGAGGGTTCAATTAGGGCATTCCAAGAAGACAATGTGTTGTGTCACTAGCCCTATGTGAGGGATTCAACTTTCATTCATCTTTCCTTCCTTAAATAAGGAAAAAATGAAGATGAAATCTTCAAGCCCAAGATTTTTATTGGATTTAATAGGTTTACTTAAAACCTTATGCATTTTTTATTTAGGATCAATAGTTTAAAAAAGGAGAATGGATAGGAAGGAAATATTATTAAATCATTACGTGAATAATGATGTTGTTAGTATTAAGGGTTCTCCAGAAAAAATTGGCTTCATTCCACTTGACTAAATTTTTCTGTGTTGGTCTCTTCTATTTTTATTGGGATGTCTTGTGATAGTTTTTTGTAATCCCATTTATGTGAACAATTATAATTATCGTAGGTTTTATTGCTGATTTATAATCTTAATTTTGTTAATCTTTGATGATATCTCTTTGTTAATTATTGAACTTCAATACTATATCCAATCTTGTATATGTAAAAATGTTAGGATTCTTTCAAAATCCTGATTTTACCCTTGATAAAAATAAATAAATAAACAAAACTATAAATTTATCCATGACTAAATTAACAAATATCATAGGGGATAATAAAATAACTAATTCAATTTTACTAATCAAATCAGTATGTACATGTATAATGTAGGTTGGGACATGTTGAAAGAAAGATTAATTCTCTTGCACTAGGTCCAAATCTTTACCAATGTAGGGAAAACCCAATGTTACCAAGATAACACAGCCATCCTCCTAGCTCATGTGCCAAAATTAATTTTATAATCCAATAGTATTTGTATGGTAGGTGGCTATGATTTGATAGTTAACATCACCAAGGTAGTCGAGTGAAATAAAAATGGTAGTTTTTGTTGTGAAATAAGTAAGTTGTGAAATTTATCGTTACACCAACCAACCACAATTTCTTGAATGTTTATAAAGCATTTTTTTAAAATATATTTTTGTACTTATTCTAGTATCATAACATTCCATGAGACCACATTTATCTAAGTTGTTTTTTAAATAGTTTATTGCTATGCTCCATATTAAATGAAAGCATGGAGAAGAAAAGAGCTCCATCTTGAGCCTTTTTTCCTCATTTATAAGATTTCTTTTAATTTTTGAGGCATTCAAAATAAAATAAAAAATCCTTAGAATTTGTGGGTTTGAATTGTATTGCATTGTGTGGATTTGGCTTACGTTAGGTAGGGAGGGAATATATGAAGCTTGTTTACATTTTTAATTCTCTATTTTAATAAAAGGAAAGGTTATCTTAATTATATTTCTCTTGTAAAACACTGATCATTATGTAGCTTTCAATAACTGGACTTGTACATTATATTCTCTCCTATGAATATATTAGCCTCCATATCATAGTTCCAAAACAAATTAGAGATTTAAGATTGGAAGCATATACAATATTATAAACCTTGGTTTTTTTTAGCTTTGAATATTTTGTCTATGGTTTTATATTATTGGTTATATGTAGAGTTAGAATTTGTATAATTGAAACACATGGCTATAGCTTTGGCTTGGCTAGGAGAAAATTCATGGAGGATACATTTACATTATTAATTCTCTAGTTTATTGAAGGGCGAGGTTACCTTAACGTTTTGTTTTTATTCTTGGTTATTTATATTGTTAATATTTTTTAAATGTGATTTTTGTATAAGCTACATGTAGAGAGGATTGTCTACCAAGAGATTTCATATGTTTTTGCATATTCTAACCTTGTGGAATTGAAATTTGATTTTTCAAGTGATCTTGGCTTGTCCAACAATTTGATAATTCTAGTTGTAGGTTTGTGAGACTAAAACTAATGCTACCTAGATTCGTATGGTATGATACTTTATTTAGGCTTGATGCCTCCATATTTTGTAACTCTACCAATGTAATTGAAACATCTAAAAATTAATTCTATATTATAGCACCAACATTTAGGTTACACAACCCAAACAAACCACTTTGCAGAGGCAGCAACAACCTATCATGGTTGTTTACTTGCTAAAGAGGCAGGGGTGACTAAGCTCTGGTTAGAAGGGGACTCCTTCAATATTATAAATTATCTCCTTAAGGTTGTTTCGTTGTCATGGTCTATTGTGCATTTAATTGAAGATTCCCTTTCCATCATTAGATCCTTTGATGATATTAAAATCTCACATGTTTTTCAGGAGGCTAATTCTCTTGCTGATGGATTCACCAATTCAAGGGTTGTGTCACATAATCATTAGTACTCTTATGAAACCATTCCTTTTAATCTACAAAGTATTTCTAATCATCACCAATTGTCTTGTCATGGCAACGAATATATTGGGAGATAAGTTATTTTATTTACTCCTCCCTTGCTTTATGAACTTTGAGTTCAGAGCTTGTTCGATTAATTATTGTAAATCTTGTGAAAATGAGATCATGTATTGGGATTTAATTGTTGGATGTACTGGTGTTAGGCTAACACAGTTTATGAGTGTTATTTGGCTTTGTTTCTAGATTGTTCGTTTAACTCTTTCTACTCATAGGAACAAAGTGAAGGTTGTGAGTAGGTTGTTTTAGGTGGCCATGGGAGGTGATCATTGCAAAGTCAAGTCGGTTTCCTGTGAAGAATTCAATGGGAATGAGATTGTCTAGGAGCACTTGGAGAAAGGTGATGTTTGCCCCTACTTGCTCAAACTCCATGGTTTTGATTCGGAGGTGACTGAGGCCTTTGTGAATGGATGAAACAATAGAATTTTGTGATACCAAGGTGTGGATGTGAATATCATTGAGGAGTTCATTGTCGAGACAACTAGTTTATCAACGAAGGGAAAGAAGTTTTACAAGGATCGTGATGCTTCAAAGACCACCTTAGTATTTTTTTCAAAGGAAAGGAAAGGGCGAGGCTTAGGGATGTGGGAACCAGTGGGTATGATCAGAAGTCAATCAAGCCATTGTGGAGAGATGTGGCATTGGTTATAATGAAGTTCTTTACACTTGAAGGTAGGTACTCAGTAATCTATGGCTACCAGTTTATGTTGCTTAATCACTTTACACATAGCAATTTGGTATCATTCCCCTATTACTTGCTTGTTTCTATGGAAACTAGTATTGATGATCATAAGAAGAATCTTAGTAAGGCAATCCTCCATGAGAGTCTCATGAAACTTATTATTGATCATATTAAGTTGAGTTTTTTACTTGATATTCCTAAGCTTTCTTCTACTCACAAAAGAGTGGCATTGTGCCTAGTTATGATATTGGTGAATCGTAAAATGAGTGCGATGGTGACTATGAGGAGAAAAACTCTGATGATGCTAATTCATTGGATGATGAGGGAAAGTTGGAGGATGATTCAGAGGCTTCTAAGTCCTGGTCGAAGGGTTACAAGACTGACATTGAAATGAAGGAGGTTGTTGCACCTTCTAGTAATAAGAGATGGATGGGGAAGAAAATGGGCTCTAAGAAGGATAACTTTAGTCTTATTCTAAGGAAGGATGGGATGAAAATGGTGGAGGAGGATGGGATGAAATGCGTGGAGGAGTCCCCATTTCCTTATGTCAAGGGGTTTCAAGAGAATGTATAGGAGGAAAAAGAGCAGGCTTTCATGGAAAATACCTTGGAGGGTGAGGGCTTTTTTATTGTTGGCGAGGCCCCTCTCAGGCATGGTAATTTGGAGTTCCACATTTGCAAGGGTGATGAGCAATTCAAGAAGGTTGATGATAAGAAACTTGGGCTCCTTGAAATGTTGGCGAAGATGACTAAAATTCTTGAGAATCATTGGGTAAAAGTTAAGGTTATTGATTTGGAGGACTCTCCTATTGAGGAGGATTTGGAAGGAAAAGGTGGGGATCATAAGGATCAACTCCATGAGAATGTCACTCTTCCTATTGTTTCTTTGGTGAATTGGGATGAGATCAATATGGATATCTTTTACAGAATGGTGAAAGATGGCACTAGAAACCTCCTTTCTCTTGCTAAATGGCTTTTTTTGGAGGTTAAGGACCTAAATACCAAACTAAAATAGTGTTAGGATGTTTGTGTGGCTCTAGTGAACTGTAACAAAAAAGAGTGGTCAAAATGATGAATGTGGTCCTTGATAAGGTGGTCGTGGATGCCAAAAAACTTAGAAATAATCATGAGGTGAGGTTGGAAACTCTAGAAATTTATGTTCACAGGGTTAATGAGGAGTGTTTTATGGCTTTGGAGGATAGAGTGAACAAGATCACTAATGACCTGCAAATCGTGGTGAAAATTGGCAACCAATCCCTGAATTCTAGTGTGTAGGGATTGTCTTTGTTGAATGAGAAAGAAATCAATTGGATTGGTAAGAACTTGGACCTTGGTGAGCATGAGGAGGCTATAGTTGAGATTAGCCAGATGAACCTGGTGGAGAAGAATGTGGACATTGGCCCGTGCTTTCATACTAGGAGCAAGACAAAGAAGAGGGCAGCAATTTCATTCCAAGAACTTGAGGAAGTGGTAGAGATGCATGGCAAGGTCATCTCTAGTAATCTAGATGCGACTAAGGTCCTTGATAGTATTCTTTAATTAGTGTTTTTTCAGCCTTCTACACTGATGTTTTGCTATTGGTTTTGTTGTCATTTTGTCTGGTGTTATAGATTGACAACTTTTTTGGATTTTTTGAGCTGCTGGTGTTAATGCTTATTTCTCTTTAGTAGATTCCTTTCGTTGTACAGGGTTTTGGGGCCCCTTCAAAACCTACTTTTCCATATCAAAAATATTTGGGTTACACTAGTGAAAAGGGCCTTTGGACCCTTATTCAAAAAAAGATGCTTGATAACTTTTTTTTACTCTAATGGGCATTTTGATTTTCTTAATCATTATGTGATTAGAAATAAAATAAAATAAAATTTTCTTATTAGAATTTATAATACAAAGAAATTATTAGATATTATTCACTCATATATGTTGGGTCTAATAGATGTGAGTTTTATAGGTAAATATGAATATTATGTTACATTAATTGATTATTATTCTAGATATACCTAGATTCATTTTCTTCATTTCTAATTTGAATTTTTCTCTAATTTTAAGTAATATGATAATTTGGTTGAGAAACAATCAGATAAGAAAAAAATGGTGTTGAGATATAACAATGGTGGTATATATTATTTTGAGTTTGATGATTTATGTAGATATGGAGGAATTACTTAGTGGAAGAATACCCCTTATATGCCACAAAAAATAAGGTTACAAAGAGGATGAAGTAAACCTTAATGGAAATAACTATAAGTATGTTGATTGCTAAGTAGCTAGATTGGTTCTTGTGGTGATAGGCTGAGTGTTTTTTGTTACTTGATTAACTAATCTTTGTGTTTTTCTCTTTATGTCTAAAATTATTATGAAGTGTGGATAGGTAAGAAACCTTGTATTCCACATTTAAGAGCATTTATCTATGAGGCATGTGTTCATGTTTCTGATGAAAATTAATCTATGTTGGATCCAAAAGCATATAAAAGCATCTTAGTTGGTTATAGTGAGAATTTTTAAAAAGGTGACAAACTTTGGAATCTCAATTTTCATGGAGCTTAGAGAAGTTTTATTGTGTATTTACTTTAATTTTTATTGAGGATGCACCAATATATTTTAGGGAGGCTATCTCTAAGAATATATTAGTGAGTAGGTAAAGTTCATGCAAGAGGATAGAGTGGACTTGGATAGTTGTGATAGTTGTGATAGTTGGGATCTTGTGAATTTACTTGAGGAAAGGAATCCCATTGGTTACAAGTGGGTGTATAAAAATAAATTTAGAGAAAATGATTAGTTAGAGAGTTAAAAGGCAAGATTGGTGGCCAAGGGATACTTAAGAGAGAGTTAATTTTGGTAAATTTTCTCTCCTATCACTAGATTATCTTCCATCATATTTGTGTTATCTATTGTTGTTTCCTATAATTTTAAAATTAAATGGATGGATGTTAAAAATAATTTCTTTCATGGGGATCTTAAAGAAAAAATTATGTGCCACAACCTAACAATTTTATGGTGAAACGAAAGGAACATTTGCTTTGTAGGTTAAAATAGTCATTATATGGTTTGAAACAATTGTCTTGTATTTGATGTTTTTATCGGAGTTTTTTTTTTTAAAGTACAGCAACCACCATAAAATTTGTTGTATAACATGGCCAAGGATGGCCCTCTAAAAAAAATGGAGTCTCTAGTACTAATAAATAAATGTAGTACGAGCATTGTTTTCTCCTTTAGAATTCATGAAAAATGAGTTAAAAAAAATTGAGTCTCCACGGATCAGATATGACGGTTGCAAGAGTGGTTGCAATATTAATGGTGTTTTTCAATCGAAAACATGTCATTCTAGCCAATTGCAAAATTTTGACACCTTTCCAGATGTCACTTTTGGCCAATTGCAGATTTTTGACACCCTTTGAATGCCACTTTTCAAATTTTTGGAAAGATCCAAGCAAAAATGAGGAACAATTGCAAAACTTTGACGTTGATGTGGATATTGGGGAACTTTCACCCTGATGTGGATATATCCTGATACCCTTAAAAATTCTACCAAAATCCATCCTGATGTGGAAATTATGAAAATTTCACCCCTATATGGATATTGCAAAACTTTGCTAATGTTTGGGATGTCACATTTCAAATTTGGGAAAGATCTAAGTAAAATTGAGGAAGTTATGCAATTGTGAAACTTTGACCCTAATGTGGATATATCTTGATACCCTTAAAAATTCCACCAAAATCCACCTTAATGTGAGAATTGTGAAAATTTGAACCCTATATGGATATTGAGAAGCTTTTGTCCTAATGTGGATATATCTTGAAACCCTTAAAACTTCCACAATATCCTAAAGACCCTAAAAATTTTGCAATAGCATAACTTGGTCGTTTTTTACCCAATTTTCTCCAAATTTAAACTAGAGATACCCATTTGGGCCCTCTACAAGACAAGAAACTCAAATAACCCTCACATTAAGCCTTTTTTTCAATTTAAGGTAATTTACTAAGGACTAAGAGATTAACTCAACAACCATAAACATAAAATCATGCAATATGGCCTAGATAAGATCTCTTAGAATGGGCCATAAGGTGGGCATGAAATGTCAATAGTACCCTAGGGGGTAGGCAAGTCCTTGACTCATGTGACATTTACAACAATCCATGTCACATGTATAAAGGATTCATGCCTTGTGTACAAATGCCATACCTATGTAAACATGTGGTAATGTGTAAGATTTGAGTGATTTTAAGAAGGTTAGTGTGTACAAGTGAGGGATTAGTGGGTTATCCTACTAATGAAAAGTGGATGGAAAAGGAAATTAAATAAATAGGTATATTTATTTAATTTTTGGAAAGGGGATAAGAGATTTAGGTTAAAAAATATTTAAATTTATTTATCTAGTGTGGACATTAGAAGAATGATGATTAAGTGATTTTAGGCTAGAAATAGGACTAGGTGAATGGTGATGAATAGTGAATGAATAGTGAATTTATTAATTAAATAATAAAATATTATTTAATTATTAAGAGGATGAAAATTCAATAATTAATTTAATAAATAGAGAATTATTCAATTATTTATAGAGTACAAAAGGTTAGGTAATTAGCTAAAATGACAATGTGTCAATTTCAAGTGTCTACACAATTTATCAAAAAAATATTTATTGTAATGTAATAGAAAAAATATAAAAGAGTTATACTATATAATATACCACAAAATAAAAATTTGAAATATTATTTTGATAATAATCCTTTTGAATTGGAGCTACCATTCAAATGCATTACCACTTCCATCAAATCAAGGGACCTCAATGAAAATAAGGGTTTCAATTATCTATTTTAATAAATCACATATCTATCATAGATCTAAAAATATAATAATATAATATATATAAATATGTTCTTTTTCTTAAAAAATAGAAGTTGATTTTCTAACTTATTTGGCAAGTTATTACAATTTACCCTAAAGTTTGGCATTAAAAAATTGTCAAAAAATTAGAATCACAAGGTCAACTTCATATCACCATATCTTCATTAATATTGCTCTAAATCCTTAATATGACAACATTTTAAAAGGATCTTTAAGTTCTCTTTCCAATAAATATAGAATCATTTTTTTATGGATATCTATGTGAATAAAATGAACCTCTACATGAAATTCACCTCATAATAGAAAAATCGGCACCTAATTTCATCCCACTTTTTCTAAATTGAAGTCATGATACCACTTGGTAAGATCCAAATATATAATAATAGAAATAAAATAGTGTAGATTAGATATCACACACAACACAAGAGATCTTTATGGAACAATATGCTCTAGTATCCAATATATATGTAGAAATAGAATAAACCCTTGAGGTAGAGAAACATTATATATTACTCATTAGTAAAGAATCCACTACAAGCTATCTCATACATGCACTACACTCTGCATACCCTTACATTGTTATTCACCTCCATAATAGAGGCATCATGTTAATAACATAATGGAGGCTATAGTACCACTAAGATTAATGTAAGTGTACTTATCAACCTATATATATATTAAAATTTCACATCCTTAGGTACATAACACTCTTTGCTTAGTAAGGGGTCTTAAATACTTCATATTACATATGTCAAGTATTATGACCAATATTTTGATGTTGAAATGTATTTGTGTGTATTTATTAGAGCAGTAATGATCCTAGTCTCGGTTTTGCTTTAGCTTCAAGGGGTACACTTTTTATTGTATACCCTACCATGTCAGAATCCTCTAGTTTATCTTTATAAAGAGGAGACCAATTGAAAAGAAGTATCAAACGAGCCAAACTTAGTAGAACCACTTTCATTCCTAGAGTTGCTCCTGGACAACCTCTCCTTCCTATGCCAAATGGGACAATTTTACAATCAGGATCGTTTAACTCCACACCATCCTTATCATTTATGATGAACCTTAGGGGATCAAAATCATTGGGATTTGACCAAATTGTTGGGTTCCTTCCTAATGAATAAGTGTTAATAAGGATCTTGGTATTTTTAGGTATGTCAAAGCCTTGTATTTGTGTGTCTTTCATGGATATGTGAGGAATAAGAAATCCACCCATAGGATGAAGCCTAAATACTTCTTTAACAACAACCCTCAAATATCTTAAATTCACCAAATCAAACTCTTCTACATGATGCCCATGTCCAACAACTGCATCAATTTCTTCGCGTACTTTGGTCATATATTTGGGGTGCCTCAAGAGCTCAGCCATTGCCCATTCACTAGTAGTAGAAGAAGTGTATAATCTTGCAACAAATATATCATGTGGGTAATAAATTGTTAACATTTATTTTTTGAAATATTGATCACAAGAGAAAGCAATAAAAGAATAAATGATTCACTTGTTTTTTTTCAATGGCATGCCCTATGAATGAACCCAAAATACTGACTATACAAATAATATTTTTCCCCTTCCACTAACCATAATTTAGGATTTTTATTTCTTGTTTCTAAGATTCTTACTCCCCTCATGTATTCAAGTGTGATCTAGCACTATAGAAAACATAAAGGGATAAATAAGAATCCTACCCTTCTCACATTACCCCAAATTGGCCCTAGTATTTTCATTAAACTTGGATTCCTAAAAGAAATAAAATACTATACTATCCCAAAATAAGAATGAACTCCTACACCCATATCCTAATACTATTCATAATGGTGAGTTTAATAAATTAAAATGCTTTGCATGACACAAGAAAACATATGTTAAGATGGTATGAAAATAAATAAATATAGTACAGAATTGTTTGAACTTACAATGAGAATGGCTTTGATCTTCATCATGTTTAAATTCATCTCCTAAATTTTAGCTTCTAGTAATGTGTGAACAAAGTTTAAGGGCCCTATTTCACTGCTTTTCTTGAGTTCAAGGTATTATTGAACCATATAAGTTTTCAACCCACTTCACTATTTCTTTCATTTGTCTTTCATGTCCTTGTAGATCTAAAGGCCTCAAGAATGGCAGATAATCACCAATATTGAATGTATTAATAAGGGAAAGTGACTCATAAATTTTTGTCTTGTGTTTAGTAGCTAACTCAAGACCTGCACCTTTTAGGCCAAAAAACCTTTGGCCCAACACCATCCTAGTAATAATATTGCTTGTGAGATCCCCAAAGAGGTTTCTCATGTTAATAATTTTACCTTCCAAAGATGCCCTACATACATCCTTCACCATGCACTAGACTTCTTCAATTCTTCCTTGTCTAAAAGAGTCTAACTTCTTTGGACTCAAAAGCTCTGTTAAGCAAATTCTTCTCATTTCCTTCTAATGTGGACCATATGGAGCAGAAGCAATGTCATTTCCCCCAAATGTGAAGTGTTCTGAAGCAATATTCCTTGGTCGAGAAGCAAAAAAATGGTCTTGCTTCAATAAGAACTCCTTTACATATTTGGGGTCATCTGTCACAATTGTGGGCACCATTCCAATGTGAATGTAAACAAGGGGACCATATTTTTGAGTAAATTTTTGAATACCCAAATGAGGAACATGGCCAATTTGAAATAGGTTTCCCACAATGGGCCATCTTTGTGGACCAGGAGGAAGCTTCAAATGTTTTCTTCTCTTCCATTTGAGCAAAATTTGGAGATACATTGTTAGAGCAATTGAAAGCAGCAAGTATTGAGTCCAATGACCAAGTAAATGCTCAATTAGGATTCTCATTGGCTCTATAAATCTTGAATGCATTTTGTAATTGATACAAATCCTCCTTTGAGATGAAATTGATATGCACTACATTGAGATGTTTACCTAAAATCCAAAAGAACCTGTAGTAAAATTTATTGAATTCTCTTAAAATTTTAGGAATATAAATTCAATTCAATATGTAAAGGAAAATATCAAAGCTATTGTAAAATTTGAAACTACTATATAATTAATCAATAATCTACAAATGATTATCCAATAGAAGCTTCAAGTATTGTATGACAAAAAAGATTATCTCGCAAAATTACATATATCAAGAAAAACAATATCAATACTTAGAGAACATCCACATATTGAAAAAAAAAAACATAAAATATATCCACATAATATCAAGTGTTTTTTTTGTGAAAACTCCACATATTACTTCAAAAGAAACTAGGGAGGGAATAAGCCCATAAAACTAGAGGGAATAAGCCCACAACTTGACAAATAAAATGTAACACTTATTCAAAGGGAAACCCACATTATCAATACTCTATAAAGCACTAACAAATATTTAATTAAGAATTTAATTGTATAATATCAGCATTAAATTCATATCTGTTTTCGAAAAGAAGACATTACTGATCGAAAAAACAGATATATAACAAGTATGAGATATTTTCACATGATGCTAAACAAATAACGTCAATAAATTGAACTACAAACTACACAATTGAATCTTGATAATGAATATATAACCCAAAAAAACAGCCTACAAGTTTTCTGAAATAACCTGAGAGACAATGATTCTGATGCTGCCAATTCAGAGCTTGCTTTGCCGTGTTCCTCGGCCCAAAAAGACTGTAAGTATTATCAAAGCATATGAATTGTATGCATTTATATAGACTTTGCCGTCCATACTGCAGGTTTACATAGAAGATAAAATTATCTTAATCATGAAAGACAACGCCAGTGAGCCATCGAGATAATCGCTCCCTATGATTTAATCTATTTGTGTAAGAAAAAGACATAATCTAGTGGGATGCTTAATTTGGTTTTAGTAGATGTTTTCTTCCTTAAAAGGCAAATATGAAAAGATTATGTTGTCCTATGCTTCAAGATTCTTAATTGATGCTCTATACCTTTTCTTTTAATTTGTTCAGATAATGTGATGCAGAATGATTAAAAAAATATTTTTATTTTTATATTAAAATGAATCAATATTTTTATATATATCTTAGAGTATTCAAATGATAGAAAGATTGTGTTTTTTATGATTGGTATGATTTTTAGTTGAATAGCTAATATTTTAATTTTCACATTTGGTTTGAATCACAATGTAATCAAAATAATTTTTTTAATATACTTTTTAATTAAACTCTTTTTACAAGCTTGTGTAGCAATCATATAATCTATTCTAGTTGTGGACAAAGAAACCATGTGATGCATTTACCCATCCAAATAACAACACTACCAAGCAAAGAAAACCTGTAGCAACCAGTGGACCTTACCTATTTAATTCACCTACTTAATCTGCATTAACAAAATTGATACTTTCCTTTACATTTTGGTGAACTTGCCTAATCTTATGTGACATGGTTTCTCCACAATATTTTTTAACATAACTAGCTTTTTCGTATTTTTTATTTTTCTAAGTTCACATCATTTTTCAAATCCAAGCTTCCTTTTTCATCCATGCACTCCATTGATACATCCTTATTTTAGGGTTTGATGTGCATATTCACATATCCTATCTTTTATATACCCTTCCCACTCTTACATTAGCTTTAGGATTTCTATTCACTATACTTATTCTAGATTTGATTTATGATTATTTTTTATTGAATATCAATCTTATATCATTTACCTTCATCTATTATATTTTGAGTCTTTATGTATAATTTTGTGAACCCTACACTTCTCATTCTTGGATAAATCCTTATTTTTACATAATGGATTTTCATGGCTTTCTATCCTTAGTACTTATTCATGCTTCATTCACTAATTTTAACATGATGACACATTTTGTGACACATGATCCTTCTATTCATGGTCCATTTTATCATATAAAGGGGATAAAATTGTGTATGGAAGCATTTTACCATCATATATGCACCTCTTCATTTAGGGATTCGATCATTGATTTTTCTTCCCTTTTGGATACCCTCACCACACTTATCAATCATGCTCGTATGCTTCATATTTCTTATATGGATATTGATAGTAGTTTGCTAGAATCTAATGATAGATTACCTTTGAGCACCATTCCTTCACAAGATTTGACTCAAAATACATCTATTTTGAATAATACTCATGAAATATGTATACCCTCCATTGCTATAACGATACATTATGTGATGAGGATACACTTGCTTCACCTACTCATGACATTATTGCACTTTATGATGATATTCCTTCTTTGATATCCATAGTGTCATGCCCACATATTACATATAGACATGAAACACATCTAGCAATTTTGTTTTGCAAAACCTTGAACTCCTATCATGCTTGACATGATGTAATGTCATAATCCTAAAGCTTGATTTAACTTAACTTAAATGATCTATCATTGCTATAATTATACTTGATTAAATTTTTCAAGTATTAAATCACATTTAAATGTCTTTCATTTGAACATCTAATAAAGTTTTGAGCAAGCTTTTGGATTTAGCTATGTATGCTTTCAATTGTCTTTCAATTGAATTAAAAAAGTTTCTCTCTCCCTCATCTCCTTTCTTTTAAGGCCTTATCTACACTCCAATTCTTCACTTTCCTCTTTCTAATGATGGATCACTGAGTGTGATCCGTAACGCCGATCAAAAAGCATACACAATTGAATCCAAAAGCTTGCTCAACATTTTCATGGACTAAGGAAAACTCATACCAATGATCTAATAAATTGTTGACTAAGTAACACATTAAGATAAATAGTGAAAACTAACATTCAATACCCAAAAGAAATACATAATGCTTTTATACCATTCAATTTTATTTAAACATTAATTATAATTCAAAATATGAATTGTCTAATCATAAACAGAATAAGATTAATCAATAATTAAAAACAATAATCTTCAATCATACATACACTTCAAAATATATATGTAAATATAAATTCATCTAATAAAAATATTATATTGATTATGTTACATCTCAAAAAAAAAAAGAAGATAAATAAACAGTTATCGATATTAATATATAAAGATAAAATACATATTAAAAAAATATTTAAATAAACTCAATTCCTAAATTAGAATGGTATAAATTCATGCATCCTAAAAAGAAAAATTAAGGTCAAAAATTCTGAATAGAATTCAAATTTTTTTCTCTAAAAAATTATATATTGATACCAAATTAAAGCATAAAATTAGATCTTTTAAAAGTGAATTTTCCTCGGGAGGGATTACCTATCTCGATGACTCAGTCGACGTTGCCCTCGAGGATTAATAGAATTTTAGAGTCTATGTAAACCTAGAGTACGACAACAGAAGAAAAAAAAATACCGTCAGTAGCCGGCAAATTAGCCTCGGTAAATTTCAAGTACAGAGGACAGGCGCAGAGATTTTTTCAGAATCAAAGTGTAAAGATAAATGCGTACAATTCATATGTAGAGATTTTGCACCGAGGAAAACGGCAAAATGAAGATCTGAAGTGGCAGAGCATCAGAATCATTGTATCCGAGGCTAGTTCAAAGATTCCGATTTTAGGGTTTATATATCTATTTTTCAACTAGTAATGATTTAAATTTATTTTAATTTTTTCTAAAAACAGGCCTGAATTTGTTTTTAATTTATAGTTCTTACTTTTGCGTCGAGGAAGACGGCAAAATAAGCTCTGAATTGGCAGAGCATCAGAATCACTGTCTCCGAGGTTAGTTCAAAGATTCCGTTTTTAGGGTTTATATATCTATTTTTTCAACTAGTAATGGTTTTATTTTAGTTTTATTTTTTTTAAAACAGGCCTAAATTTGTTTTTAATTTATAGTTCTTACTTGGCATGGTTGCTGGCATTATAAAATTAAATTTTGAGTTGAATATTTTTCTTATTCTTTTCTTTTTTGAAAATTTAATGGTACGATATGTTCAATTTTGTTTTAAGTTCACACTGTTTTTAATTGTAGTTAACCAAAACAAAAAGTTTTGTAAAATTTAATGGCACGGCAAATTCGATTTTGTTTAAGTTTGCATCTGTTTTTAATTGTAGTTAAAGAGAAAAAAGTTTTGTAACAGTGAAGGGATTTCCTGACTTTTATTTGGTTCTTAGTACTGAGTAGCTTTGTTTGGATGTCTTTTTATTTTACACAGGTTTTTTATTTCATTTAGATGTTACATCTTAGAATTTGCATCTCAACTTGTTTATTTGGATATATTATGTACTTTACTCAATTCAATTTTGATAGTTAATTTAATTGAACAGATAAATTTTTATTTTCATGATATTTGAAAATGTGTTTGTATTTTATAAGTATGATTTATTATATAAACTTATTTCATTTGACATTATTTTTTAGAAAAAAATTGTATTTTTTGAATTTTATTTTATTGGTTTGGTAAGTTTATTGATTTTAGAAATAGTAATGATCAAAAGGTTGTAGTTCAATTAGTTGAACACAATTTTATTTTTTTTATTGGAAGAAGTTTAAAAAATACAAATTACAGAGCTGTAATAAAACAGCAGTACGAAGCTTGAAAAACATGTCTGTAGCAACAACAAGACAGCTACAAGGCCTCAAACAGCTACTTATCAACAGCATAACAAGCAATCAGAATAAAGTCAGTAACAACAATCTCAAGTAGAGATACAAAGAGCAGCAAGAGATGAGTAAACAACAAAAGTTGACAATAGAATAGGGCGTCCAACACCATTCAAATGTGCCTGAAGTCTGCTTGCAATTAACTCTTTGCCTCAAGATCACTGAGCTGTTTTTGAAGAACATCCAATATCCTTTGGAAATTGGAAAAAGCTTGAAGAGTAGAGCGGAGGACCTGGATCTACAGAGAGAAATCAGTACATATAATAATTGATTCAACTTGCAAGGAGAGAAAGGATCGAGAGAGAGCCGCCGAACATCTAAATCTCCAAATGTGTTTAAGCACGATGTGTCTGAAGGTCTGAGTCAAAATATTATGGGATGAGGAAAGACCAAGAAGAGCAGTTCTCCAAGACCACGTTTGGGGAAAGAGCATCGAAAAGTTGGAGAAGAAAAAGTTCCAGATCTTTTGAGCATGGGGACAAAACCAAAAGGCATGTTTGATAGTCTCTTTTTGGAAGCAGAATGGGCAAGCTGGAGTAGGAGAGATGAAAGAGAGTCGATCACCAATAGAGGTTTTAACGTGGAGAACTTTCCAGGCAACTAGCTGGGCTTGAGCATCAGCTTTAGACTTCCAAATTAGGGAGCTTAACTTGTTCCACTTTGATCAACTGAGGGTGCAATGCCATTTGCGGTTAAGCCTACAAGATAAGGGAATGGAAGGAAGGCGATGTTTATAAATAAGTCTGAGCGGAAAATTACGGAAGCTATGATTGTTGTGCCATTTCCAATCCTTAAGGAAATTGTCATGACAAGATGTAGACAAGAGCTGCAACAACTCAGGTTTAACTAATTGTTTGATTTCTTGAATAGGATTCTTACAAGAATGGGGAAGACCAAACTGAGATTTAAGCTGCTGCCAGGTTTTCCACTCGAACTTCAAAGGGTCCCACAAATCACGGAAAACTCGAATGCCTTTTTTAAAGAGAAGTCTGCCCTTGAAATTTTTGATAATAGACAAAGGATTGTTGTCTTGCTGGACCAAATGGTTCCACCAGATGGAAGAGGAGGTGAAACTCAAACCAGGTCTCAAGTTTTGATCATACCAAGTTAATTTTTTGGATGTCATTTGCCACACTTTCCAAATGGAATTAAAGGGGGTAGAACCATGAGTTTTAAAGTAAGGGGCAAGAAGAATTTTATCTTTCCAACTGACCAAGTCCCAAGAGCGTCCAGCAGTGGCTGTTTGAATGCGATGACGCACAAGAAATTTCCAAGATGCATCACCATCCAAGGCTCTCACAATCCATTTTGTTATGAGGCAAATGCCCTAAGTATGTGGGTCTATAATTCCCAACCCTCCTTTCTCTTTTGGTTGAATGCAATGAGTCCATGAAGTCACAGGCAAGCTTTTTTTATTACCCCATTTAGCCCAAAGAAAGTTTTTGATAAGCTGCTGAACACAATTGATGATGGTGATGGTATATTCTTCTATTATACCATCCACTAAGGTTCAAATCCTTGAAGGCGCAATATATAAGGATGAGGTCGAGATCTTGCCTAAGGCAACTTTGGTAGAATAGTTACCCCTCAATTCTTAGCTCTTAATTGAAGAGGTATTAGCTTGGACTCAAGCTCCTATATTTGATTGCAAAATTGATCTAGATTTGACATAAAACCATCTAGTAAAAAATAATGATGGTGAGGATGATGAATGTATGTAAGCACTAAACCCTAGTTTGGTAGGAAATTGCATATGGTAATAAGAACCTTAGCCCTAGGTCTTTGTAATACATATTTAGTGTATGCTTTTATAAATATTTGAATAAGCTATATTCTAAATTAGGTAAACGTTGAAGAATAGAATGGATTTGTGGCAAAATAAAAGTTTCTATTTTTGGCAAGATAAAAAATAGTAATATATAATGTATTTTGCAAAACTAAATGCCTCATTTTTTTAACCTACATCACAACTGATAATAAACATGTCAATAATCTATTGGAGTTGAAAATCATTTCCTTAGAGTCTCCTATACTTTTGTCTTGCATGGTAGAATATAAGGTGAATTTATGAGGCTTAATTTACTCTTGACTTTGAACATGAGATTGAAACCTAACAACTACAAAATAAGTTTCCTTATTGCCCAAGGGGATCACATATGCCTAAGAGTTATGTTGAATGGAATAAATGGGATTTCTTTCCACTTTTGCAAAACAAGACACAAGTTGAAGCATTTTCAAACCACCTTCAAATATCATGAAGCGTGTCTCATATACCTACAATGTTGTTGTATTCAACTTCAATAGGTACATTTGTGTGATATGAAGTAGTACCTTAATAGGTATTCAAAAAGGGTACAATGTAGAACACCTTTTTAACAAGAAAAATATCTTTGTTGTCAAACAAGGTTGTGCAAATGAAGAATGCCATCTTTTCAACAAGAAAAATATCATATTCATTTCATACCACAAGATCCCTTATATTGGGTTAAAAAAAAGCAGTCAATCAATAAAACCATTAGAAAATTAAAAAAATAATTGTATGTGGGTAGGGTTGCTTTCATTTTTAATTGGCTATATTGTTTCATAATGTTCTAGTTAATTACCAAGTAGCTTTTAATTTGCATTCCTTAGGATTGGAGGATTTTCAAGTGAATATAGAGATGTTGTCATGATCATCTATGATCAACTATGTCTAATAAGTACTAGATCCTAGTTTCTTTCTATACTACAATTCCAAAGCCACTCTAGAGTGCAAACATATTTTTGTTGTCAATGTTTGATGTCATTAAAAGTAAACAGTGCTTTCATTTTTTGTATTGTATGGAATTTACCTTTTTTAATTATATTTTCCCTCAAAATCTATAGCAATGCTTAATAGGATATTGATTTACAAATTTTCCCTTGGAATGATTATATATTTCATTCCTTAATTTGTGGGCTTGTTCCCTCCCTAGTTTCTTTTGAAGTAATATGTGGAATTTTCACAAAAATTACTAGACATTATATGGGTGTGCTCTATGTTTTTTTGTTTGTCAATATGTGGGTGTTCCCCAATATTTATTGGATAATAAGCATTGGTATCATTTTTTTTTATATGTGTATAATTGTGGGAAATAACCCTTTTGTTTATCCACTACTTGAAGCTTCCATTGGATAGCTAGCTCTATATTATTGATTAATTATATATATTATTGTTATATTTTTAAGAGCTTTAATATTTCTCTTTGTGTATTTAATTGAAGTTGTTTTCCTCAATTTTCAAGAGAATTCAACAAATTTTATTATGACTCATTTATATTTCAAGTAAACCTCCCAATGCAATGCATATTAATTTCATCTCATAGGAAGATTTGTATTGAGCACAAAATTAGTTCAAGAATTATAGAGTCGATAAGAATCCTAGTTTGGCATTTGCTCAATTATTGGACTCAATATTTGTTTCTTGCAATTAATCTAATGATGTATTTCTAAAGTCTAATCAATGGAAAAGAAAATAACGAATGATTCAACTTGGTCCACAAAGATAGACCATCAAAATCCTTCTAACATTCTTTGATATATGCAATGTGAAGTGTTTAACCCCTCTAATTAAGAAAAAAGGTTAATTATGTTTCCTATGTTTAGTGAGGATCAAGTACAACAACCTTTTCTATCAACATGTCACAAGCTTCTTTTACAAAACTAATTCAGCTTACAACACCTTCAACTCAAGTAGAATTAAAAATGTATCATATTCAAAAATTTATTTGTAGAGAGTATGGAGATCACTTATAATTCTCAAATAAGAAAATATATCTATAATTTGAAATAAATGAGGAGTAATCTCAAAGCAAGACACAATAATGTAAAACTCAAAATGAATATATATATATATATATATAGACTATTTTTCTTCATCATTTTAATTGGGCTATATTTTATAGCTAAGATTTCATTGTCTTAATATACCAACCTTTTGGTTTTCGTATTTTATAAAGTTGGTCCCATGTTGGAATGTTTTGACAAAAATTTCTTACCATTGTATCTTGGTTTTTGTTGGTTCTTTTTAGTTGAGGATAATTAGTAGAAAAATGGGGTATATAAATTTGGCTAGTGTTTTATATAAATAAAAAATAAAAAATAACTCAAGTATTATATGAAAAATAATTTTTTAAAAATATAAATATTTATATACTTATTTTGTCAATAGTGCAATACAAATATTTATAGAATGTAAGAGTGAAGCTGGTGTGAGTGGTTTTGATTTTATTAGGATGTTCTTGAAGTCTTAGATATATAAGATGTGATTTTTTGTGAAGTGTGATTTGAACATGTAAAGACTCCAAGTGAAATATGTGAGATTTTGGTATAGAAATATGGTTTATTATTTTTTCAATATTTTGTTTTTTTGTATTTTTAAATATCTTGGGTACAATTGTCCCTTATCATTCATTTTATTTAAGGTTTTTAATATTTCCTATAATCATTTTTATTTTGCATCTCTATATTTTCTCACTGCTAGGGGCTTTCATGTCCATTACTCCCAAAAAATAAGATAGTGATTGTCTTGAAGTAGCATGATCTCCTAACTCTTGTCTTTATCTTGGCAATGATCTCAAAAAGATGGATCCTACTATATTTAAATAGAATTCTAAGCATATGATGTGTCATTCCTAAAAAACACCTCTACAAATTAAATTTTAAGTGTATTTAACTTGAAATTAAGGCTAAACGCTTTTGATCGGAGCTATGAACCGGATACAAGAAAACACAAGAAACAACCAAACCTACAAAGGCACAAGTCCTACGAGAACTTTGGCCCAATGAGGGTTTGAACCCTGGTGGTCGTCACTACAACCAAGCAACTTGACCACCGAACCATGCCCTTATCGGCTAAGTGTATTTAACTTAATATATTAGAAAAACAACAAATTAATAAATATGTTTCAAACATGGCATTGATAACAATACAATTACTAGATAATAATTCCCTATCCAATTAAAAAATCATCACCTTAAATTATAAATAGGATGTCTAAAATAATGATTACAATTTTAATCCACTAAGAATTTATGTTGAAAAATCTCTCAACAAAACACCTAAATGATTACATTCCAAAGATTTCAAAGAAAAAGGTTACAACATGGGCTTCATGATAAGTAGGACGAATGTCAACTAATTTAAAATACACAAAATAATGATCATTGTATTGTAGTGAATTTTAATTAATTGTTACTATTTTAGAATTCTATTGTAATTAGAATTTTCCCATAAATGTTCCCAAGTATAAATATAACATAGTATACATTATATCTTTCTTTTCAAAAGAAGAATGGCAGCTCCAATTGTTTCTCCAAACCCATAAAGCACATTCAAAACCCCCAATGGTATTCACACTTGTTAAACAATCATTCATACCCTTGGCTTAGTTTAAACTAAGGTAAGTGTACTCATTTTTTTGGTAATTAATTGACATACACACAAGAGATGTATATTGATATCTCCTTTCCTTAATTAATGGTTGTAAAGCATTGTTAATGGAGTTTGTGAAGGGAAAACGAGGATGGATCTAATGACCCAACAGTGCAGAATACATTCCCTTAACACTAATACAATAGGGGAGAGAAGCAAAAACTAGTTCTAATAGCTTCTAAAACTACAGAGATGAAATACATGCAACATAAAATAGATAATAGATTATAAGCATTCATAGTTGACACAGGTATTTACGTGGGAAAACCTTTTCAAGTAAAAACCCCACCACACCAAGCAAAGATAATTGTGTTACAGTAATAAACAATTACATACAATGTTCAGTCTTCACTCACTGATCAGCTCACAACAACACACTTGATATTATCCCACTATTACAATACTTGTATCAAAGTATACAAATAAGAATACTCTTTCTTTCATCGACTTGCCAACCTACATGTACATCTCTGTCAACCTCACATTGACTATACAAGTCTTCATCGCATTTACACTTTCAACCAATCCCACGGCTTCAGGTTCATGCATCGAACTTCCAATACGCCATCAATCTGCCCATGTCGATCTCCTTGCATCGAGCCACCCAAGCATTAACTTCTTTACCCAAATCGGGTCCTATCTGCCAGCCTAAGTCAGCCTGCAATAACTGTTGTTACTTCTTTGGCCTTTTGGCTAATCAACATGTTGTCAACCTGCCACGAGTCCAACTGCCATTCGTTGTCACTTTGACTTTCTAGTCCAACTCGGTTGACCAAGCTTCGAGCTCGTCCGAGCTCTTATCACGCAACCGTCGAGTCCGTTTCACCATGCTGCGGTATGACGGTGAGCTCGACCTAGCTCACCTCACCATCTACCGCACTACCGCTGCCTTGTCCAAGTCTAACCGCGGTATAGCGGTGACCGGTCTATGGGACCGCTGGCGGTCTTACCGCGCTACCACAGGGGCCGCCAAGCCACCCCACGGTAGGGCGGTGACTGCTTGCCAGACCATTGGCGGTCTTACCGCGGTCGGTCCCTTGACCACCTGCGGTGCGACGGTAACTGCTAGCCAGGCTGCCAGCGGTCTTACCGCAGCCACCACAAGCGGTCAAGGGCCAGGCTGCTAGTGGTTGATCCCTTGACCGCCCGCGATGCGACGGTAATCACCAGGGCCAACCACCGCGGTACCATCGGGGCCAGACATAGCCGTCGTGGTAAAGCGGTAAAGGCATAAATGAAGCATTTTTTGCCAAGTTTGATTTGTCTTAGACTTAGAACTGGAAGTTGAGACATAATTTTCTCAACAGTTTGTTCTACTAGTTTGATAATAATGGTGCATCTACAAGCCAAAGCAGGAAAAAAAAAGACATGGAGAGTTTATATTCTATGATATTTGTAAACACCTAAAAATGACTAATGCATTTTCATCATGTTTCATTTTAACATTTTCTCATCAATTCTTTTACCTATATTAATTTAATTAAGCTAATATTTTATCTTTTCATCTATAATAATTAAATATTTTTTAATTATTTAATTATCTTAATATTTATTTACATATGTATTAAATAGCAATCACACCTTAGTGTGTAATCGGTACACCGAAGAAGTGTGAAAGGTCAATTAAAAAAAAAAGGATCTATATTTTGCATACATTTGTGTAGTATATATGAGGTCAATTGGTAGGCCATTTATAAAATGATGTTGTTTGTGCAACAAAGGTCTCAATGGAGAAGTGATAGCTTCAAATCAACTATGCATCTACTTACAGGGATCCGAACACAACTAAAATAAAACCTGTGAATTAGAAAGATAATAAGGCTTCGTTACCAATAGGCTCATGTTATGTTTGCAAGAGGGAAAGGGAGAGGGAGAGAGAGGGAGATACATAGGGATAGAAAGAGGGAGAGATATAGGGGGAGAGAGAGAGAGAGAGAGAGAGAGAGTGGGGATATGGAGATAGAGATGGAAGAGATAAATATATAGAGAGGGGAAGAAAGGGAGAGAATGAGAGAGAGAGAGAGATAGGAGGTGATATAGAGAGAGAGAGAGAGAGGGGTAGACAGAGTGAAAGATATAGGGGTAGACAGAGATGGATAGATAATGAGAGAGATATATGGAGATATGTAAGAATTTAAATATGGAGAGATAGAGATAGAGCTAGAGATAGGAAGGGAGAAACAAGGAGTGTGTGTGTGTATGAGTAAGAGAGAGATATGGAGAGAGCTAGAGAGGGAGATTGATATGTATAAATTTATAGAGGGAGGTAAATGGAGGGAAAGAAATAGAGATAGGAGAGAGAAGTAGAGAGATATTAGAAAGAGGAAGTGATAGGGAGAGGGAGAGAGGGAGAGATAGGGATATAAAGGAGAGATAGAGAGATAAACATAACTTGGGAAAGATAGAGAGGGTGAGAGAGACAAATACAAAGACAGAGAGAGATAAATATATAAAGGGAGAGATGGAAGGAGAGAGGGAGAGGGAGAAGGAGAGATAGAGATAGAAAGAGGGAGAGATGGAGAGATAAATATAAAGATATAGGAAGTGATATATAGAGAGAGAGGTAGAGATAGGGATATATATATAAAGAGAGAGTGGGAGAGATGGAGTAAATAAGAGAGAGAGAGAGAGAGAGATAAATAGAGAGGGATAGGGAGAGATGGGAAGATAGAAATAGAGGGGGAAAGAGCAAGAGATAAAAGAGGTAACATTTAGACAATTAATAGAGAGAGGGGGGAGATATAGAGATAGAGATAGGGAAGGAGAAACAATGAGTGTATGTGTGAGAGAGTGTAAGAGATATAGAAATAGAGATAGGGAAGGAGAAATAAGGAGTGTGTATGTTTGAGTGAGAGAGATATTGAGATAGATATAGAGGGATATATATAGAGAAAGGGAGGGAGAGAGGGAGAGAAATATAGAGAAGATAGAGAAGTTGAGAGATATAGAAAGAGAGAGTGATAGGGAGAGAGGGAGAGAGGGAGATAAGAAAGAGGGAGAGATAGAGAGATATATAATGGGAAAGATAGAGGGGAAAGAGAGAAAGAGATGTAACGAGAGGTAAGGAGATAGAGATGGAGATGGAAATGGAAATGGAGAGAGAGAGAGAGGGAGAGAGAGAAATGGAGATACAAAGAGAGAGGGAGAGATGGAGGGATATAATAATATCTAGAGAGGTAGAGAGAGGGATATATAGAGAGAGAGGTAGAGAGAGGGAGATATATAGAGAGAGGTAGGGAGAGGTACATATGGGGAGATATATATATAGAAGAGAAAGAGAGAGATCTCTTTATATCTTTGTCTCCCTCTCTATCTTTATATTTTTTATTCTCTTGATCTCTCTCTTCCTCTCTCTCCCCTATTTCTATTTATATTTGTCTTTCATTCTCTCTTACCCTATCTATTTGTCTCTCATTTCTTCTCTCTGTCTATTTCCCTCTCCCTATATTTCTCCCCTTACTATTTTTTCCTATCCCTATTCATATCCCCCTCGCTCTCCCCCTTTCCCTCTTTTTCTCTTGATCTCTCAACCTCTATATATATCTTTGTCTCCTATTTTTTTATCTCTTTATCTCCCTCTTTATGTGACTATATCTATCTATGTCTATCCCCTTCTCTCTTTTCCTCTCTCTTTCTTTATCTCTTCCTATCTCTATATCTTTGTCTCTCCATATTTATTCATCTATATCTATACCTCCATTTTTGTATCTTTGTCTCTCTGTATCTCTTTGTCTCCCTCTCTATTTCTCTATTTCTCCCTTTATTTTCTCTCTTTGTCTCTCTATCTATTTTCCTCCTAAATGTGCAATGGGTACATTGAAGAGGTTTTAAAGGTGAATTATATCCTTAATCAAATGGCATACTACCCTGAGCATAACTCCCTAAGGACGTGCTATCCTTGGATTGTTGGCATGAAATGACTAATCAAAAGTTGTCTTCTCTCTCTCACTCTATAAATTTTAATTTATATTTTAAGTTGTAAATTCAATTTATTATATAAATTATAACAAAAATCCAAAATAGAATTATTCTACAATAATTAAAGTTTTAATAAGATAAATAACTATGGGGTTGACCCCGCAGTGTGACGGTAGGTCACAAGCCCTATTGAGAGGGTTGTCTCATGTTTGAGACTCCCCGCTGCTTGCAAGTACGTCAGGATTAAGCACGATGTTTGAGGGCTTTGCACGGACGGAGGAGTGGTGTTCAGGCCCGACACTGGAGTTTGGCGTATGATAGAGATGGAAGGCTACGAGAGGAAAGGCAGGCCAAGAATCAAAGAAGTAAGACTAGCGGCAAAATAGAAGACATGGGAAGATGAAGGCTAGCAATGCGGCAGTCGGAGGAGAAGGAAGAAAAAGGTGCTACGGTGGAAATGGAGGAGAGAAGGTGTTGCGGGAGGGAGGAAGGAGGGGCGATGGAGAAGGAAGTAGAAAAGAAGGAGGAGGAACGGAGGAATGGGAGACCCGAGGGGCGATGGAGAAGGAAGTAGAAAGAAGGAGGAAGGCGGGGTGACAGAGGAAGGAAGTAGGAACGGAGGAATGGGAGACCCGAGGGAGGCGGGAGGAAGGATGGTTGAAGGAGGAGGCAACAGCAAGAGGCAAATCAAGGAGGTGTTAATACCTCAGCATGTATTCAGGGATGGAGTCCCCCATTGTGACCCCACTGATTCAGAGCTCCAGTCAAAAGCGATTACCGATCAAAAAAAAAAAGATAAATAACTATAAATTAAATTAATTCTAATAATTTTTAATTATTATTTTTAATTTCATAAAAAGACATAAATAATAAAAGTAAATTTCAAACTTAAATCTAAACTAAAAACTAAAATAAAATAAACTAAATGGAAAGTCAAAATATATCAAAATCCAAATATTAATAAACATAATCATTTTTAAAAATTAATAACAAATAATAAACTTATTAAGGCAATAGATGATTAAATAAAGAAGTAAAACTATTTTTTTAATTTATTAGGATTTAAATATTACAAACAATATTAACATAAACTCAATAATTTTAAAACATCAATGGCGACCGCGTGGCGAAAATTTGAAATTGGCTCTGCTCCAATGGCTCCTCCACTGGCGACGTCGGCTCCTCCCCTGTCTGCAACGGTCCCTTCTGTGGTCGGGTTAGGGGTTGTGGCCTGTGCGGATCTGTTTCTTGCTGCGGATGAGTTTGGGGTTGTGGTTCCTTCCCCTTCCCTGTGCGTGCGTGGTGTGGATTTCGGGGTGTCTGCCAAGCCTTTGGCTTCTTCATTGCCTCCTTTGCCCGCTTTGTCTTCACCGCTGGCTGTTCCTATTGGTGGCATGACTATCAGGTGTGGTGTTGCGCCCTATGGGGTTCCTCCTGCTAGTGGATCCATTTCCTCTGCCCTGTGCGCTCGCAGAAATGTGTCTGCTAGGTCGAAGGTGTCTGGGTTAGATGGTGGATGTGCGCATTCTTTGGCTGATGCCTCTATGGTGACTGCTCCTGGTGGCCCTTCGGGATTGGCAAAATCTTTCTTGGATGCTGCCAAGGTGGGCTCTCATCCTTCTGGTTGGGCTCTGCCCTGTGCTAGGGAGTCTCCTGTGGTTGTTTGCGGCCCTAAGATCGTGGAAAATGAAGACTATTATTCAAAAACTGGAGTGGTGTGCAGGTTCAATGGATTGTGGCCCTCCCTCCCGGATCTCCACGATTGGGTTTCGGGTTCTTGGAAGCCTTTGGTCATTGGAGATATTGAGCTCTACCCCAGTGCTTGAGGTTTCTTTATTGTGACTTTTGCCTCCCCTCTTGAAAGGAACAATATCTTGGACAGGGGTTGGATGTGGGGTATCCATTCTCTGGCCATCAGGCCCTGGTCTCGTTCATTCAACCCTCTTATGGAGCCTTTGAACACCAGACCGGTTTGGGTTCGCCTGCCTAATCTTCTTCTTCAGTTCTGGGAGGAATCTTGTTTCGAGGCCATTGGCAATTCCATTGGTCGCTTCCTAATGGTGGATTCCATTACTAGGGAGTTTGGGCATACTATTATTGCTCGGTTGTTAGTCGATCTTGACATCTCCAAAACTCTTCCTAGGGACGTTGTTTTGTTGGGGGAGGACAGACCGTGGAAGCAGCTTTTGGATTATGAGGGCCTCCCCTTTCGGTGTAGGCGATGCTTTTCGGTGGGTCATTTGGCCTTGGCCTACCCTCTTGCCCGCCGCAAGGGCGCTGCGACTTGGTGGAAGGATGGTCTACTGGATCACCTCACAGTGGGTTCTTCTTTGGATGGTTCGTCTGAGGAGGTCAACCCTCAGGTTGTTGCTCCTCTCCCTAACCTCTCTGTTGTGGATCTGTCTTTGGACCGTTCTATTGACATTGTTGTGCCTATCCCTGCACCTGTTGTCATTGCTCTGTCAAACCTTGTTCGGCCTTTGATGGGAGCCTCTATTGTTCCGTTAACTGATTTGATCTCTATTGCCTCGTTTTCATCTTCCTCGCTACTTGGTTCTCCTGTGGTGGCGGGGGTGAAGTCGTTCTTCTCACCTTTCTCTTTGCTTCTTGTCTTTGAGCCCCCTTGGACGGTGGTTCTCCAGAAGAAAAATTATGTGGCTGCTTCTCAGACTCGTGCTCGTGGAGCTAGCCTTGACCCCTCTATTTCTGGGGTTGCTTGATTTCTTTGTCTTCCTTCAGCTGTCTGTCTGTTGTCTCTATTTTGCCTAAAGTTCAATTCTGTTTTGAACTTTGTTGTCCTTTTGCCCCTTGGGCCCTTTGTGAAGGGTACAGCTCCCTAAAATTGCTGCTTAATTTTTCAAAAACATAAACTCAATATTAACAAATAAAAAATATTATTAAATAAACTAAATTTTAAAAACTAAAACTATATTTTAAATCAAATATTAAAAATAAAAAATAAACTATATTAAAATTGTTAAAAATAAAATTTTAACTTTTATATTAAAATTACAAGTAACACCAAACTTTAAAAGTGAAAAAAAATGAAACCTATTCAAAAGATAAAAACTCAATTCGTAATTTATTGATTTTATTTTTTTTATATATCTCAAAGGTATCCCTCGACCATGCTTTCGTGGGTAGCGAAGGTCATGTGACCTAGCCCAATGAATTCCATCGCCCTTGCCCTGGGCTTACATTTATTATTATTATTATTATTTGAAATATATATTTATTAAAAACTTATTATTATTTATCTAAAAACCTAAGTTTAAAAGAAAAACCAATTCTTATCCTATATTTTCTTAATTTAAAGCTAAGACTAAATAAGAATGTAGTTGTTTTTCTTTAGTTATATTATATTTTTAAATATTTTTAAAAAATTAACGGTTGAGATCATTTTAATGATCTTGCATCCTTCTCTACAATTTTCAACCGTTGATTTTCAAAAGTAAGTCGTTCACTTCATAAAGAGCTTCAACATAATTAAATAATTTTTAATTACTTGATTAAGCTAATATTAATTATTTAATTTTTAATTAAACTCCTCCCAATAATTAAATAAATTTAAATAATAAATTAAATATTTCCCTCTATTTCCCCAACCATGCTTATAAATTAAATAAATTTATTTAAATCTTTCAACTATTACATCTCATTAATCCAAACCATTATTAATTTTAGCTCCTACCTTATCTCATTTTTTCTTAATTAATCTCCACCATTGATCATATATCAAGTGAAGCATATAAATAAAACCTTTCATTTACAAATCATCCCCTAGAACACAATCTTGTATTATTAAAGTTAGTTATCATTATCTAGAGCAACACTATCTTCAGCTACTATCTATATCATTGCCTATCTATTATTTTTGATAGAATATCATTATCTTAGGTATCATGCTATCAATGTGTGATCATGGTTATGTTATTTTAAAGAGCAACCCACATACTAAACATTCAAGTTGTTATCAAAGAAATAATGGAGCAAATCAAGGTCTTTGCTATGGTATTATTATTTATTATTTGATTTTATGCATAGATCTTGAGCTTTGAGTGATTGTTGAGCGTGAATTTGGTATTTTCATTGTATTATTATTATTACATAATTCACATTTTCATCATCAACATTTTGACACGCCTAGTGGGACTCATCCCTAATTTTTAACAATATATTTTGCAAAAAAATAGATTTTTGAATATTACAAGTACAAAACTACATATTTAATTCATTATATCATGCATATAAGCTGACCTAAAGTATTTTCTAGCAAATCTAAGGTGCGTTTGAGCCAACTTACTATGCATTTGAGCCGACCCAAATTGCATTTGATATATATATTGTGTATTGACTTCTGAACAAATTTTTACAATCAAGTTATAGATCTACACATTTGGCAAAACATGATGTGCATTTGATAGAACTTATCACACATTTGATAGATTTTGATGCACATCTAATAGATATTGTTGCACATTTGACAGATATTACTACACATTTGATAGATATTGTTGCGCATTTGATAGATCTTGTTGCACATTTGATAGATTTTGTTATGCTTTTGATCAGTAAACAGTGAGAAATTAGCAATTAATTTGAATGGATTGTCGATTTGCATACATTGAATTTCTAACATCTTTGATATATTTGACCTTTATCTAACCCCTTGATCTAAGTTATTAGTATTTTCTAGGCTTTTGTGTTGTTGATCTTTGTGTGTAGGCATTGGATCCTTTGAAATTCAAAAGGGATGAAAAGCTAGGTTGGAGCTCTTTGTATTAGATCAAATTTTCTTCTCAAATTTAGTGTTGGGCATTGGATACGTTTGTTCTAATCACCCTTTCTCCTTTAATTTTTAAAATAATTATAGTTTATTTATAATTTCTTATCTTTGTTTTAGACAATCTTGTTTGGCATGTCTTTTCACATTGGATATTGTGTTTAAAATCAAATTTTCACATTTGGATTTGGATCTAAAATTTAAACCAATGTCTTTTATTCCTTGAGATATACTTATGTGTGCTCTCTTCTTGTGTCTTAGTGTGATCTTGAGGATCAAAAATAACTAATCTTATTTTTTAGGGGGCCTGCCTAGGGATTTCGTCACCTTAATGAATGACCTCAACTCTTGTGTTTCGATAGAGTATAAATAGTGGGGGTGAATCAAAATACAAGCCTCTTGGAAGTAGAATATTATCAATCTAGGCTAAGTCTTTAAGAACTCTATACCTTAAAGAAGTGAAGGTGGAGAGTGGATTACTCTTTCCTCTTGAATATTTGGCAATATTCGTTTTCATTTGTGGATTAGGCCTTACATACTCTTGTGGTATATAGAGGGTACAGGTAGTTGAGAGCTTATGAAGCCTAGCTCAAGATTTTTGGCCACCTTTTCTTGTGGTGTTTTGTGGGCCTACGAGGATTGATAAACACACTTGAGTAGGTTTGTTCATGTGTTTCACATTTTTTACTGTTAAAACATATTCCCCACTTGAAACCAAAAAGGGACACAAAATCCAAGTTGAAATATAGAAATTATCTTTTGCATTATCTCTTTGTGTGTTTCTATCTTTGAACAAATTGCAAAAACTCAAAACATTCCACAAAAACAAAATGAACAAATCAATATCTTTATTTTTTAAAATTTAGATTTGTTAATGGGCTTGGTGTATCTTCTTAAAATATTTTATATTTTTAAAAAATCAATAGTCATCTTAGTCATTGTGAGTATCTTTTGCAAAAACAAAGTGCCTAAAACAAAAGGACATTATAGGAAACCTTATTTGACTATCAAAATTGCTCTTTTAATGTGTCATGTAATGCATATGAGTCATAAATTTGTGTTTTTGATTATCAATTTGTATAAAATTGTCGTTTTATGCATTTGATTGATAGTGCTACACTTTTCAATTGTTTTGAGCCATATCTAATTGATAGTGTTGCACTTTTTTATTGTTTTGAGCCATATCTAATTGACAGTGTTGTGATTTTGATTAGTTTTGATGTGCATTTGAGTTGACCTACAATGCTTTTAATAAAATCTAAGTCGCTTGTGACTATGCATCAATAGCCTTTTGAAACTTCCAAAATCATAACTAAAAAAATCATATTTTTAGACTTTTAGATAAGCAGACATGATATAAACTTGCAACATATCATTGATTAAAATATCTTACACTATTTCATTGAACTTCAAACTGTTACCTTTGTTAAGGCTTGGAAAAGAAAAAAATCTTTTGGAGCTTGTCTAAATTCACAAATCAACATATTATTATTAACAATATTGTCAAAATCTATTAAACCTTGATCTAGATCTCTTATCTTTTATCTCTGACTTTCCTCTTTGCTTGAAAACTTGTCTATTTCAAGTAGGGAGTTAAGTTAGCCCATATCATTAGTGGATACTCTAACTCAAGAGCTTTGGCTACTCTTGAGTTGGAGGTTTCCACTTTTTATCATTTTTCTTGGACTCATAAGTCTAGTTCAAGGAAATGTATCTTTATCTATCATTTTGCTTGGACTAATAAGTCTAGTTCAAGTAAAAATATATTTACTTATCATTTTTCATAAACTCATAAGTTTAGTTCAAGTCAAAAATATCCTTATGTGTCATTTTGTTTGGACTTATAAGTCTAGTTCAAGTAAATATATCTCTATCTATCATTATTTTTTGACTCATAAGTCTAGTTCAAGTAAACTATCTTGATCTATTCGCTTGGACTCATAAGTCTAGTTTAAATAAATAATATTTATCTTAATCAAATATCATTTGGAGATCTAGATTAAATTTGATCTATTGTGGTTTTATCAAAAAATTGTCTATCAAGCAAGCTATTCAATCTTATCCAAGCTTAAAGTCCAAAAATTTGCATGTTCGTAACAATTTTTTGTGCTTGTCACAAGGTCATGTAATATAAAAGAATCATGAGATCTCGTCAAAGTGAGACAAACATCCAAACAACCATGAGTAGTAGCCAATATGAGTTGGGAATGTCTTCACAAAAACCACCTCAAGGAGGATATGAGAGCCACATGCCATCATCTTTATGGGCTATTTTCATTGATGAAGATATTAAGCGGGAGCCAATATTAGAGTAACTACAATAATTTTAACAAGATCCTAAAGCAATGAGAGTTATGGAACTTCTTTTTTATATCAATCTTGATCACTATCTTCAAATATTAGTTCAAAAAGGTGTCAATATACCTCTTAATTTTGACACCCAAAATCCATCCTAAAACCCTACAGTTGCAGTGATGACCACTTTTCCTCATACTCAAATCATCCCAAGTTGATAAATCTAAGGTTCAATGGCACTCCTATCAAGAGACATGATTATTTTTCATCTAATCCATCTCATACTATTGCACATTCTGTGTCAAATGTCACTAATCCTAACATACAAAACATGTTTCTTCCACCTTACCCATATCAAGAAATTTATTCATATGTAACATCATTCCTTCAATCCTTATCCATCCCACAACAAACACATGCCCAAATTCTCAGTCTTACCTCCTATACCCCATCATTCCACCTATCAGTAATTCCAAACATTGACAATGTTATCCCAAACAAATGTGCCACCTAGTCAATACTACATCCCATCATGTCATGCCATTACCTCCATTCTTATAACTAATCCTCCAATTTATCCTCATATCTCATACATCTCCCAAGAACCTACATCCAATATACTTGCAAGAACATATATCCCACAAAATCCCCCATCTTTTGCCTCATACGCAACCTCCCAACATATCTACCTCCACACCCACAAATGACTTGACATCACAAATTCAAAATTTACAACAAAAAATAGAAAATATTAAAATGGGCACACTAAGAAGAGTTATACATTGGAAGACATATGTCATTATCCCTTTGATAGATCTATACCCATGATCCCCTTTCCTACTAATTTTGAAATGCCTAAATTTGACAAATACAAAAGAAAAGGTGATCCATATGAACATATAAGCGAAATTCACCCTACTATCTTGAGGTTTCTTACAATGATACTTATTTAATGTTTCTCATTCCCCAAATTTTAGGAGGTCAAGCCATTGAATGATTATCCCCACCTACCCTATGGGATAAATTGTTTTCATGAGTTAGCATAAAATTTTATTGCTCATTTCTCATATAATATGGTGCATGAAATCTCCATGACTAATTTATGTAATACAAAACAAAGAAATGGAGAATCCTTTATTATCTTCTTACAATGATGGAGAAATATGGCAAGCAAATTCCCATGGCCTATTCCTGAAAAATAATTTTTCCACATATTCACCCAAAATATAAATCAAGAAATGTCCTTCCACCTACAAGTCCAATGAGCTAATACATTTGATGAAATCATAAAAAAGGGAATAACCATTGAAAAATCTGCCATTGCCAAGGGTCTTGTGAAAATATATAAGGAAAACAAAGAGAATGGCTCTCGATCTAATGATAAACCTTGTCTTTGCATAAAAAACATTGTCAATGATGGTGTAGTAGATGCAAAAGCTATCCAAAATATGCAATCACCATCTAACATACAAATATCAACAAACACAAAAAAATATCAAGGTGTCACCATCCTTAGGGGACCACTTAGGCAAAAGAATACTCCAAGACGAATATATACTCCTTTAGGGGATTCTATTGAATTCCCTCTGCAAAAATTGGTTCAATCTAAGCTTATTACATTACCAAAATTTAGAAACTATGAACCTTAGTTCAAAGCCCCATGGTACAAAGAGAATGAATTTTGTGAATATCATAGGGTCAAAGGTCATAAAACTTCTAATTATATAAAATTAAAAAATCTTATTCATGATCTTATAGACAAGGGTGAAATTAATATTGAAGGTCGTCCATCTTCATCCAATAGCGATCTCAAGATATACAAATCCAATCCCTAACTATGAAAAAGGAAACACCTCTAACAAGGGTAAAAGTTCAAAGAAACCAATTATACCTCTATTCCATTTGAATACAACATAGCTTGAGTGGAAGAAACCAATACATGTAGGGGTAAAATAACACCTCTAGACATCCCTTCCATCCCATCCAAAGATCCACTTCTATCTCAAGATCAAGATACCCCTTCCATCTCATCCAAAGATCTCCTTTTATCTCAAGATCAAAACAACCCTTCCAATATGGCCAATGATTCCATTCCATCTTAAGACCCAAGCATCTTGTCCATGTCATATCATTATATTCTTCCTGATTCATCTCATAATACTACTCCTAATCAAAATAAATATATCCTTTCCACTTCTTCATGTCTATTCTCATCTCCATATCTATCTCAAGATCAAAGTATCTCTCCCTCATAATTTTATCCCTTCCATGATATCCCATGATCCTACCCCAATTCAAGATCAAAGTATTCCATCATTTCGATATCATGATCCTAATCCTCCACAAGATCCTGCCATCCCTATCCAAGTAATGCACATCAAAGCACAAACTAAAGTGGCATCCATTTTGTCTCATCCAAAAGCTTCATCCACCCCCAAGTCATCCATTCCATTAGATATCCCTCATCATATCCAAATGCATCCTTCCTTCCTTTCATCCTTTGATCATGATTATCTTATCCATATCCTTCATCATTTATCCCTTGTCCTATTTAATCCGTTTCCTTACACTCATCTTTGATCTTGATAAAACTAGAGGCAATGTGAACCCTTACTTCCCTCGCAATCCAACTTCGTTATGCACCATCCTCTCATCTCAAGAATCCTTTACTATCTTGTATCCATGATAGCACTAACTCTAGTATGGGGTATTGTATTCCTTTGTAACATAATCCTTGGAGATCCCTTCTCCTATCTTTCATCTATCCACCTATCATGGCCTCATAAATTATCAATATCTACCTTTCATAATAAATTTCAATTCACTTTTCCATCTCATAATCAAAGACCCTATATTAACTAAGGGCTTTTTTCCTTCACCTAATAATAGTTTGTACATATTTAATCCATAATAAACTTACTATCTTCTATGTATTCATCTATCATTTTTCTTGGATTTATAAGTCTAGTTCAAATAAACATATCTATATCTATCATTTTTTATTCATAAGTCTAGTTCAAGTAAACATGTATTTATCTGTTTGTTTGTTTGGACTCATAAGTCTACCTCAAGTAAACATATTTTTATCTATCGTTTTGTTTGGACTCGTAAGTCTAATTCAAGTAAATGTAATTTTATCTATTGTTTTGCTTGGACTCATAAGTCTAGTTCAAGTAAACATATATTTATATTTTCCATGGCTTAATAAATTATCAATTGTCTCGCCTATCTACCTATCCTAATAAAACTTAGCTTGTTTTTCCTATACCTAACTAGGGGAACTTTTCCTTGACCTACTCATTAGATTAGATTGATGTCACTATCTTAAGGGTACAATTTACACATATACTACCTACAATTGACACCCAAACAAAATCAAACTATGCACCAAGCTTTCATGAAAATCTTAAGCAGAAAACTATTGTTGAACTAAATCTACTGCCTACATAACTTTTTGCCTAACCTATCTTTATCCATTTGTTATTCAACCAATCCAATCCTTAACGGGTGTATCTTTCCTATAATGGACCCTATATCATTGAGCTTGTCTTTTAACAAGAGATATGATGGTTGTTGACTTGCTTTTGTCAATTAGTCTTTTTTTCTAAATGATTTATCTTTTTGTCTCATTCTTACGCTTACTTGAAGTCGTCTTAATCTTTTTATATCTTGGTGTGCCTAGAGAAGTTTGGAATGGGGCATGGTCATTGTTTTTGTATGTCTTGTCTGTGAGACATTCTTGTAATACTTCAATGGTGAATATTTACCTCATGTTTGACTAAGGTAGCTTCTTGCATAAACAAGCATCCCTTGCATACTAGGTTATTCATACCTTTTGTACACTAGGACTATTATGCTCTAAGTCTTACTTCCTCACATATTTCGACAAGTTTTTTATGTCTAGTATAGATAAGAACAACTATTTGTGTTTGTGTATTAAAAAACCATGCAAGGGATACAAATTCATCTTGCTTCATTATACTTTGGTGCATAATATCCACTTGCTATATCAAGTATGGATTGCTCTTTACATTATCTATAGCATAACCAAAGCACAAAGTATCTTTTTCATTTTCATGTTCGCCTTGTATTTTCTATCCATCTAATTTCCCATTTATAAGCTTTGTCTAATATTTGATCAATGGTCTAATTGTCATCATTGCATTTTCTTGCATTTACACATAACCTACACACACAAATATGAGATATAACATACATATCATCATCATCATCATCAAAACACATAAAAACAAAATTCAAATCACATCTATAGCATCATATAATCATCATAATATCATCAGCATTATCATAATCATATAGAAAGAAAAATTGAATCACATCTATAATCTCTTGAGGGGACATCCTACCTCCATCTCTCAGTCAATTGGGGCATAATGAGGCACATCACCAACAAATTATTCATACCTGCCTTTTTTTTAATCATAAAATGCATTGTCTCAAAGAGAAGCAAAATGTACACCTAAAAATAACTAATGCATTTCCATCTTTCTATTTTCTCATTTTCTCATCAATTCTTCTATGTATATTTTAATTATTTAATTGAACTAATATTTCCTCTTTTCTTTTATAATTAATCATCTCAATATTTCCTTATATCTATATTAATTAAACTAGCAATTGCAATTTAGGTGTGCAATGGGGTATGCTGAACAATTAGGAAAATAGATAAGGGAGACATCGATGGATGGATAGAGAGAGGGAGACGTGTCTTGAGAAAGAGAGATGGATGGATAGAGAGAGGGAGACATGTCTAGAGATAAAGGGGGGAGGAAAATAGAGGTAGAGATGAAGATAGAGTGGGAGGGGAAGAGGGAGACAAATAGATAGAGAGATATAGGGAGAGGGAGAGGGAGAAGGAAAGATAGACAAATATAACAGAGAGAATTAGAGATAGATAAATAGAGATGAAGAGGAGAGATAGAGATATATGGGAAGAGAAAGAGAGAGAAAGATATATGGGAAGAGAAATGGAGAGAGAGATAGAGATGGAGATATATATAGGGGGATAGGGAGGGACGGAAGGAGATGGGGAGAGATAGATAGGTGGGAGATAGAGAGAGGGGGGAGGAAGAGAAATGGAGAGAGATAAGTAGAGGGAGAGATAGAGAAGAGGGGGAGAGAGGGAGAGAGGGAGAGAGATAAGTTGAGGATGAAGAGAGAGAAGAGGAGAGAGGGAGAGAAATACATAGAGAGGGAGAGAGAAGAAGATGGGGGAGAGATGGAGAGATGGAGAGGGAGAGGGGGAGATAGATATATATATCTAGGAAGAGGGAGAGGGAGATACAGAGATATAGATGGTGAGATAGATTGATATAGAGATAGAGATATAAGGAGATATATAGAGAGGAGGAGAGGGAGAGAGAAATAGGGGAGATAGAGAGAGGGAGAGAAGTAGGGAGAGATAAAGATATATGGGAAGAGAAAGGGAGAAAAAGGTAGAGATAGAGAGATAGGGGATAGGGAGGGAGGGAAGGAGGGAATCGGAGATAAATAAATAGAGAGGGAGAGAGAAATAGGGGAGATAGAGAGAGGGAGAGAAGTAGGGAGAGATAAAGATATATGGGAAGAGAAAGGGAGAACATGGTAGAGATAGAGAGATAGGGGATAGGGAGGGAGGGAGCGAGAGAGAGATGAGGAGAGATAGAGAGAGGGGGGGAGAGAATGGTCAATAAGGAGAGAGGGATAGAGAGAGATATATAGATAGAAAGAGGGAGAGATAGAGGGGGAAGAACAAGAGAGAGAGATGGAGATGGAGGAGGATGGAGATGGAGAGGGATACATGGAGAGAAGAGAGGAGAGGAGAAGATAAGAGAGAGGGAGAGAGGGATAGATAGAAGAAGAGATAAATATAGAGGAGAGAAGGAGAGACAGGAAAGATAGAGATAGAGATGGAAGTGATATATAGAGAGATAAATATAGAGGAGAGATGGAAGAAGAAACTATGGAGAGATAGAGATAGATATAGAGGGTCTAGGAAGAGAGAGAGAGAGAGAGAGAGAGAGAGAGAGATGGATGGATGGAGAGAGGGAGACATGTCTAGAGATAAAGTGGGGAGGAAAATAGAGGTAGAGGAAGATAGAGCGAGAGAGGAAGAGGGAGATGAATAGATAGAGAGATATAGGGAGAGGGAGAGGGAGAGGGAGAAGGAGAGATAGAGAGATATAATAGAGATAATTAGAGATAGATAAATAGAGAGGGAGAGAGTATGAAGAGATAGAGATATATGGGAAGAGAAAGAGAGAGATAAATATATATGGGAAGAGAAAGGGAGAGAGAGGTAGAGATAGAGATATATATAGGGGATAGGGAGGGAGCAGCGGAGGGAGAGATGGGGAGAGATAGAGTGATACATAGATAGAGATATAAGGAGATATAGAGGGAGGAGGAGGGGGAGAGAGACAAATAGAGAGAATTAGAGATAAATAAATAGAGAGGGAAAGAGAAATAAGGGAGATAGGAGAGGGAGAGAAGTAGGGAGATATAGAGATATATGGGAAGAGAAAGGGAGAACAAGGTAGAAATAGAGAGATAGGGGATAAGGAGGGAGCAAGGGAGGAAGAGATGGGGAGAGATGGAGAGGGGGGAGATAGAGAGAGGGAGGGAGAGAAAGGGAAAGAGATAGATAGATAAGGGAGATATAGAAGAGGGGGAGAGAGGGAGAGACAGGTTGATGAAGAAAGAGAAGAGGGGGAGAGGGAAAGAGATAGGTAGGAGAGAAAGAAGAGGGGGGGAGAGGGATACGTAGAGAGGGAGAGGAGAGATAGAGAGGGATAGATAGAGAAGACGAGATAAAGAGATAAAGGAACAAGGAGCGGTAGAGATAGAGAGATATAGATGGTGAGATAAAGTGATAGATATATAAGGAGATATAGAGAGAGAGATAGACAAAAGATAGACAAAGATAGAGAATTATAGATAGATACACAAAAATGGAGATAGGGATAGAGAAACGGGGGAGATAAAGAGAGGGAGAGAGAAGTATAATTATATTAAATATACTTTAATTTGTATTATATACAATATATATTATACATTAATTATATTTAGTATTATATTTATATGTTAATTTTTTGTACTTTATAAAACTATAGTAATTGTTAATTATTAATTATAATCATTTTCTATTTATATTTAATAGTTTTATTAAAATATATAATATATTAATAATAAGTATAATTATTTTATTTATAATTTATTTTGTAGTATATAAAATATATATTATAGTTATGTTATGATATATATTAATATTATGATTTTGAGTTGCTAAAATATACATAATATATTTGTATAATATAATTATTAATAAAATATAACTATAATGTAAATAATATATACACTATTAATAACTATAAAGAATATATATGGTTATATATTCCTCCAGATGTTCCACTAGATCTACATGCACAATAAACAGCTCCTCTATCGCACAAGCTGCTTCTAGAAAATTCCCTAAATCTCTGCTATTAGTGTAGAAAAAGAAAAGGATGAGAAATTACAGAGCCGAGTATGGGAGGCCAATGCCATGATCAAAGGCCTTGCGAGCAACTTTGACAGCCTCGTCCGTATCTTCTTTAGTGGCATCTGCTACACTCATTATCACACACTATTCTAGAGTCGTAGAAAACCTGATTCCAATGGAAAGATTCTTAAGAAAATTCAACCTCAGCCTATCCAACCTACGAAAATTTGTCACAAAGACCTGAAAGCATGATCTAACCAAACATTTTAAACTAAGGTTCAAAAGAAGCTCAAAATGTTTACTGCTACAAATCAGTGCCTTAATTTGCATATATAACGCTAAGCCACCAAAATAAAAAGTGCAAGGTGTGCGATTTTCACCTAAAGATGCAATCAGTTCTTAACCACAAAAAAATTGTATTGTTAAGCCTATTTCATCACATTTTAATCTAAATTCTAGACTAAAATAAATTGCAGATATGACTACAAAGAAGTGACCGTATATTTGTTGAGTTAATTTCTCAGCTGGGAGCAGCAGGTGACACATTTAATGTAATTTCCTTGAATCTCTTCCAAACATATTATAGAATTTTATTGCTTGAAGGAAAAATAGATTTTCAATTTACAACCAACGCTTTGCTCCCAAAAGAAAATACAAGCAACAAATGCTGACACCGATGGTGCCCAAATTTTTTAATACCCGTACAACTGCACATAAAAGTTATGGAAACGATTGTCAACAGGAAAAACGTCACAATTGCAGGGAGCTGTCCCTGTCATCAAGGATCGAAAGAAAAAGCTTCAAAATGTAAAAGCTAGTGAGCCGCAGCATTCTGTGTCTACTTTTAAGAGGGGTAAAAGAAAAATGGATATGGATTAGAGTTTTTATAATCCTAAAGATTTCCAGGAGGTTGGATTTGCCACTGTAAATGTGTGTTCAGTCGGAAAGGAAAGATTCTGGTATGGAGGGTGGAAACAGGTAAATTCCGGAGCTCTCTGAAACATTTTGGCTTTAAGCCACACTGAGCTTGTATTTACTTGATTTTGTCTTTTCATGTCCCTTATTGGGAGTTGGTGCTTGTGATGTTCAGTTTCAACCCTTGGGCTGTTTCCTTCTTACTGTTTGTTTCTTCGCTATTTCGTGGGCTTTGTTGTTGGATCTTCTCTTTTCGTATAGGGTTGGGAGAGCCTTCCAAAACCTTCACTTTCACCCTTAATTAAAAAAAAAAATAGCACTATTCAAAACAACAAGCACTTTCAACTATTCAAGGCAGCAGCAAGCCCTTATGATAAAGGAATATTGTACAAAGAAAACATATTCAATAGACAAGTGCAGTGGGGTCCCAAAAAAGGGCCTTGAATTTTCTCATCAGGTGATAGAGAGTAAACTCGGAAGCCTTGTGCACTAACCAGTTTTCCAGAAAAATATATATATATATATATATTTATTTATTTATTTATTTATTTATTGTACAATACATTAATATTACCACTGAATATAAAATATTTAAAAAGGTGCTGGAAACTTTGAACCCTACTCCAGAAGCAGCTAAAATCTCTCCTATAACAGGAGCTGCTCTGAGCTTTAAAAAGAACTATATCACCCATCACAAGTGCAAGTGATTCCGTGCCCGTGGCCAAAAGGAACCCTGATAATGTTTGCTAACAATTCCATGACATACAAAAATTAGGAAGGTTTGTTTTTCTCTAAGTCGGTGGAGGCTAGTTTGAAAAGCAGGGACATACTTAGTTCAATTGTGTTATTCATGGTTCTATGAAGAAGCACCAAGCCTGAAATCTTCTCAGGATGTCACCGAACAAATTTAACAGCTTTTCCATTTAAGGGATGCATAAGCTCTAGGGTTTCAAGAGTCTCCTGAGAAGTTTATACTGCATGCATACTGCAACTTTACAGTTTTTTTTAAGTTGCACCAATTATTCAAACGGCAGCTGAGAATGAGAAACGAAGGAATACAGAGATTCTGTGGGGTAAAACGTCAACGGCAGCTGAGAATGAGAAACAAAGGAATGTAGAGATTCCATGGAGGAATTTAATTTTATTGGAAGGTGATGGTTAATAAATTTAGCAGCCTTCTGCAGTAAAATCATATACTAAGACTCAATATTTAGTATAGCTATTCCATACAGATAAAATGAGAAACTTAAACCTACATTGCTGAAAGGAGTCCCTGGCTGCTAACGTTGCAACCATACCAGCACTCCTACATAGAAGGATATAGAAAAGATGGGAAAGCGCTGCTTTTCTCAAAGTCGGCAGAGATTTGAAAATCAAAATTGGACTTCTTTAATAGACAGAACAGGCACATTAAAACTTCTCACAACGTGCTTTAGATTAGGATTAGGAAAGCTTTTTGCAGGTTAAAATTTGTGCTCTAGAGAAAATTAGAAGCCTTTTTGCAGGAAAATGGTTTTTATGGGATGTGCCAGCTCTTTAGGGTAATCAAACATTCTTCATTGTGCTACATGACACTGACATTATTACAATGTCTCTAGCGTGTAAAGGTAGGTAAACTGTTTCTAGTGAATACAATAGTATGCCAGCTGATTTTAGTTAGTTGACAACTGACATTATTACAATGTCTCTAGTGTGTAAAGATAGGTATGCTGTTTCTAGTGAATACAATAGTAGGCCAGTTGATTCTAGTAGTTGACACATGACAATAAGTAACCTGTTTCCTGTAAGCACTTCTGACTTTCTCCTTGTGCAAATGTTATAACCTTCTCTAATTGCAGGAATTCCTCATGACAGCTAACAAGATACAGAATGAAATAAGTCAGAATTATAAATTAGACAAACACACACCAAAAACATATTGACACTTCAAAGTAAGTAACCTTTTCCCTACATGCAATTTTGAATTTTAATCCTCGTGCAAATATTATAACCTTCTCTAATTACAGAAATTCCTTATGACAGCTAACAAGATACAGAATAAAATAAGTCAGAAATAAAAAATAGACAACATAAAATAAGTCAGAAATAAAAAATAGACAACACAAAATAAGTCAGAAATAAAAAATAGACAACACACTAAGTGTATGGAGCTCCTTGTGTCAATATTTGTGTTACTGATTGTTAGCCGTTTCAAATGAATGTGAGTGAGTACGTTCTCTGTTCTCTGTTTTGTGATTTTGTTCAATGATATAGCGTCTACACTGAACATGCACATTGAAATAATTCCGTATAAAAATAGAGACAACACACAAAAAAGATTCCAAGAGAGACATAATTGGCGGCTACCGGCTACTCCCACTTCGTTTCATATTGAATTTCATTTTTGTTGGCTAGATTAACATTTCAACCACTAAATACAGCAGCTTCTATTTTTGTTGTCTAGATAGATATTTACCCATTAAATATAGCAACCACTATTCTTTTCTAAAGATGCTGTCCCCAAAATTACCCACATACATGGGACAATCCGTCTTTTATCTTTATCGACAGAAGAGAATTGTTTACCAGCTCAACTATTATCTACTTTCAAGATGCTTTAATATAAAAATATGCTGGCTGCACGTTCATTGAATATTAGAATATTCTAAATCATTTCTTCGAGGAACAGGGGACATGTACAGAGGACACGTGGCTTCACCATCACGGAATAACAGAACAATGAGGACATTCATATTTTAAGAATTAGGACCTTTGCAGACCGACACTGACAAAAATATTACAAATATATTCCCAAAGCCACTGTAAGTCCCAAACTAACCTGACATATCATTTACTTTCCACATACCATGCCATTGCGAGATAAATTGTTCTTGCACATTGGCAAAAAATTGAAACTTACAATCGAAGATAGTGAAATAAGCAACTTATGATTAGAAGCATAGATAACCACAACTAGCAGCAGCAACAAACTGAAACTTACAATCGAAGATAATAAAATAAGCAACTTAGTCATTATAATTAGAAGCATAGATAACCACAACTAGCAACAGTTTGTCATCCTGCAGCAGCTCACTGCCTAAATTTGACATTTGATCCTTCATGTCAAGCAATTTTTTTAGAGACAAGTATCTTAAGTACTAAGGAATACTTTATTTTAGAAAAGATATAAAGACTAAATATATATAAAAGAATAATCCTAAAAGAATTTTGATGGTCTGTCTGAAATATCCCTTCACGTGACATAGTCTTCCTAGAATTTTAATTGTATTTTGCAGCAAAATTGCCAAATGCGGTCATAAAGCAATCAAATTTATGGTCTCGGTTGCTGCTGAAAGAAGAGGACAAATCCTAAAACAGTACTTTCAGTGGATAATTAAAGGCGTGGAATACAGCATCAGCAACTACAATCTCTCAGTTAATAGTCAAAAGCTTGAATTACAATGCAACACAATCAAATAGCATATAGCTAGAAAACACTAAGACTTATTGCCAAGGGAGACCGCATCAAGCTTCAACTTTGTCTACCTTGAGGGGCTTAACAATTTCCCAAGTGAAGTCAGGGTCATCTCTCCCAAAGTGGCCATAGGCAGCAGTCTTTTGGAACCTTCCATTTCCTCCCCTCTTCAAATCAAGGTTGATTGCAATCATGCCAGGTCGGAAATCAAAGGTCTCCTTGATGATGTTTAGGATTTCTTTGTCTGGGATCCTGCCTGTGGTATAGGTGTCCACAAAAACAGAGAGAGGCTCAGGCACGCCAATGGCATAAGAAACCTGCACAAGGCATCGCCTTGCAAGCCCAGCTGCTACAACACTCTTGGCAGCCTGTCTAACTATATATGCTCCACTGCGATCCACCTTGGTTGGGTCCTTGCCAGAGAATGCTCCTCCTCCATGAGCTCCCCACCCCCCATATGTGTCAATGATAATCTTCCTGCCAGTAAGGCCTGCGTCTCCATGGGGCCCTCCTATCACAAACCTCCCTGATGGGTTCAAGTGGAAGATGGTGTTCTCATCAAGGTACTTCTCTGGTATAACAGGTTTGATGACATGCTCCTTGAGATCAGCGGCAATCTGGTCATTGGTTACAGTCTCATCATGCTGAGTAGAGATGAGAACAGTGTGCACACGTTCAGGAACCATGGCCCCTCCTTCATTTCTGTACTCAATGGTGACTTGGGTCTTGCCATCAGGTCTTAACCAGGGGCAAGTACCATTCTTTCTGACCTCAGTAAGCTTGGCACCAAGCTTGGTGGCCAAGACATGAGTGAGAGGCATGAGCTCAGGGGTCTCATCAGTGGCATAGCCAAACATGTGACCCTGGTCGCCAGCTCCAATCTCCTCGGGCCTCTTGGTAAGATGTCCATGCACACCCTGGGCAATGTCAGGGCTCTGCTGTTCAATGTTCACCAGCACCTTGCAGTTGTCAGCATCCAGACCCACATCATCGGAGATGAAGCCAATTTCTCTGCAAGTCTTGCGTACAATCTGCTCATAATCTACATCGGCCTTGGTGGTAATTTCACCGAACACCATAACCATGTTAGTCTTGGTGCAGGTCTCGCATGCTACCTTGCTTTCAGGATCCTGCTCCAGGCACGCATCCAAGACTGCATCAGAAATTTGATCGCACAGTTTATCTGGGTGTCCCTCGTTCACAGACTCAGATGTAAACAGAAAAGTATCCATCTGCAACAATCAAGATGCATAAATCAGTTTTAAAAGTCTTCCCCTTCATGGCCAGAAAGGCAGAGATCTCTACACTAAATGTTTCGTTCAAGTTAATAATCACAGGTTGAAAAATATAAGCCCAATGTATTTACGGATCTCCTAATCTGGATAAGCATATACACATCCACATGTATATTATTGGAGATCTAGAAATGACGAACTGAAACTAAAATTCTCAACTACTGAATCCTTTCCTACGGTGACGTAGTATCATTGAGATCTATGAGCATTTAAAACAAAGTAAACAAAATAGTGAACTTGACTGACACCCGCCACAATTGAATGTCGGATTTGCCATAAGAGACTTAGCCCATATCTAGCTTTCCTTTCTTCTCAGGATTTGCGCATTTAATCCTAAACAAGTATATCCATCTTACCAATAGACACCTCTACATCAACATTCAACTGTTGATCTGACAGATCTAGCAATACAAATTGGGCAAGTAGCGTTACTAGGCCTCCTATGCAAGGCTCCATAGACAGAAGTAGTTAGAGAACTCAATCTGCTAAATATAACACTAACCCATTCTAACCACCACAAACTCATGTGCATTACATAATTCCCAACCCAACATTCCGTATTACAACTACACCCTTACTTTTCTTCCGCATCCCTTTCCTCCTTTCCCCACCCCCCTGCTTCCCCTCCTCGCCCTCCCGGCTTCCCAACCACACTATATCTAAGAAATCTTGAAACGGAGAAAAGAAAACAAAAGAAAATCCCACATACCAAAGCAGTAACAAAATGCATGCGTGCTAATCAATCATTCAATTTTACCCTATCTACTAAATGTTTAAGTAATCAACTGCAAAACAAGAAACAACTCAACAAATGACCACTCTTAACAAGCCATTAATCCAACAATAACTGTTACCCCACCCACATTAACATGCTACCTGGTAACCTTTCTACCAGATCTGCCCATTAAAGTTTTCTACCAGATCTCCCCATCAAAATTTTCCACCAGATCTCCCAAAATGTAAAACAGTCCACAGAATCACAAACCCAGAAGAAAAAGAAGAATAAGAAAAACTAGGGCAGCGTTACACAAACCTGGTGCAGATGCAGTTGCTCCAAATCTCAAAGAGAGCAAGGCAGTAGCAAAGAGCAAGAAAAATGCAGAGTTCGGAAGAGATTTGTAGCTCAAGTTCACCCTCTTCTCTACCGGCAAACTGCAATGCACGCCTTCTCTCTTCCCGTTGCGCGAATTTAAAGCGCATTGCAAACGACAGATGTAGATCGAAAATCTGGCCCGTCCGTCGCTCCTACCCATCGGACGGCACAGGATGCTTCGCCACATCAGCATCAATTCAATTATTTTAAGCTTTTCCTTCCTGCTCAGCTTCGTAATTCGCACGCGGTATGAATTTACCAGCAGGTAATCCACCGCCGGTAAAATAGAATTGCAGGGCCGGCCGTTTGACCCGACGGCTTTCTCCTTTCTCTTCAAATTAGTTTAGTGGAAGCCAAAGCACCCGCAGGATTTGTCGGTGACAATTATTTAATAAGAAATTTGGTTAGTAACGCTCAAAATAAAGCCCAAGTTCATTGTATTTAATGTTATGGATAACATTAGATATTAATGTCCACGTGCCATCAGACATGGTCTCCATAAACGAAGACCGAAAATGGCGGAGGTTTTCCCTTACAAATACAATTCCGAGGCAGACATGCAACTTCATGCAAAATAATTTAATGAGAATATTTATTTATATTTATATATCCTAGGATCTGTACCGTTAAGAGGTGTAGTGGGATTCTGGATATTTTATTGTATTAATAAGAATAATATTTTGGGCCACAGAATAATATTTTGGGATAAAGATGTGAAAAAGTATTGGATAAATTAGTTTACAATAAGGGTATTTGATTCACAAAATTTGTTTATTAGTAATGAAAACATTTTTAGTAATACTTTAAAATATTTTAGTAAAAAAAATCTAAAGAATAAAGCAAAATTATGATTTTCTATATATTTTCTTTAAACAAAGAATCATTTAAAATGGTTGAAATATTAAAATACAATATTACTCGTTAATAATAGCATATAAAATCAATATTATTTTTTAATAATAGTATACAATATGGCATTTGGTTATTTGAGTTTTTTTAGTAGAAAAAATATATATCTTTATTTTATAATTGAATTTTCATGTCAAAGATTTTAAATAGGATTTGCATTGATTAGCAAAACTTAATCCTTGTGAACAAAAGACCATATAGAAATCACTATTGATTGATGATTGCAAAAAATTTACCACTAGCGCATATATATATATATATATATATATATATATATATATAATTGAGAGACATCCTTCTCGAGGCGCATGTGCCTATTTTTTATACATATTATTAATATATATATGCTAGTAGCATTTGAAACGCAGCATGGAAGACAAAAAACTTATGGTTAGGGTTCGGGTTAACATTACGAATAGGGTCAGGGTTACGATTAGAGATATAATTTGGTTCATGGGTAGGGTTAGGGTTAAAGTTTGAAATTATAGTTAGGGTTAAGATTAGGGATAAGATTAGGGTTAGAGATAAATTTAGAATTAAGGTTGGGGTTAATGTTAGTATTGAGGTTAGGGTTAGGGTTAGAAATATAATTAGAATTGAGGTTGGGGTTGGGGTTAGCATCAAAATTAGGATTAGAACTAGGATTACAAATAGAATTAGGATCAAGGGTGGGGTTAAGGTTAGGGTTAGGGTTAGGGTTAGAGATATAATTAGGATTAGGGTTGAGATTAGCAATACAATTAGGGTTAAAGATAAAATTAGGATTAGGGTTGGGGTTAATGTTAGTATTGGGATTAGGGTTATTGTTAAAAATATAATTAGAATGAGGGTCGGGTTAGCATCAGAATTAGGATTAGGGATAGGATTAGAGATAGAATTAGGATCAAGGGTGCGATTAGAGATATAATTAGGGTTAAGGTTATAATTAGGATTAGAGTTAGGGTTAGGGTTAGGGTTAGACAATTTATTAGCGTTAGGGTTGGGGTTAATATTACTATTAGTATTAAGGTTAGGGTTAGGGTTAAGATTAGGGATAGGGTTAGATATTAGGAATATGGTTAGGGTTAGGGTTAGAGATAAAATTAGGATTAGGGTTGGGGTTAATGTTAGTATTGGGATTAGTCTTAGGCTTAGGGTTAGGGTTAGAGATAGATTAAGGATTAGGGTCAGGGTTAGCATTGGTATTAGGGTTAGGGTTAGGGTTAGGGTAAGGGTAAGGGTTAGAGATAGAATTAGAATTAGGGTTGGGTTTAGCATTAGAATTATGGTTAGGGTTAGGATGAGGGATAGAATTAGGATGAAGGGTAAGGTTACGTTTAGGGTTAGAGATAGAGATAGAATTAGGGTTAGAGTTAGGCTTACGATTACGATTAGTATTAAGGTTAGGGTTAGGGTTAGATATACAATTCGCATTAGGGTTGGGAATAATGTTAATATTATTAGGGTTAGAGTTAGGGTTAGAGATAAAATTAGGGTTAACATTAGGTTTAACATTAGTATTGGGATTAGGGTTAGGGTTAGGGTTAGAGAGAATTAGTATTAGTGTTGGGCTTAGCATAACTATTAGGATTAGGGAACTAGTGATAGAATTAGAATTTGGATTAGGTTAGAGATAGAATGAGGATTGGATTTAGGGCTAGCATTAGAATTAGGGTTATGGTTAGCATTAGGATTAGGGTTATGGTTAGAGATAGAATAGGATTAGGGTTAGGTTAGAGTTATAGATAGAATTAGGGTTTGAGTTAGGGTTAGAGATAAAATTAGGGTTATCTATATGGTTAGGGTTAGGTTTAGTCTTAGGATGGGAGATGGAATAAGGATTAGGGTTATATTTTTTGATAAAATCAAGGTAAGGGTTATAATTATAGTTAAGAGTTACGATTGTTATATTTTTATATGTTATGGTTAGGGTTTAAATTAGGGGTGCCATTGGCATTAGGGTTAGAGTTAGAGTTAGGGTGAGGGTTAGGGTTAGGATTAGAGCTAGGGTTAGTGTTAGAGATATAATTAGGGTTAGGTTTTGAATTAGAGTTAGATTTGGGGTTAGGGTTAGGGTTAGGGTTAAGATTAGGGTTAGGGTTAGGTTAAGATTAGGTTTAGGGTTAGGTTTAGAGATATAATTAGGGTTATGGATAGGGTTTCAATTAGAATTAGTGTTTATTATAGAATTAGGATGGGTTAGAAATAGTTTTAGTGTCAGGGTTAAGGATAGGGTTACAATTAGAATTAGTGTTAGATTTAGAATTGTGGTCAGTGTTAGGGTTAGAGATAGAATTATATTTAGGATTTGAGTTAGAATTATTATGAGTTTTAGGGTTAGGGTTATAGTTAGGTTTAAGGTTAGCGTTAGGGTTGTAATTAGAATTATTTTTAGTTATAGAATTAGGGTGGGTTAAAATTAGTTTAGGATTACAATTAGAATTATTGCTAGTTTTAGAATTAGGGTTAGTGCTAAGGTTAGAGATAGAATTAGAGTTACAATTCAAGCTAGAATTATTGTGAGTGTTAGGGTTAGGGTTAGAGTTAGAGTGAGAGTAAGGGTTGGGGTTACAATTAGAATTATTGTTAGTTTTAGAATTGGAGTTAGAGTTAGGGTTTAATTCCAACCTCAATTGTAATTATAGTTCTAAACCTTATCCTACTTCTAACACTAAATCTAACTTCAAACCTAATTATAATTTTAACCTAACCATAATCTAATTCTATTCATAATCCTAATTCTAATGACAACCTTAATTCTGACGGTAACCTTAATTAAATCCTAACCTAATTTAACCCTAACCCTATCCCTAACACTGACTCCAAGCTTTGTTTTAGAACCCTAACCCCAACCTTCACCCTAATGCTAATCCCGGGATTTATCATAATACCCTAATTGAACCGTAGCCCTAATAGAATTATAAACCTAACCTTATCCTAACCCTAACCTTAACCCTAATTAAATTCTAACCCTAATTCTTATCTTATTTCTAACCTTAACCCTAACTATAATCCTAACCATAATTCTAACTCTATACATAATTATAATTCTAACACTAACCCCAATTATAATGTCAACCATAATTCTAACTTTACTACTAAATGAACCCTAATTAAAACCTAACTCTAATTGAACCCTACCCCTAATTGAACCTTAACCCTAACCTAGTTGAGTCCTAATTGTAACCTTTACCCCAAGCTTTATCCTATAACCCTAACCTTAATCCTAACCATAATTACACCCTAATCAAGAACCCTAGCCCTAACATAACCTTAATCATAATTGATCTCTAACTTAACACTCTTGAACTCTAACCCTAATTGAACCCTAATCCTAATTGATCCCTACCCTAACCCTAACCCTAACCCTAAATAAATCCTAATCATAATCATAACTCAATTTTAAATAATAATAATAATGTTATATAAATTATTTTTAAAATATATGATAAAGTTATGCATAAAATTAATTCTTAATTGCATTAATTTTTTAAAGATGGATATGCTAGTTTTAAATATATTAATTTGAAAACTTATTTTAAAGTATAATAATAAATTTATTATATATATTTTGTATATAATTTTATAATTTTAAATTGATTTTAGATGTGCATTTATTATTAAAAGTCTTTATATTTTTTTTATTTTTAGAGATAAGTGTTGTCAAGGGGACAACTCCCATAGAATAAAGTTCCAAAAAAACAAAGAAAGAATGCATGCCCTTGCCACCAGGGGTGCAACACCACAAACAGAGTTGTACTCACCAAAACCAACCCTCCTAACCAAAAAAAACATGCAACAACCCACAAGTGGGTGTGCCCACAAATTATACCTCCAAAGTGTCATCTTTCTTAGTGGATCTTAGGGCCATTTGGATGTCTTTGTTTTGACGATGGGGTTTTCTTTTTCTTCACCTCAATCCAGGTCGGCTCGACATCTGAGGAAGAAAGTTGGCGCGAGCACGAATCCACCAGCAAGGAAGAACCAAGATTACAATTAGCAATAGTAGATGCTGTCAGAGGAGAGGGAGCAGAATTGGAGACCTCCAGGGATGAAGGAGATGAAAAGAAAGCATCATCTATCAAAGGAATTGGTGTAGCCACAAGATCTTGGCCGTCTTCCACCGCCGAGAGGGAGGGGGCCCGAGAAGGAGCAGTTTTCTAAAGAGATGGAGTGAAGGTACTAACATTCTTTAGAGAAGGAGAAACAACATAATGAGTGGACTCAACCCCCACCCACCAAGAGGGATTGTTGTTTGGGGCAGCACTAGCATTCTCCCCAAACCGACATTTACCACACTGTTCAGTTACGTATTCTGTAGCAAAGCAAATCCTACATCTGAAGGCAATCTTTTCATAATCTATTGGTTGGCACCACCGTCTTTTGCCAACATTGAGAAAGATTAATGTAGGGAGACCTTTTGAAACATCCATTTCTACACATAGTCGAGCAAAAGTTGAGTTTTCATAGTTGATTGTTTCATTAGAGATGCAGAAGTATTTCCCCAAGCCATTGCCAATCGTTTTAAGACAGTCAATTTCCCAAAACTGTAATGGGAGGTAAGGTAGACGAACCCATAAAAATGCAGATGAGAATGACTTAGTGCATGGATCAAATGTGGGGGACCAAGGTTTCATGCACAAAAAATCCCCATGGAAGAACCAAGGACCAGTTTTCAACACCATTTCTTTGTCTTCAATGGAATCAAATTCTAGGATAAAGAACCCTTTTGCACAGGGGTAAATGTCGATTTCATCTTCAAGGTAATCCTTCTAGTTTGCATCAATCCAAGAGTGGTGGTCACATAGTTTAGGCCATACCTTAGTAAATCTACAAACCAGAGCATGATCCTGCAAATAGTCTTCTTTGTCACAGACAAGGCCATCAAGACTGATCTCAGGGGCAGGGGATTGACAGATGGCAAATGGAGGACGCAAAGATGCACCTCCATGATGCAAAAGGGGCTTGGATTTTTCCTTGATGGGGGATAGACCAGCAGACCCCAACCCATGAAAACCCTTACGTGGAGAGGAAGGTCGAGTAGTAAGGGCATCGGCGAAGCTTATCCATCCGCAACCAACGCCATCGAGGCATGGACCCAAAGAGCCCTCCAACATAGCATTATCACAACCAACACAACCATCTTATCGACCCGAATCATCGGCCAATGGAGACCTAGCACCTCGCACGGGAATGTCATCCCTGCCACAGACCTGGTCGTGCATAGCTTGAGAAATAGATGAAACCGAGGGAGAGCCAGAAACGGCGAACACATTTGCCACCTTCGGCCCCCTAAGGGCACCATCGCCATGGTTTTTCGAGGAGCAGGGCATGCCAGGAGTCAGAGCAGATTCGGGAGTTTTCGGAGTAGACATATTTTTGTTTTTGAAAAGTCTTTATATTAGATTGTATATTTAAGTTGATATACTTTTGTGAAATAAAATCTTTAGTAAAGCTTTAAATTTATAGTATTTCTTTACATATGTATTAATTTTGATTAAAATAGATATGAATTAAAAAAAAATTGAAATGCTTTTAATTTTTTTTAAAATATTGAATATTTTTTGTGTAATAGTAAATTTAGGATATTTTCTTTTTATTATTTTCTATTTTTTTAATTTAAAAAACATTAATTTAGAATTTATAAAAAGAAAAATTATCTCATTCCTTTATACTTTTATTTCTATTCTATTATTAAAAAAGATATTTCATAATGACATCAATTTTTTTTTTTAAAGATTTTCAATAGTTTTTAATTTTAAGTATATTATTTAGAAACTAAATTTTATATGCAATAGTAAATTTAGGAAAGTTATTTCATACTTAATTTTCTAAATTTTAATTTAACATATTTTTAAATATCTTATCTTTATAAATAATATTATTTTTTTATTGTAAAAGATTATTTATTTTTATCGTAAGAGATTACTTAAATAAATCTATATAAAAAATGTCAAGGGATATCTTGTTTTAAAAAGATTATGAATATTTTTTTAATTTTAAGTATATTAATTTAAACTTGCTTTTATATGAAATAGTAAATTTAAAATATTTCTTTTTTATTTGATTTTCTATATATAATACTTTAATTATATTTTAAATAGAGATGGATGGAAAATTATGTGGGCAACAAGAACCATTATGATAAGGAAAGGCCTTAATATTTAAAGGTGGAATTGTGTAATTTGAGAATGGGCATTGTATATGCTACATTTAACTAAATAAATATTGTTGAATGTGTAGTTTAATTACAATGTATGATTTAGCAAATGAAGTAAATCTTGATAAGAAGTTGTGGTTCAAACTTTGTCAATTCAATTATTCTTAATTTCCTTTGCATTAATTTTTTGATGGTGTTTTCAATGGCTTTTGAATCCATTTAATGAGTTACATGTTTCGAATATAAACCTAAATACAAAATGTGATAAAATATCCAACTATTGTATCAACAATGATTTTGATTATAAATGATATTATATTCCTTAGTTGGATTTAGTGGTCATTAGTTGATAGGCTATATAATGTGAGATTTGAGCTTGAAACAAGTCTCACGCCTACAAACCACTATTGAGTCATCAAAAAACAAGTTTCAGTTGTCGTTTAATTGTAAATAAACTATCGTTTAATGGTAAAATCCTCCAAAATCCCACTTATCACGTAAAATCCAAATAAATATTCATTTGCCAACTCAATAGAAACATTTTATTTCCATTTGCAGTATTTTTTGCCAGTTTGATGGCAACTTTCTTTTTTTATTTGCATTGCTTTATGTTTTAAATGAAAATATTTCAAAATGAGATAATAGTTAATTTACTTAAGGAAAAAAAATAGATTTATCTAGGTTTATTTCATTCCATTATTTAGCACTTATTATAAATTGTTTAATTCAGCCACATGCAACTAAAATTTGCAACACATGATATCCATACACATCCATGCACAAACACTACTTGTTAGGGTTAGAAGGCAAACATCTAATAATTAAATGCAGTTTTGATTAATAAAATAGAGAAATAAAACACAAAAATTATAGCAAAAATAAGACAACACGGAGAATTTAACGTGGTTCACCCAATCTAGACTACATCCACCAAACCGCAACCATCCAATGATTTTATTATCCAGTGCAAACCTATTAAAATCTCGCGATTAATGCCATACTACAACTTCCCATCCCAACTGCTTATAACAAGATTTTTAGAAACTTCTAGAATTAGGGTTCTACAAAGTCAGTTTTTTCCTTTTTCAATGATGCAATGAAAAAGTAGGGGAAAAAATTTTCTCGAGGCTTGTCACCCCCAAACCCCCACTTTTTGAGGGAATCTTCCCTCGGATCCCAGTGAGGATACATGAAGAGTGTACAGTATAGCATGATCAATCACCACATACTAACAATCTCCCACTTGGAGACTGATCAGGCTCCATACCAAACAATTCTCCCACTTAGAGACTAATCAGGCTCCATACCAAACAATTCTCCCACTTGGAGACTGATCTTGGATGACATTGTTGCTCTTACAGCTCCCACTAAAATATGAACCTTGGACCTTGCTAATCTATTATACTTTTAACCATGAAGACCAACCGAAGTTGAAGAGGAGCTCAGCTTCTCCCTTGTCACTGCCTTTGTAAACATATTTGTTACATTGGCATCTATATGTATCTTTTCTAGCTTTACCTCTCCATCCTCCAACACTTACTGAATGAAATAATATCTCAGTTGTATGTGTTTGGTTTTAGAGTGCAAGGAAAAAAAAATTTCAAGATGTATAGCACTTCGGTTGTCTATAAACAAGTGATTTTCAGCCTGTTGTTTGCCCAACTCTTCCATGAGAAGTTGCAGTCATATCATCTCTTTTGTTGCCTCAGTTGCAACAACATACTTTGCCTCCGTGGTGGATAAAGAAACCACCTTTTGCAATCGATAAATCCAACTCACTGTTGTCCCACCAACTATAAATACATAACCTGTGGTACTCCGCCTGGTATCTATATCCCCTGCCAAATGTGTGTCAACATAGCCTTTTAAATCAATATTAGAGCCCCCAAAACATAAACATTTATTGGATGTACCTCTCAAGTACCTGAGAATCCATTTTATCTCATTCCAATGCTCAACTCCAAGATGTCTCAAATACCTGCTAACAACTCCTACGACATGTGCAATATCTGGTCTCGTGCATACCATGGCGTACATTAAAATGCCTACAACTGAAGCATATGGTACCTTGGACATTTTTTTGTCCTCCTCTTGTGTCTATGGACACATATCCTTAGTCAATTTGACATGACTAGGCAAAGGTGTACTGATAACTTTTGTATTCTCCATATAAAATCTCTGCAACACCTTTTCAACATAATCAACCTGAGATAGAAACAATTTTTTGTTTTTCCTATCTCTTGTAATCTTCATACCAAGGATTTGTTTTGTTGCCCCCAAATCCTTCATAGTAAATGAATTTTCTAACTGGTTGTTTTAACTCATTTATGTGATCCATGTTAAACCCCACTACAAGCATATCATCAACATATAAACCTAAAATAATGTAGCTATCTTCAGTTAACCTCTTAGAAAACTAACTCTCTTTATTTTTCCATACACACAACTTTCACAGAAATCCATATTAACACATTTTAGACCTAGTAAAACATTCTTTGAATAAAGTACTTTCATACCTTTTGCACTCATATGCCCAAGTCTATTATGCCATAGTGTTGATTCAGAATCCACATCAACTATCTGATTTTTTGTTTGTTGAACTGCACCAATTGTTCCTAAATATTGTTTTTTATCTGCAATAGCTAAAGTGGAAGAAACAGTATGACCTATACAAAGATATAAGGTGCCTACTTTCACACCTTAAATGCTACCACTAAGGCACCTTTTGTAACCTTCCAATTTTTATCACTAAATGTAACAACACAACCTTCATCATCTAGTTGCCCTACTGAAATTAAATTTCCTCTTAACTTTGGAACGTGCCTTACCTCATGTAGTAGCCAATGATTCCCATTCTACAACTTAATCTTGATTCTTCCCTTTCCAACAATCTGATAGGGTTCATTATCTCCCAAATAAACCATCCCAAAATCCCCTTGAACATAATCAAGAAAATAATTTATATGGGGCATAAAATGAAATGAAGCCCCCTGAATCTAACACCCAAAAATCATCAACATTGTCAAGGGAAAGAATCAAAGTATCCCCATCAGATTTATTACTTGCCACATTTGCCTCTTTATTTCCTTATTTTTTGTCTCCTTTATTTTTTCAGACCAACAATCTTTCTTTAAATGGCCCAACTTACCACAGTACCAACAATCCCTCTTGTCCTCGTGACTTCCCACGACTTCCAGAATTGTTTCCTATCTCCTTTATTTTTCCCTTGCTTTTTGCATTCAAAACACTGCCTAATGTGGATGTTCCACCTGAGCTTTTCCTACGAATTTCCTCGCTCAAAATAACACCAACAACATCATCAAATTTGAATGTATTCAAACCAGAAACAAAATCATTAACAACCATTACCAAGCTATTCTAGCTTTCAGGCAAAGAACACAAAATCAAAAGAGCCCTAACTTCTTCGTCAAAGTTTATATTTACATAATTTAATTGACAGGTAACTGTATTAAACTCATTTAAATGATCAACAACTGACCCACCTTCTACCATTTTCATATTAAATAAACGCTTCATAAGAAATACCTTATTCGAAGTGGAAGGCTTTTCATATAACTTTGCTAGGGTTTCCATCAACTCTTGAGTTGTTTTTGCTTGTGTAATATTGAACGCCACTAATTGTGCCAAGCATAAATGAATAATGCCAAGTGCCTTTCTGTCCAAAATATCTCAATCCTCATCATAGATTGTTGAGGGTTTCTTGGTTTTCCCTTTCAATGGCCGCCATAAATCCTTCTGATAGAGGTAGTCCTCCATCTACATCTTCCATAACTGATAGTTCTATCCATTGAACTTATCAACCTTCAACTTACCCTCATCTGCCATTTCTCCCACTCAAATGTGAGACTCCCACTCAACCATGAGACCTTCCTACAGATGATAACCAAACACAACCTTGCTCTGATACCACTTGTTAGGGTTAGAAGGTAGATATCTAACAATTAAATACAGATTTGATCAATAAAACAGAGAAAGAAAACACAAAAATTATAGCAGAAACAAGACAACACAAAGAATTTAATGTGGTTCACCCAATTTGGGCTACATCCACCAAACCAAAACCATCCAATAATTTTATTATCTAGTGCAAAACCTATTACAATCTCGTGAATAATGCAATACTACAACTCCCCATCCCAACCACTTATAACAAGCTTTTTAGAAACTTCTAGAATTAGGGTTCTACAAAGTTAGTTTTTTCCTTTTTCGGTGATGCAGTGAAAAAGTAGGGGAAAACTTTTTCTCGGGGGCTATCGCCCCCAAACCCCCACTTTTTGAGGGCATATGCCCCAAAACCCCTGCCCCAGACCTCGGCGAGGATACATGAAGAGTATATAGTATAACATGATCAGTCGCCACATACTAACACTACTCTCTAGCATATTAGCATACATTTAATTTTCTATCAGCATAATCCTTACACCTCCTTTAGGTGCAAGTTCTACTAATTAAAGTGAATGTATAATCATGTTTACAAATATTAGAGAATATATTTTTAATTATTGTTTAGAATGGAACGTCAACAATGCTAGTCCAAATTGTCATGGTGCATAGGGGAGAGGACCCAGTAGTTGTGCACTCTAACTTCACACTTCTAATTATCCTATGTGGAAATTTCAAATCACTCCCAATTTTAATACAAAATAAAAACCAAAAATAAATTTAAAATTATAACAAGTCCATTAAAATACAATTCAAATTTTAAACCCCAAAATATAAAATTTTATTAAATAATACATACTTTTATTTTAATGAAAGAATCAAAATAACTTATTATAGCCACCATACATTGGTTACTAAATAATGGTATATAATTTCCATATTTCCTGGTTTGGATAAGAAGTTGTGGGTCAAACTCTACCAATTCAATCATCTAGATTATTCTTCCTTCATTATTGTATAATGAGACTTTCTCTCCTACAACTAATATGCATCCATTGTTATTAACTACTATGTTGTAAATTTTTTGAGGTAAATTGACGTGTAAAGGAGACCATATATTTCTTTCTTCACCTTTTTATCCACTTTATCTAACTTCCACATTTACTGATATTTTTTGTCAACCAACACTATATAGCCATCACATCTAGCTAATTACCAAGACGTAGTTAAACTCTTCAAGTGAATCATAACATCATAATGTTTTTCATAAAATTTTGTTTGTACTTCTCCAAAGGGGAAGACAACAACTGAAGGGTACTTTGTAGTAGGATTTGTTAGGGATGGAATTATCATCCAACTCTTTCCAGCATAATTATATTCAATAATATCACCATTGTTTGTATAATTTTTAAACCAGTAAAATCATCCTTGAGAATAAAAACCTCTCCCCTAAGGAAAATAGGAAATTTCAACGAACATTTGATTCCATAAATTAGATTTTGAGTCATAAATCTCAATAATACTTTGACTATTTGTGTGCTAGTAGTATTGTCCAAGAAATATTATATGTTGATTAATGTGCCAGTAGTATTGTCCAAGAGATCAAATTTATTGCTATGAAATATGTACTCAAAGTGCCTATGATTTGTGAAGGAAAATGAACTTTTGTCCAAGTTGTAATACTTGCATTAGATTTATTATATATGTAGAAACTGGAAGGATTGTTTCTTACCCATTTGGAGCAATAGTAGATATCGATGCAAACCACCTCTATGCACTTATAATATAGTTTGGAAATTTTATTGAAGAAAATCTATAAAAATCTGCATCACCTTCAATGGTCCATGATTGTACCCCTCAAACCCAAATAGAGAGAACTACAATAAGAAAACACAACTCGAATGAGAACAATCTAGAACTATGGTTTTGAGAGAATCATGTGAAGAAAGCATCTCCTTCCACCTTTTACAAACCAACCACATTCTTGAAAAATGTTTGCTAGATAATTTTGCTACACTCATTAACACCAACTCTTTTGGTAGCTCTTGTCATACCTCTTTTGTTCTCTTCTTCTCCATCAAACCTACAACATATATTTTCCATGAGTCAAAGAAAATGTATTGCATCTTCCACATATTGTAAGAAAAGAACAAATTAAATTTTCAAAACATCTAAGATCTTTATAAGCAATTTTATCCATTTGAATAGGTTTCAAAACCATTTAAAAGTGTCATCATACATTTAAAATTTAAAAACCTTTTTAATTGCAACTCTTACTTGTAACTTCATAATTAATTATTTTATTCCAAAATGATCATGAACTTGAGTTTGTGGAAAAATTAGAATTAAACTTTGATTTAAAGTTATATGAAATCAATTATTGAATATTGGCAAACTAAGAGTATGTAAATTCTTCAATCGAAGAGATATATATAGCTTAATATATCATTTTTTATTCAAGGATAAGTTAATCTTTAACCTCTCAAGTTTAGTTTAATAAAACATTGAGCTTAATTAACTATTTGGACATGTGATGAATACATTGAGCTTATGGGCAATGGTCCTTCTATGAACAAATAGATTCATTGAGCTTACATTGAGATTATGAAAATAACTTTATAGAAGCCTTCAAAAAATATTTTTCTCAAGAATATAAGAATACTCCAAGCCCTCAAATTGATGAGAAATAAATAGGTTCATCTTTCTACATCCAAGAGGTTGAATTTATAGACTTGTGAAGATATCTTAAGCCCCAAATATGGCCTTTCATTCCAAACATCCCCAACCCTTGGAATACCTCCTCAGAATGTGAAAGGACGCTGGTTTTGGCTCCAATACTTTCCCTTCAACTTGGGTGCCCAAACATGAGAGATAAACATTACATTGAATGTAATAAATGATGGAATACCAAGAAACACATGTTGCCTCATTCCAAGCTCCCACTTGGAGAATCCCAAAAATCGCTCATTTGTCCTTTTCCTTATCTTTTATTATCCTATTTTAGACATCCACATGTGGGGAAAACAATATTAAATATTCATGTCCACAACTCACCTTTACCACTGCTAGCGAATCCATCATCCCTTATGAATATATTGCAAACAACAATGAGAATTAATATTACAAAATATTTTTCTAATACACCCTCAGCGCCTAGAGAAACTTTTCAAAGATGTTGGAACCATGAAATATGATTTACAATGTGGATGGCACCTTAATCCTAACATTCTCCCACTTGACATCAACATTATAAATACACCCATAGGAATCACAAACAAGGAAAAAAAATGCCTTAGCCAAACATGTACCATATGAATCTTCACCGTGCTCTCATGCTCCGATAAGATACTTGTAAAAGCAACCATTATAACCACCATCAAGCAAAAAACTCCTTCACATCCTCCAAGATGCCACCTATGGAAGAAAAAAGTAACATGCCACTTGGTGAAACATATCGACTATCACTGAAACCTACACCAATATTTACATGAATGCAAACATATAATTCAAATGATAACAAAGACTCTTAGTATTTCCCTTACTCATACCAATTATAATAACAACCACAATAAATTGCAACTCATCCAAGCTAACCATACCTCAAACCAAGGTATGCAATTTACATGTAGATAGAACTTCATGTCATCAACATATCAACCCAAAATCTGCAATCAAGTCTATGTATATCCCTCCTCCTATCTCAATGCAACATACCAATGTACAAATGACCATAGACAAGGCCAACTAATAAAGTCTACATAAAAATTGAAATAATCTCATGGATATAGACAGTCAACATCCGAGTCATCCCATTGCAACCAATAGGTTGTACACAGTTACAAATTACACAACTCATAGATCCAAATCCAATATTAGCATTCAAACTCATCATCACATTTGTAATCAATAGACCAAGATATCAAAGAAGATAACCGAACATGTATACAAAAACTCCCACTACCTAAGTAATGTCAATTATAAAAATAGATCAAGGCATATCAAGTCTATCTATAGTACTTTACATAGAGGATGTAGCTAATTCCTCTATAACATAGTGTCAAGGAAATGATATGTAAATATTGCAAACAAATATGTTGCAATACCTCTCTCACCATTAGTCTCCATAGCTCTCCCAAGTTCTTCACACTCAACCATGCAAACACAAACATCCAGGAAGAATACCATGACCAAAGAGAGAACCTACAAATCAAACCATATCCATGTTCCACACTAACATGTACCAAGTTATGTAATGTAAGATCTCCTTCACCATTCCCAAACTAAAAGGATATCAACATAAAACATTCAAATCAAATGAAAACATGGTAGAAATAGATATAAAAATCTCATACCAAAGGTAGATAAAATCAACCAATCATTCCCACAACAAAGGGAATATACCTAAATCCACAAACCATTTCATGTACCACTCCAAATAAGTCCTCAAAACTAGATGCATAGCTCAAGACCAAAACAAAGAACAACAAAAGTCTATAAACCATCCATCTTCTTCTTAACAAGTCTTTAGAATGTTTATATCAAGACTAACTCATATGATAAGATAAGATACAAAATAAAGAATGCATCCAATATTCAGGTAGACAATACCTCTTAGATCATTCACTTGTTGAGTAGATCAAGATTGGGATACAAGATTTTCCTATGCACACAACACCAAGAAATGGCAATCTTCTCTTCAGGTCCATAATGGATTCACATCCATAACCAGGTGTAGGCTCCTTGATATTTCTATTGAAATCTTTATAAAAGAGTAACCATCTCAACATACGATCCCATAAATAAGAGATATCTTAGACTCACCCAAGTCTCTCTAGTCTCCATGAGCATCCACCAATCAATCCATGCCAACTTCAAATGCAACCCTACAAAATTATGAAGCTCCAAGAAAATGATTAATATTCAAAACCAAGTAGAACAAATAAGATCATTATCAAAATTCCATTTATAGAATCAAGAACATATCATGAGATCATGATCTAACATCCCCTCCTAGGAGATCGCATGAAAATAACCATCCATCATAAAATGATGAATCGACAACAACCCAAAGCTCCCACTAAACTATGTAACCAATCTCTTCAGGCATTGTGGTAATCATCTCCTAACTAAATATCCTCCATGGCCCCAAAACAATAAATAACTCAACAACATGAGCTCCCAAAAGGTAAAATACAACCACAAACTCCAAACCAAGAAGATATAATCTCCACACATCCTTTGTCAATAGAACCAAATATGTCGTGATAAGATCTCACTACAATCTAAGTGCAGAATCCAAGAGCTCCTAATAACACCAACAACCATTGCAAAAGACCATCCATCTTCTAATCAAAGAGTATCCATGGCTCACTACACATTGTAACACCAACAACTTAGAACCAAAATCTTGAAACAAAGAAGATATAACACATTATATAACTACATAAAGCTCCCAGTAAAATTAATGCCGAGTTATACATGGCATCATGACCAATATCATTACCAACACTCTATTGAAAGTGAACAAAGCTTCTCATGCACCATAAACTATCGCTATAGATTTAAATAAACTATATCAGGTACTCCCAATAACCATCTCTGTTTGAAATAAGCATACCAATGTAGCAATGGTGACCAAGAATATGCCCTACCAAACAAAATCCACATCAGACAATTTACAATATCTACACTTATGCTAACTCACCATCAATTTTTGCTCCCTTCATTGTAGGTCCACAGTTCTTTGGCTACAACCTACTAGCTCTTGTGGCTACATATCATTGAATTCAGTAGATTGCTTCATCTTTACTATACATAAGATTAACTACTATAAAAAACACTTATTCACCATAATCAACATAATTTATCAAAACATTTCATTGCACTCAAACACATATGCAAATATCTATCATTAAAAGAGTAATTGGTTTTGATACTTTATTTAATTAATCACAGTATTTTTGAAATGTTTGAAATGTCATGAAAGTATCAACATAATTGAGGAAATAACTATTGTAGACACCTAAAAGTTGACCATACCTAACTACACTTGACTTTACCCTAGATCCTAGCCATTAATTAAATAAATATTCATTATTTATTTATCTTACACCTTTATCCCCCACTTTAATTAATTAAATATTTATTATTTATTTAATTAATTTATCCTTCACCTTTATCCCCCACTTTAATTAAATAAATGTTTATTATTTATTTAATTAATTTATGCTTCACTTATCCCCCACTTTAATTAAATAAATATTATTTATTTATTTAATTTATCCTTCCATATCTCAAGTCTTGTCAATTTCCCTTTGTCATAGGGGTGAATCCCCTCATTCAAGGCATTATTGTAGACATAGCCACATTTTTTGTCTTTTTCATGGCTCTCATGGTTCTCCTTTGTTGCAACTAAGACCACCATGTAATATACCAAATAAATAAATATATATATATATTATTTTTTAAAATAATGAAATATATAACTCTAGACATTGAAAAAATATCTTGAATGATATCATGCACTCGAATTAGTTATACTAACACCGTTTATTCCTCAAACCCATCCTCTTTTCGCTTAATTGATTAAATTAGCCTAGCTATTTAATTAATTATGTCATTTGCATCTATTAACCTAATTCATTTAATCAGGCTAATTCACCCCCTTTCGCGCTAACACTTCGTCTCATTGAATTGAATAAATTAAACTATTTAATTTAAATCCCTAAATCTTCTTGTTTAATTAAATAACCCTACATTGTTTAATTAAATGTCATTCCACCTTTCCCCCATTCATTAAATCACTTTATTTAATGAATATCATTTAATTCTTCTAAATTCCCCTAATTGCATAATTAAACATTATTTAATTATCAATTATCTTAATTAATCTAATTCCTCCCCCCACTTGCAAGGGAATATAGGGAATATTCCTCCTTTGCACATTCCTCCAAAAGGAATATTCCTTCCCCTTTTGCACAATTTTTTTTTTAATAAAAGGGGTAAAAACTTTATTGAAAATCAGAGAGGAACATTACAAAGAAAGCAAAGGATTGAAGTCCCAGGAAACAACAATTGCATAAGAATAAAATCATCCAACTCTATATCCATCCCTATCTTCAACAATAATTCTCTCCAAATCTTGGTGAAGCACCCGAGGAACCAACTCCCACTCCTTGATTCTCCATCCATCTAAGTGTTCAGAAGCCCATTTTGCCAAGCAGTCAACAACCATATTCCACTCCCTCGGAATATGAACAAAGGTCACAAGTTCTAGCAACAAACTAACCTGTAAAAATTGGTGCACAATAAGAGCCAACTGCCAACTAATACCCACCACTTTCCGCTCAATAAGAAAATTGATCAAGACCTGGGAGTCAGACTCACATATGATCTTTCTCCATCCCAGAGCATGAGCCCTCTCCAAAGCACGGAGAATAGCCATCCCTTCCAAAATTTTGATAGTTTGCATCCCCTCATTTATCAAAAAGAAGAAGATCATTGAACCCGAAGAATCCCTGCCAATCCCCCCAATACCGGCAAGCCCGGGATTGCCCCATGAGGATCCATCAGTATTAATCTTCAGAATACCATCAAGAGGGACCTGCCAACTACCAACCCTATTAATTTTTTGCTTTACCTTTCGACCTCTCCTGACACACGCAAAATTCACAGATAACCCCTAAATCCCCAATCTCACCACCACCTTAGTGTCCCTTCTTTCCAATGGAAAAATCACATCACACTTAGCCACCATAGTCTCCTGAATCATGCCCAATATTCTCTGCCATACCTGTTGCACAATCTTCTTCTCACCATGAAAGATACATTGATTTCGTTCTAACCATATCTGCCACAGCATGAAGACATGCCCCACTAACCACACATCCTGCATGAAGGAAGCCAAATATGGAGGCCTACCCAAACCATTCCAAAAATCAATCAAGGAGGAAGCATAAACACAAGGGCTCTACCAAACACCCCACCAAAATGGCCAGAGCTGTAAAGAGAAGGGATAACATAAAAACAAGTGAGTAGAGTCCTCCTCAGTAGCCCCACACAGAACACGGATAGAAGGGCCCTAGAAACCTCTCTTCTGAATATTATCCCAGGTCAAACACTTATTCCAGACAAATCAACTACAATTTGTCCAAGAGAACTTGTTCCAGACCCTCTTCCACCACTACACTTCCTCCCCGCCCATCCTGTGAGACAATAACACCTGATATCCAGAAGCAATGGTATATACACCCTTAGGATTAGGAGACCAAGCTAGTACATCTTCATCATGGAGGGAACTACACCGCCGACTGGTAAGGATACCTTGCAACTCATCACAGTCCTCTTGCAAACCAACATCCAGCCAAGCAACTAGAGACTTCCATCTTGCCACCTCCAACAACCCACTAGAAGAGAAGGATTTAAAGTCACTCACCCATGACCAACCAGCCTCAAGAAACGGATGACGAAGATTCAACAAATTAGGAAACTGAGAGATTATGGGAGGAGAGCCATCCCAAGAATCAGACCAGAAAAGACCCCAGTTCCCTTTCTACAAATCCAAAATAATCCCTCATTAATAAGAGCAGCCCCTTTCTTGAGAGTATTCCAAATTATCGAGCCTTTCCCCACAAGGGGATATCGAGGGAGATCAAGTAGAGGGATCCCTGAGAAATACTTCTGAGAGAGAATCTTGGCCCAAATCTTATCCTGCTCAGTGCACCACCACCAATACAGCTTCGCAGCCAGAGCCACCCCAGTCAAAGTCGATTGTCATAATCCAAGACCACCATATTGCTTTGGGCTATAGACAACCTCCCATCTAACCAGATTCCATTTGGAAGACATCAAACACCCAGCCCATAAAAAATTTCTTGTAACCAAATCAAACTCCTTAACAAAGCTCACCAGCGCAACCTGGAGCATGCATTTGTAGATGGGTAATGCTTTCACCACAAACAAGATTAGTTGAACACACCCAACAAAGGACAACCATCGATGAGTCCAGTGATTAAATTTCACCTGAAACTTATCCAAAATATTCTACCAAGACTCCCTGGGAAATCTACCAACCAAGATGGGGATACCAAGATAGGTCAAAGGGAAAGTCCCAATCTGAAATCTCAAAGTTTGACCAATCCTCTGCTGAATGGGGCTCAGGGTATTAAAAAAGAAGATGGATGAATTATCTTCATTAATCAACTGGCCCGAGGCAATTAGGTAAACATCCAACACCCTGTGATTATTAGCAGCTTGTCTCATAGTAGCATGCCCATAAGAGCAATGTCATCCACAAACTGCAGGTGAGACTATGGAGGCAAGTCACCACCCCATTGCCAACCCTGGATGAGACCAACCTCCACACTTCTTCCTAACAACCGCCCCAAGCCTTCAGCAAAGAGTAGAAACAAATAAGGAGACAAGGGATCCCCCTAACGAAGCCCCCGAGAAGCTCCAAACAACTCAGAGTGATCCCCATTAATAAGCACAAAGAAGGAGACATAAGTAATGTAGCTCATAACCCATTGAATCCATTCTTCCTCAAAACCAAAGGAATTGAGAATCTTCTGAAGGAAGGACCACCTGACCCTATTAGAAGCCCTAGCCATATCTAGCTTAATGAACATCGCCTTTTCTTTGGAGCTAGCCATAGAATGAATGGTCTTAGTGGAAATAACAATCTCATCCAAAATTTTCCTACCCACCACAAAACCACTCTGCTGCTCAGAAATCAACTCTTTAAGTCCCTTTTTTAACCTGTCAGCAGTTAGCTTAGAAATAATTTTATAAATGATGTTGCAAAGAGAAATGGGACGAAATTGACTTAACCTATCAGCCCCCTCACACTTAGGAATGAAAGAAAGAAAGGTAGAATTTAAAGCCCTTAGCATCTTCTTATTTCGTTGAGATTCCTGAACAATCGCCAAAAGGTCCAACTTGATAATATCCTAAAATTCTTGAAAAAACTCAACCGGGAAGTCATCATGACTAGGTGCTTTCCCTTTCTTCATCTAGGAAACAATCCCCTCTAACTCTTCAAGCGTGATTTCACTCATAAGTTGCTCATTCCCTAGAAACTAGAGGGGGAATACAAGAAAGAACCTGGAGTTCCTCAAGCAATCCCCCAAGCAAGTCTTCCCTAAATAGAGAGGAAAATTACTGCATCGCCTCCCTTGAGATTTCAAAAAAGGATGAAACTTGCTCACCCCTATCATTCACCAGAATAGAAATAGAATTACCATGCCTCTTGGCTTTCACCGAATTAAAGAAAAAAGATGTATTTTTATCTCCTTCCTAAAGCCATTCTATCTGAGCCTTTTGTTTCCAATATAATTCCTCCTGCAACTCACACTCCTCCAGAGCTTTCAAAGCTCGAGCCTCTTCTTGAAGCAACTCCTCAGTTATCCCATCCTCCCTTATCAGTCTTGTGATACCATTCAATTCCACCTGAGCAACTACCTTAGCTTGGAAGACATTCCCAAAGCATTGACGATTCCAATGCTTGAGCTGATATTTCACATATTGAAGTAATTTTGCAAAGGAATACATTGCCATACCAAAAGCAGGTCTACCACTCCTCCACCAGTCATCCACATAATCATATAGAGACTGGTCCCGCAACCACATGAGATGAAATCTAAACGAAGGAGCACGAGGCACACGAGTTGACTCAATAGCAAGCTTGATGGACCAATGATCGGATCCCCTCCATTACAATATTTTGAAACAAGAAGACCACATACCAACCCAGTAACAAGAAACCAGGAAGTGATTCAATCTCTCAGCAACACAGTACTCCCCAACCTTGCGATTGTTCCAAGTATACTGACCATTACTGGGTTTAATATCAACTAAATTTAGAGCATCAATGTTGTCATGCAGGAGAAACAAAGAGTGCTCCAGCCTCGCAATACCACCATGCTTTTCAACCAACTTAGAAATAGCATTAAAATCCCCCGCCAAAATCTAGGGATGGAAATGAGCCAAACTGCGAACAAACTTGATGTGGGACCACAATAATTGTTTGCCTCGGAAGTCAATGGGTGCATAGACATTAGAAAGGAGTAAAACCTCCCTAGTCTCAAAACTATAAGCAATCATAGACATAGTAGACTTAGAAGATAACCACCAAAGAGGATGAATTTTCCGCGGGTTCTACAAACAAACTACACCCCCAAAAGACCCATGAGCACCAATACACTGACATTCCCCATTCCTCCACAACTTATGAGCCAAACCAAACATATTCCCAACAAATAACTTAGTCTCCAAGAGAAAAAGAACATCAGGACCTTGATTTCTAACCAAATCATGAACCGCTTTTTGTCTAGGCCCGTTGTTCAAGCCCCTAACATTCTATGATAGAAAAATCATTTCAAGGGACTCGAAAAATGAGAATCCAGAGTATTCACCGACCCTGACTCCACCAAAGTCTCACCAATCAACTCAATCTTTTCCAAATCCTTCTTTCTACCTTTAGCAATTTTTTTGCCCCGCTTTTCTTAAGATCCTTTTGCATAAGGCCCAGCTGAGGAGAAGGCTTGTTGCCCTTGGTCGCTTCCAGTCCCATAGTCCACCCAGGGTGAGAAGAATTCCTCCCACCTTTCGGCCTTTCAATAGAAGGAGTCGGTACCTCAGAGACAACTAGCTGCTGATCAGTATCCATGTGCAAAGCAGCATCAACCTATGGATCAATAGACCCATAAAAAATAAGGCCCTCTTGAACTGACCCCACAACCCCCTGATCCAAAATCAACAAGTCTGGATTCGCTTCCTGCTAGATGAGATCATCCAAAACCTCAAACCTGTTAAAATTATCCTCCTCCTCTCTTTCCTTTAAGGTCCTCTTTTGACCTCGGTTTCTGTTACGAGTCTTGACCTGAACAAAACCATCAGCACCAAGAGAAATGCCCTTCCCCTTGTCATCCCCAAGGGGATTTTGAGGGGGTTGTGAAGGTTGAAACTCCATTGGCTTCGATCTTGGACATCTACATTGCAAATGACCATATTCATGACAAAGGCGACAACGATAAGGGAGGGTCTCATAATCCAACTGTTGTACCCAAGAGTAAGATCCCACACACATATCCATAGCATCAAGCAAAGGCTTACTTAGATCAATTTCAACAGAAATGTGGGCAAAATTCATTACCTTTTTACCCAAAGTTTGCGATGAAGACCCAATTGGTTTTCCAAGCATCGAGGCTAGCAAATGCAAAATATCCTCTCAACAACATTCCACTAGGAACCAAGGTAGACGAACCCACACTGGGACCTGATTCAGAAACTCCTCAAAGCGGTTAAATCCTGCATGTCAAGGTTTGATAAACAATCCCACTGGTTATGAAATTAAGGGCCTCCCTCAAAGACCCTAATGCGATTAGCCACGCAGTTAAATGTAACCATGAAGTAATTGTTGGCCAGTAACATGATCTCCATTTCACCCTACGAGGCCCAAGTCTCCAAAAACTGCAAAGAGACCCTCATCCCCAAAAAATTGCAATATAAAGAGTGATTTGAATAGTATTCAATATCCCTAGAAATCATCTTTGGTGGAATAACCAATTTTGGTCGCTCCTTGCACCGCTCGAGGCAACTGTTAATCTTCATTATCCGTGAGTCACCATGCAAACTTACACCACCAACCCCTGAATCTGGAGAGAATAAATTATTATCTAAAGTCTTCATTCCATGGTTCAAAGATTTTGAACTGATCACAACCTAGAAGTCCATTTTAGGAGACTCCCTAGACGTCTCACCCTAAGACATAGACATCGAAATGCCTGAGATGAGCATGCAGAAAAAGAACGCCAACCAACACTACGTGGGGAGACACACACCCACCCCACACCACCACCCACTACACTAATTCCACACCACCTCTGTACTACCACCAACCACACCCCTCCCACCACGCAGGAACCCTCACACACCCACGCAGCAAAAAGAAGAGGGCAACAAGAAAAAGACCCCCCGCGCTCTAAAGACTCCCAGCACATAGCTTCCAAGCCACCACGGGCTAAAGCGCTAAACACCACGACACAACAAGCGATGCTTCACATAGACAGAAGATAGAACCAACAACAGGGAATAAAAGATAAATGAACAGAGCAAAACACTCCCCCCGAAAGCTTCAAAAACCACTCCTTGAACACAGCATGCCACAAACACACCGATCTAGTAGAGAGAAGACACATGCAACAAAAGGATATGACATTCACCCGAGGCCTCAAGGGTCACGGGCGAGCATGCAAGTGTTGAGCGCCATCTCTTTTGCACAATTAAATTTGGTTTTAATTAACTAATTATCCATTTTCCTAACCCATGAGGATATTCCTAGGAATATTTATTTTCTAACAAACTTAACTTCATGTGCAAGTTAACTTGTGACCTCTTGTGCAAGTTAACTTATGACCTCTTGTGCAAGTTAAACGTGTGTTTGTTTGGATTAAATGTAAGCCCTTGATTAAATCTCATCTTGCATTTTGATGGTAATCCATGATCCATGCCTCCAACTTCCTTCATCCTTGACCATTGATTAGATTTTTTGATCTCAACCCTCCATTTCTCACTTGTCCTCCTATAAATAGGTCACTATTTGGAGACAAATGGATCCATCTTTTAACATCAGATTTATGCTGTGAAAATCACTCACACTCACACTCATATTTAGCACACATTAGCATCTTTTTAGTTCATTTTAGTTGCATTAGTTAGCTTTAAGCTTCCATTAATGGCTGGCATGATCACATAATGCATCCATTTAGCTTGTTCATTAATTAAGGTTTTGAATCTTTTAATTTAGAATCTATTTAGATTAGCTTAGCAATTGCATATCTACATCTTTTAGCATAAAATTATGTTAAATTAGCTTGCATCATGCTCATTTAGATTAAAATCATATTTTCATCCACATCTCACAATTGTTACATCAGTTTTCTTCAATAAAATTGACTGGAACAAGCTCATTTACCCACAAGATTGGGAAAAGGTCGCCATTCCACATCAACGCGAAACCACTCCCACAATGGGATAAGTTTCGAATGGATTAGAGTAGACATTTAACACTTTCATAGTTTAGAATGCTTGGTTTTGATAAATGCTTGGTTTAAATTTACATTCCATTGATCCTGTTGAGATTGACATTAGTGGCTTCGTTATGCTTCAATTCTCCATGGATCAAGTGTAATCAACCTGTAATAATCCATCAATAAAAATAACATATATGGTATAATTTTTTTCCCAAAATCCTTTAATGATTTTAATTTATTTGAGAAAAGCCCACAAAATCTTGTTAATTTTTTAATCAATCTTGCACCCAATATTTAAAAAATTTGCATATTTTTTTTGGGTCTTCTTCTATTGTTGTAGATTACTATTTTTACATAAAATATACTATAATAAAAACTATGTGTAGGTGTTTTAACTGAGTCCAAAATGAAAAACTAAAAGAAATGCAAACAAGGGAAACACAAACAACACCTCAAGATTAGGCCTAAGTTGAATTTGAATAAAATACAAGAAAATGAATGATATTACCTTTTCCAAGTCAATTGGTTGGTTGACCCTTTTGTTTGTTTGATTTTGTGTGCTCTTAGATTGATTTCGGCAACATAACGACTTGTTGTAACTTGATTTGGATGCAAGGATGGCTATGGTTATTGAAGACTTGAGAGATTGAGATGATGAGAGCTTGAATGTGGTACATTCTGAATGAGAGTGTTAGGGTTGCAAAATGACCAAGTGTTAGCCATTTAGCCAAGGAGAGATGAATGAATGGTCAAGATTCATTCTTGGCCAAAGACAAGAGATCAAGGGTGGAGATCAAAGGTTGACCAAAAATTCCTTTTTAGTATGCATGGGGAAGACAAAAGAAATAAAATATTCCTTGAGAAACCTTGGGTGAATAAATAGAATTTAAAATTCCATTGGAAAGGGCATGGGGATTGTAAGTGGAATTAAAAATTCCATTAAGGGTGATGGAAGAATAAAATGGAATTAAAAATTCCATTAAGGGTGTTGGAAGAATAAAAATTCCATTGGGATGTGGGAAGAGTTGACTAAAGGGGGATGATTAGACTAGTTGATGAAGGATTAGAGGAAAGTTAGGTGGCTAATGATTACGAGCCAACTTGCAAAATTTGGAGGATGTGACACATCCCTAATCATGGACTATGGCGGGATTAGGAGATGAATTAAGATTAAGTGTTGATGGGACATAAAGGGAATCAAATAAGTGGGTTATTTATTTAATTCTTTGGAAGAAAGGGATAAAGAGGTAAGGTATTTAATTATTTAGCTAAATACTTTAGGGATTTAGAGGAATTTAAGGATGTTAATTAAATAATAGTAATATTATTTAACTACTGTTGATAAAAGGATATTTAGATGGAAAAGGGGTAAATTTGACCAAATGTAAGTAGTCAAATTTGGGTTTCTACATTTTGCCTCTCTTTGAGATGGTGTTACGAAGTAACATCATTTCAAAGAATATTGAAAGATAGCACTCGGAAGAAGATTATTAGATTGGGAAAGATGCCCCAGTCATCCAAAGGATTGACTGGGAGGAAAGATGATGGGAGTGAAGATGAAGATTAGGGATTAAGGATGCCCCCTTGAGAGGACATGCGGGTTTGAGAGAACACAGGTGTGCTCTTGAAATGGACGAGATAATGCAAGGGTAGATAGGGAAGATGATGCAAAAGGATGGATAAGAGCGAATGATAAGTGATAAGAAATTGGGCAAAGAAGATGAGAAGAAAAAAAGCACAAATGGATTCGAGGACAAATATGATGTTGCCCTAGTCAAGCTACAAGCCAGGATGGACTGATGATGGATGGAGTGTTGTTGATGAGGGAATGATATATCTCAAAACAACACAAGGATAGGGAAGGATACATCCCAATGATGACAATGATGAGAGTGTTGTTGATGAGGGAATGATACATCCCAAAACAACAAAAAAGGATAGGGAAGGATACATCCTGTTGACGATGATGAGAGTGTTGTTGACGAGGGAAAGATACATCCCAAAACAACACAAAAGGATAGGGAAGGATACATCCTGATGATGATGATGAGAGTATTGCTAACGAGGGAAGGATACATCCCAAAAAAACACAAAAGGATAGGGAAGGATACATCCCGATGATGATGATGATGATGATGATGATGATTGGTTTAAGACTTGTAGCAAGGTTGGGAACAAGACCAAGGATGTGATTAGATGATTTGTGCTAGAGTGAATGTATTAGTATTGGATGGAGATGCGAGATTGTTGAAATGAATGAAGATAATGGAGGGAAAGATGCTAAGAATAATAAATCTATATTATCCTAAGAAGATGGATGAAAAGATGTTTAGAATAACAAATCTCTATTATCCCAAGCAAATTGAAAAGATGATGAAATGATGAGGAGGATGGATGAAAATATGCTTAGAATAAAAAATATCTATTATCCTAAGTAGATTGGATGAAAAGATGCTTAAAATATCAAATCTTTATTATCCTAAGTAGATTGAAAAGATGATCATATGATGAGGATGGATGGATGAAAAGATGCTTAGAATAACAAATCTCTATTATCCTAAGCAGATTGGATGAAAAGATGCTTAGAATAACAAATATTTATTATCCTAAGCAGATTGAAAAGATGATGATATGATGAGGATGGATGGGAGGAGAGGGATGGAAACAAAAAGGATAGGTAGATGAGGGAGAGTGATGAGGGGGGAATGGATAGTGACCAAATCAAGCAAGTTAATTGTTATGTGTTATGTTTCCATGTAATGAGCACTTAATTTGATATAGCATGTGATACTATGCACTAGGGTATGAGAAACCAAGGTGACGTCATAACACATGTATAGGACTGACACAATAAACAAAAGGTTAGTCCAACATCCCAAAGTCATAGGGGCTTTGGTTGGGCCTGATGTTGAGATAATCACAAACACAAAGGATGCCCCAGTGTAACACAAGACCATGAGGATCTTGGTGGGCACTACGTGGGACAACCAAGAAGATAGAAGCAGACAAAAAGATCAAGAAACACCCCTATTTTTACTAGTCAAAGTGCCCCATGATATTATGGATCGTAGTGACCCTGACGAGGTATAATAGGAAGGTCAAATGATAAACAAAATGTCAAAAGCATCAAAAGATCACAATCAATTTCAAACATCCTTTTCCATGGGATCAAAAGGATGGATGGGATTGATGCGGTTTGTTAGGAAGGATGCATCATGTTGAGACCAAAGATGGAGACTAAACTAAATGATCGACATGATACAAGATATCTGAAACCAATTGAACCTCATGATAGTAATGATATTTTTTTGTAAGTACCAGCTAGGATAGGGACGTACTTGATGACACAAAAAGATGAGAAGAAAAAAATACATGAGATAAACACACCCTAAAGACCTAGGGGCTTGAGGGTTGATCAAAGATCATCCTTGCCTATGTGAAAGTGCAGAGCCCTCGTAGTTCGACAATAGACCATGGATAAAAGCGGAAAGAGGATGATGGAGATCATGATGGATGACAAAGACCAGATGGAAAATACCCTAGGGGAAAATCAAATGATTGACCTTGCCTACATGAATGCGCAGGGGCAACATAGTTCGACACAAGGCCAAAGAAAAAAAAATGGACAAGGGATGATGAGATGATGATGATAAGGAGATACAATGATGAAACTAATATGACTAAACAAGATAGAATTTGTGGATATGATGATGGATATGCATAAGATGTGGGTTAATGTGAAGCTCAGGGATGGGATAGTGATCCAAATCATCAAAAGATGAATGGGGAGGATGATACGATGGATAGAGGAGTGATGAAGAGTGATAGGAGATTAGATAGATTTGAGCAATAGATAGAAGTAATGATAGTGAGATAGAATGAAATTGGATTGCATGGGGGGATCCTATAGCTAGATACCAACGACAAGGGATCATGAGATGGAATAGAAAATAGAGGTAAAGGGATGGATTAATAAAGATGGGGGGATAGAAAGATGCTAGGATGGATAGATAGAGGGATAAGGATTTGGATATGTGGAATGGATTACCAGATAGATAAATGGAAGGGGAGATAAGGATGAAAATATGGAAGAGGACTAGTGGATGGGTGGATAGGAAGATAAGGATGAAAATATGGAAGAGGACTAGTGGATGTGTGGATAGGAAGATGAAAAGGATTACTGGGATGGATGGATGGATGATGTTGCTAAGGACTATGTCGCAAAGAAGGAGATGCCCCACACTAAATATGTCATGTGTGATGAGGCAAGAGGGATGGTAGATAACAGTATGGTGGACAATAAAAGATAGACAGGCGTGGATAGGATGCAGGGATACGGAAGGAGGATGTAGGAGGATAAGGGATATGGCAACGTATGGATGAGGGGAATGTATGCCAAGAGGTGTCCAAAGCATGCATATATGTTTACCCCTATCTAGGTAAAGATCACAAAGAAGATGGAGGGACTGGATACAAATGGGATATGATGGGTAGGATGTGGAAGATAGGAGATGGAGGAAGGGGATGCATAGATGGAAGTTGCCCCCGATTATGGAAGTAAAATGAATGGGGGATTTACACATGATGCCTGTTTTCCAGATTTTCATCATGGTACTTATCTAAGGCGCTTGTTTTCCAAGTTTTCACCATTGGACGAATAATTTCTCTTTACTATTTTTTTTTTGTTTTGACTTTTTTGACAGAAATGCGAATGGAGATGGATAAGGATAGGGATGTGGATAAATGGATTTAGAAGATATGTGATAAGGGGATGGATAAAGGACTCAAGCATCAAGTTCCATATGAGGTAATAAGATCCCATGTGTAAAGTCACTATTGGATGTTGGTACAACCTTATTAGAATGAATGGATTATGCCAAAGGATGGATTAAATGGATTTGATGGGGGAGATATGGGGGATAATGGATGGGATGTTGGAAAGCGTATGGATGGAATGATGGAGTGGATGTGTGATGGGGGAAGGTGTTCAGGACCAACATTGGCACATGTGGTGGTGGATGTGAAAGAATAGGAGGATGAATGGATGAAGAGTGTGGAGATAATGGAGGAGTTAGGATAGTGAATTTTGGGACATAGGGACCCAAAATAGATTTAGGAGATGGAGGATGTGAATGATTTTTTGGTGGATTAGCAAATTTGGATGTCGTTATGGATTTTTCATCTGAAGGCATTGTATCTTTTTTCTTTGGGATCCACATGGTTTTGATTTGTGCTTTAGTGGGCCTTGATGGCCTTTTAGATGGATTTGGATTTTGGATTTGATGTTTCTTTTCTTCAACATGTCTTTTGAAAGGGACATGATGAGCTTTAGATTCATGTGGATGTTTGGATTTATACATTTTTACTTTGGCATCCAAAGTACTTTTAATAACAATGGGACGGGTATGAGGTGATGGGCGATGTGGAGGAGACATAGATGGAGTGAAGGAGGTAGGCTTTTGATGATGATGTGTGAGTGGAGGATGTGAGATAACATGCATGGAGGGGTGCCTTTGTTGATCTTGATTAGGGGTTATGAATTTAAGATTTTTATGAGGTGTGCTAGGGATAGGTGATGGATGGATGAGAGGATGAAAAGGATAAGATGGAGGAGGTGATTTTGGGATATAAGGGCCTAAAATGGATGTTGTATATGGAGGATGTATTATGGTGGATGGAGGTACTAAGGGCTTAAAATAGATGCAGTAGATGGAGGATGAGAAATGATGGATGGAGGGACATAAGGACCCAAAATAGATTTAGAGGATGAAGGAGGAAGATGGACGGTTGTTTTGAGGTAATATGATGGAGGAGGGAGGATGTCGAGAAATGATTTGGTAGAGCAATGAGAGATGCCTCTCATTCCTTTGGAAGAGGCCGCTTAGGATGTATGGAGGTTGTACCAACATTTTTGGATTGTGATTCTTGGGAGATATATCCAAGACCTTGTGCACCTAGATGTTCTTTGACTTGGATGGGCTCTAAAATACCTTGCTCATGAAGGCCTAAACATTTTCCTTGATAGTTCATGTTCTTGAGCATGCGATCTATGGTAGGGTGCTTATTCTTTTGGAAGCATGATGTGAGTCTATTAGCATGTGGAGGAGGAAGGGTGGTGCATATGCTTTGTTTTTCTTCTACATTAAGACCACCATGGATGAGTATGATGTTACCAAGGTGATATAAAAGCGGTGTTGGGATGGTAGGGCTAGGCGGCAATGAAGGATCATGAGATGGAGATGAGAGGATAGCAGCATCCTGATCGGGAGGAATGAGTGATAAGGGATCAGGAGAGGAATTAGGTGGTATGATAGGATTTGGATTTGTGACAATGGGTGATGAGGGCTCATGATATGGAGTGATTGGATCTTGAGTGTAAGGGGGATCATGAGATGGAGCGGATGAGCTAGTGTTACCTTGGGATGAAGTAGATAGTATGGTCCAATTAGGATTTGATGGAGGAGAGGGATCATGAGATGAAATGGATAGAGGGCTATGATCTTGAGATGGAGTAGATTGGATTGAAGAATCTTAACTTGGGGGAGGGGATATTCTTGTAGGCTTTGGGTCAAGCTCTTGGCATGAATCATCTTGTGTGGGAGGCATGACGAGGGGGGAGTGTTGGATAAAATCCTCAGCTAGGGAAGATGGGAGGATGGAGGATTCATGAAGGTCATGAGATTGAAGTTCGGTAATACTAGGACTAGGAGTGGATTGGATTCTGGTGTCTTCACTGGTTTCATTGGTTCTAGGAGTAGAAGATGGGGACTCAATGAATTCGACGGTTTGGAGGGTGCTAGGAGCGATAATAGGGATGATGGACATAGGATGGGGAATAGCCTCATCACTAATGATTGTACAAGATAAAGTGGGATAGCATGGTTCCACAACATCAAGGTGTGGATTTGGGGATGTCTATTTTGTCATGTGTCCTTGGATGACATCTAGAATGGATGTAGGATTAGGTGGGGTGATGGGAATGGATGGGGGATTATGGATGGTTGGAGGACTAGGATTAGGGACTAGTGGATTAGGATTAGATAAAGGGGATGGGATTGGATGGATGACTAAGAGGAGATGGAGGATTAGGATTAGAGACTAGTGGATTAGGATTTGATAAGGGGATGGGATTGGATGTAGGACTAAGAGGAGATGGAGGATTAGGACTAGAGACTAGTGGATTAGGATTGGATGAAGGATTAAGGTATGATGAATTGGAGGAAGGATTAATATATAATGCAATGAAGGGGGAGTGACATGGGAGGATGTGGATGCTAAATTAGGTTGGGAAGCTTGGGATGGTGGATTATAGTAGGAATATTGGGATGGCTGATTGTGATAGGATGTTGTGGATGTTGGATTAGGATGGAGAGATTGGGATGGTGGATTATAATAGGGATATTGGGATGGAATATTGTGATAGGATGTTGTGGATGTTGGATTAGTATGGGAAGATTGGGATGGTGGATTAGGATAAGAGGGCATGGGTGACAGATTAGTGTAGGAGGACACTGATGGAGGATCAAGATAGCAATATGTGGGTGCTGGATTAAGGTGGGAAGATGTGGTTGTGGAATTAAGGTAGGGATATTGAGATGGTTGATGATGATAAGGATAGGGATATGAGGATGGTGGATTATCATAGGAGGATGTGGATGTTGGATAGGAGGGAGGTGTAGTAGGAGGACATGATGGATACGTGGGTGGTGAGTATATTGGATATCCCTTGTCAAGGGTAGCATAAGGACAATTATTGGATGTGGATGAAGGCATGGGGGGATAGCTCAAAGGAATGACTAGATTTTGGGAGGCGGTCAGAAGAAGCTTGCTAGCAATGACAATATCGAAGGGATCTATATTATACTCATCTTGATCAACAAGACTTTTGTTATCATTGTCAACATAGTTAGGATTCCCCTTGATTACTATTATTGGTTGCACGAGAGGAGGATATGGATTCATGTTAGATAAAACAGATATAGATGGAAAAGATGGGAATAGATGATAAAAAGATAAATGAGATGGATTGAAAGACGATGGAAGAATATTTTGGTGGACTAAAGATCAAATTGGGATTCAAATTAAGCTCAGATTGGGATTAGATTAAATCTCAAATTTGGATGATTAGAAGATTGGATGGGATGTGATAGGATCGGATGATTGATCAAATAAGAAGATGGGAACGAATTCTAAACCCGATTCAGAGATTTGACTTAAATGATGTAAGGTGCCAACGATCAGATTGGATTGTGAAAAGATGATTATGGGACCGAACCTAACTTGGGATAGAGGTAGATTGATTGGGTCGTAATGATGATTAACTAACTTAGGACGAATGTAATCCTAAGTGAGTACAAATGATGACAATTGGGATTAGGCACCTAAGTCAACTTGGATAAGAACCTCAAAAACAAAGTCTAGAGGACTTAGATTAATGAAATGATGATGGATATGCAATCTAAAGATGACTCTAGATGACTTGATTGATGGAACGATGAGCTTTGGAAAGTGCAGATGGACGAGAATGATGATTACGAAAAGATGAATGATGATAATTCGCTCATTCAGAGAGATCAGATTCACTCAAAACAATAGTTAGGATTGCCCAAAACAACAAATTTGCCCAAACCAAAAGGCAGGATCACCCCTTGGAGCAGGTTCGCCCAAGAAGGAGAGCAGGATCACCCAAACAAAAAGGCAGGATCGCGCAAAATAGTAGATTTGCCAAAACAGAAAGGAAAGACCACCCAAAACAACAAGTTCACCCAAACAGAAAGGTAGGATCACCCCTTAGAGAAGGTTTACCCAAGAACAGCTACAAGTCCGCCCAAACAGCTGATAGGATCGCCTAAACAACTGAAGACACTGAAGGACGGGCAGATGTGACCGAAGAGTGGACAAGGGTGACCGAAGAACAAGAAAGTGTGATTTTGAGGATTATCTAATGGGTCGACAAATTCACCTACACATATTTGAATGAAGACTCGGACGAAGAATGAGATGAGAATGGCAGAAACAGATGCCTAAACGGACCCGAATGAGGTCTCGAATGGAGAACAGGATAGCCAACAAAAAGAATAGATTCACCTTGTATAAGCATGAATTTGCACCCCTAACACAAATTCCCTTTTACCCCCTTTCACTTTAGAAAATCAAATTCAGAAGCTTAATTCCACACAAGCTCGTTGCACGCATCACACTTGGCACCTGCTTTGTGTGTCAGTGGGGGCATTTCTGTCTAGGATTTTCGCGCGACACGCTAACGTCCCTGATAGATTCCCGCTTCTGGAGCCTGCAGAGGCATTGCACATCCCAGTGGGAGTCAACTTGTAATGCCCTCTTTGACCGACTGACCCGAATATGGCCATTGTCTTCCCTCTTTCCTTCATATTCACTATTGTGGCTTCCATTTGGCATCTCTTGGATCTCTAGACTATATTTGGACCTCTCCATCCTTTCTAGCTCTCTCTTCACTCTCTAGCTCTTCACAAGCTCCAAGCATCTTCTTCACCATCTCTTCACCCTCAAGCAACATTTTACACTTCAAAGCAGCAACATCAACACTCCATCACTTCAGTAGAGCAAGTGTGGAATGAGACACCACGAAAGCAGAGGCTTGAGTTCCTCTCATTTTCTCCTCCACTAGCCTTAAGCGCTTTCGGTGGAGGTGGTAAGATATCACTCCTCCCCTCTATAATTTGGTTGAGTAGCATGACACTTTTTTGTAGTTATTTTGTGTACTTTACTTCATTTCTACTCTTCTCTCTATCTATCTTGGTTGTTCGTGGTGGGAACACCAAAATGGGGGTTTGATTGAGGCAAACCCCTATACAGCCCCAACACTTTCTCCCTCTCTCTTGTGTGCAGGTATTGAAGACATTCACAAGCTGGAGGCTTCATCACTCGCACGATTGTAAGTATTTCCTTTCCCTTTCTCCCCTTGTCTTTATCTTTTCTATTTCAGTCCATTTCAACTTTATCACTTTATAGAAGTTATTAGCAATTAGCTTGCGAGTAGTCACTTAGTTGTTTTCTAGGATAAACCTGCTTTCTGGTCTGTACGAGACACCAATGCGCATCTAGGATGCCAGTGCATCGTGCTGTCATCCGCATTATGCGCTGACATCCTTTGGCCGACAACTTGTTGGTTTTGTCCAAAGAATCTTTGTGACCTGCTCTTTCTAATTCTTGAACTCTCATTGTTGTTCTTTGAGGTAGTTTAGGGAAGTTCACCCTGTGAGGCTCTCTAAATGAAGAGAACTCGTGAGTAGTGAATCCCCCTTCTCACATGAAACGAGAATCTGTCAGGGATGACTGCGCGCCGCGTAGGCGTCCTAGACAAAAATGCCCCCACTGACTCACAAAGTAGGTGCCAAGTGTGATGTGAGCAGTGACCTTGTATGGAATTAAGCTTCTAAATTCAATTTTCTAAAGTACAAGGGGTAAAAGGGAATTTGTGTTAGGGGTAAAAATTCACGCTTATACACACCTAAACGAATCTGGGCAGAGACTTAGACGAAGTGTAGTACCACCAACAAACAAACAAATATGCCTAAAGGGATCAAAATAAGGATGACGACAGAGAACAGGGTAGAAAATGGCCGAATGGACACCAAAACGAACCCGAATGGGGTCCCAGATGAAGATGAAAAGGAAAATTCTCTCCTTTGTTAAGGTAGGTTCGCCCTTGTACTAAGAAAGTTTTCTTATGACAAGGGGATGGGAAAATTTGAAAAGGGGGATGAAGAACAGACGTTAGAACGGGCCTGAATGGGGGTTCGAGCGGAGAACGGGATAACAAAACGGATGAACGAGTTCGACTAAACAGACAATGGCAGAGACTCAAATGGAAGATAGGACCACCAAGGGGAAAATGGATACACCCAAAGGGATCCAAATGAGGGTTCAGACGAAGAACGAGACATAAAACGACCGAACAGACACTAAAACGAACCCTAACATAGTCCCGAATGAAGAAAAAAAGGTAGATTCACCCCTCTGTTAAGGTAGATTTGCCCCTGTACTAATAAATTTCACTCATGTACTAAGCAAGATCGCCCATATACAAGGAATAGGCGAATTTGCAAAAGGGGATGTAGAACAGATGTCAAAACAAACCCAAATGGAGAACGGGATAGCAAAACAGATGAACAAATTTGACTAAACGGGCCTAGATGGAGACTCAGAGGGAGTATATGATCACCAGTGGATGAATGGATACACCCAAAGAGATCTAAATGTGGACTCAGATGAAGAACGGGACAAAAAACAACCAAACGAACTCCAAAACAGACCTGAATAGGGTCCTAGATGAAGATGAAAAGGAAAATTTGCCCCTCTGTTAAGGAAAATTCACCCTTGAGAACATGATCGCCCCTACAGAGAGGCAGGTTTACCCAAACAACAAACAAATTCACCTAAACAGTAGAAATTATTGAGGAACGGGTGGGTTTGACTCTCAAAATGGTGTAACGGGCTCAGCTAAAGGGGCTTGAATGGTGACTTAGACAGAGAACGAACACCAAACAGAGACTCGCAATGGGGAATGAACTTCCAAGCGGAGTCAAATGAGGACATAGAATGGGAACAGACCCCTAAAAGGAGTCACACGGGGACACAGAACAGGGAATGAACCCCTAAAAGGAGTCACATAGGGACACAAAATAGAGACAAGATGACGAACGAGAGGGGAATCGGGAGAAAGATCACCTCTGAAGGCAAAGGGGGGGGACTGTGGTAGAGGAAAATAAGCACGATAAACAGCAAACAAAAGGCTAGACTGACTCGATAGAAAAGAAAAATAGGCAACACGATCCTAAGACTAGTGATAAGGATCTCTATCTAGGTTGAACAAGGCTTATCTCATGAGTCCCTGATATACGCACGATACATGGGGCACAACCGTGAACACCAACCTATCATAAGCGTGAGTCAAGAGCCCAGGTACTAAAAACTCAGACCAACTCTTCATGTCTTATCTAGGTATCACCTAGCTTCGACGCTTCACCAGACACAACATGACTGGATTGAGGTACAACTTTCACTCTCCCCCCTTTATATACCTGGCTGGTAACACATGGTTGGAGTCATCCCATGGGTGATGAAATCTCAGGCAGGTCTTGCTAAAGGAAGAAGACACTAGACGTCTTGGCTAATCCGGAGGATCGCATGAAGCGCAAGGGAAGAGCTTAAACACTATAGCACCTCCTAGGAAGACACGATTGGACTAGAGCAAGCTATGATTTCTTGTCACCCAGGATTTCCAAGTGGCGCAAGGGGATTGGATACATCAACAACCTACTCTCGAAACAACAAGCAAGTTAATTGACCCTTTAATTAGTCTACGTGTGCCTAGCTAGTGCGAAAGACAACATATAGATTACCTAAAGGTGTTGGATCGATCGTTCTGTAGAAGATGCATTAGTAGTTTTAGACCACCGATCTTGGATGAATGAGAAACAACTGCACAAATTGTTTGGTAAAAACAAGGACACTTGCAAACAATCGAGTTAGTGGATTAGTATATGAAAACGAAAGTGAAATAGTACAAAAAATGAAAGATTAGGTTTTTGAATTCACCTCAGATTCGCCTCTATGTGAGGAAAGTTCACCCCTCTAGAGAGTCAACTCACCTGTCTGTTAAAGCAGGTTAGCCTATTTGTCAAGGCAAGTTCGCCTATTTGGTGCTAGATGTAGATTCGCTTGTTTGATGTGCAAATTCGCCTCTCCAAGCTGGTTCACCCCTAATAGCAAGTTCACCCCTACAGAGAGGTGGGTTTTCCCCTCAAGGTAGGTTCAACCTTGCAGAAAGGCAGCTTCAGCCCTCCAGAGAGGCATGTTCGCCCCTCTAAGTAGGTTCGCCTCGGTAGAGAGGCAAGTTTGCCCCTTCGGATAGTTTCACCTCTGTAACTGCAATTTGGATATGCAAAAGTCAAACAACGAAGAACATGAAAGAACAGACCTGTGACGTGGGTCCCATCGGGTGTGCCAAAAATGTGTGTAGGTATTTTAACCGAGTCCAAAATGTAAAACTGAAAGAAATACAAACAAGGGAAACACAAACAACACCTCAAGAATAGGCCTAAGTTGAACTTGAACAAAATAAAAGAAAATGAACGATATTACCTTGTCCAAGTTGATTGGTTGGTTGGCCCTTTTGATTGTTTGATTTTGTGTCCTCCTAGATCGATTTCGACAACACAACAACTTGTTGTAACTTGATTTGGATGCAAGGATGGCTATGGTGATTGAAGACTTGAGAGATTGAGGTGATGAGAGCTTGAATGTGGTAGATTCTAAATGAGAGTGTTAGGGTTGCAAAATGACTAAGTGTTAGCCATTTAGCCAAGGAGAGATGAATGAATGGTCAAGATTCATTCTTGGCCAACGACAAGAGATCAAGGGTGGAGATCAAAGGTTGACCAAAAGGAATTAAAAATTCTTTTTTAGTATGCGTGGGGAAGACAAAAGGAATAAAATATTCTTTGAGAAACCTTGGGTGAATAAATAGAATTTAATATTTCATTGGAAAGGACATGGGGATTATAAATGGAATTAAAAATCCCATTAAGGGTGTTGGAAGAATAAAATGGAATTAAAAATTCCATTGGGATGTGGGAAGAGTTGACTAAAGGGGGCTGATTAGACTAGTTGATGAAGGATTAGAGGAAAGTTAGGTGACTAATGATTAGGAGCCAACTTACAAAAATTGGAGGATGTGATACATACTAATCATGGATTAGGGATGTGTCGATGGGATTAGGAGATGAATTAAGATTAAGTGTTGATGGGACATAAAGGGAATTAAATAAGTGGGTTATTTATTTAATTCTTTGGAAGAAAGGGATAAAGGGGTAAGGTATTTAATTATTTAGCTAAATACCTTAGGGATTTAAAGGAACTTAAGGATGTTAATTAATTAATAGTAACATTATTTAACTAATGTGGATAAAAAGATATTTAGACGGAAAATGGGTAAATTTGACTAAATGTAAGTGGTCAAATTTAGGTGTCTACAAGAACAAAAATTACAACAAAAATAATAATAGAAAAATGTGGAAACAAACTTATAAACCCTTACTCAAAAGATTGCATAAAATATACCAAATCTTCAATATTTTTCTCCAGACTAAAAGACAATATCCCCGAATCCTAGAGTTGATCCAAAATTAAAAAATGAATTAAAATATTCTCTATAATAAAAAATAAGTTGCAACACACAACAACAAAACCATAATAACTTCTCTCCAAAACTTCACCTGTAACTTGCAACACATACACAACACACAAAATACTAGAACTAACTACAAATCCTTAAGGTCCAATACAGTTCTTGAGTGGAAGTACCTCCAGGAAACTAATGTGGTTTAGTCCCTAATCTCCAGCCTTCATTGGGTTTTCATCTAAGAAGGAAATGCAAAAGCCAAAGCTCATACAAGTTATCTTGTTGTAGAAAATAAACTAGTGACCCTCCAAATGAAAAACAATAATTTACTTATTCCAAAATTGGCCCCCAAATTCCAACACCCATCTTGGGATAAATATTAAATTAAAATTATTTCTCAAATTTCACTCATATATGCATGCCCAAGATAAGCCCGTTCTTACACCCTATCATAAATATGTCATAATTGTCATAAAATTTGCAATTTTTGGTATTTAACCACAAAATGAGCACCTCAAGAGCTCCCACACCTCAATTGTAGTACATTTTTTAAATTTTAATATTCAAATTTCTTGAAAATAATTTAAAATATTAAACTCCATCGAGGACATAAATAAATACTAAAATTATTATTTCCTTATTAATTTACCTTAATTTGGGAAATATTGGAAATGGGCTATTAATTATTTGAATTGAATTAATTTGAAATGGGATATGACATACCAACACTCTCATAAAACCTTTTGCTACTTTACAACCCCCTAGTTAGGGTAATGCTGATAGGTAAAATTATAAGTTTACTATATTAGAATTGGTCATTTCTCTTATTGGAAATGATAACCTCCTCCATATGGTTCCCACCAAGAGAAAATTGATGAGGATGATGCTAACAAGGTTTGGGATCCCTTTTTGATGACTAAGACTTGCCAAGTGGATGGGGCAATCTTGAAGATCACGATTTGTTACATGTTGGGTTTATTGTTCTATTGCTTAAGTTTATGACTATGTTTTTTATTAGTCTAAATTTGAAAATGTGTTCATGATGTTGTTGTAGGCATTTACTTTATGTTGAACAAGTTAGGATGTGATCCTATTTCACACCACCCACCATTTTATTATGTAACTATAGTGTACATTATATATTATAAAGCGATATAATAAAACCATATTCATAAAAAATGATTTAAACATTTTATGCTAGTGTAATAATTAATTATTTACACTAACAATTTCACCCACCTTTTTTTTATGTAACTATAGTGTACATTATATATTATAAAGCGATATAATAAAACCATATTCATAAAAAATGATTTAAACATTTTCCTATACTTATATGTACTATTTTACACAATAATTAATAATATTTTATTACACTAACATGTATAATTATATTTTTTTGCATCTTATATCATTTATAGAAAAAGAGATAAAAGATAACTACCATATAGTACTAGTTATATTTTTTGATGAGAAAGAGTCTTATATTACTTTGTAAGAATATTTATATTATGCATATCCAAAAAAAAGGTTTAGTGAAAAATAATCACACCTAAAAAGCTCATGTAAGACCAAACCTTAAACCATAAAACTAAAGAGAGAGTCAAGGAACAAGGCCACTAAGTGACAAGAGCTAAAGCATTAGGAGTTGGTGGAGGGTCACAATCATATGCATTCCCCAAACAAGAAAAATATCTCAACCATCAAGAAGGGGCTCCCAACTAGAAATTACACACTTTTCATTTTTTACTTTAGTAGGAAGCTAAGTGTCACAAACGAGAGAAATAATCAAAGAAAGGAGAGGAAATTTTCTAGTATGTAGCTATCCAAGGACACCTTGGTCATGATGCTCAAAAGAGGCTAAAGAAACTCAAGAAGGTTGAGCCCACTCATGAGAAAACCAATCTTTGACTCTTCTCAAAGGGGGTTGGGAAGCATGTGACTAAGAGTCAAGTCCACCATAGACATTATGACTATGCCCACGAGGAGGGGAGAAACCCTTACTAGAAGTTGGAGGTAGTGAAACTTTGAGAACTATATATGAGGTATTGCCCCAATGATCCAAAAGTCCCTAGAGGTGTGCCACTTCAAGTGCAACTTTGTTTGCTTGCACTTGAATATGCAAGATAAAATTATAACAAATCATAACCTTAAAATAAAGAGAGAAATACATATCAAAATGACAGCTAGAGAATATCACGGTTTTATCTTTTCAAATACTAAAAAATAATTTTCTCCTTGAAAATACACTGAATATGGGTGAACTTAGCATGAATTATGAGCTAATCACCTAAAAGAATCATATTCCAATTAAAGGGCTCAAACATATGTTAATCCAATTGCAAGCAAATTGAGCTTTGGGACAAATTCATAAAAGGTGCTTGGGAATCTTTTGTTGGTCAAGAATAGACAACAAGGATTGACAACACCTAGTTGAACTAACCTAACATTGACATGGAGACCTTGGTATAGAACACACCAAGCAAGATGGGCAAATTTTAGCTCAAAGATAGCTTACCAAACGATATTATATAATTAATATTATTTTTAAATATTTATTTAAGTCAAATTTTTTTACAATTCTAATATAGTTTAAAAATCTCAATGTCAATCTATCTTGACACTTACTATCTAATAATGTGTCTACTAATATTTAGTTAAATAAATGAGTTTATTTGTCATGACTATTTGGTGTCTTTAGACATAGTGTAATGGTTTAAATAGTTGTGAGTTTTATGTAGGCATTAAAAATGTTTCATGTTCAATTTTCACCACTTTTACAATTAAAGAAAATAGGGAATAGATACCAAGTTTAATAGATTTAATTTTAGGAAAATTTTGTAGTTAAGTATGTTTGAGACAAAATAATAGTATTGAAAAAAAAAACTCTTCTAATTTCTTTTTTCTTATAAACATCACCCAAATACAAAGAATTCCAAATAAACCATTTAAGATCATAATTTAAAAAAAAAAAAACTGCTATCCATAAAATATATCAATAAATTTGACTTAAAACCCATATAATTGAATCCTAATACAAAATCTATTTACTTTTTAATCTTTTTAATATCACTTTTAATGTGGGTAATCTTGTTGTTTGTCCAAGGGGGATTACAAAGGTCTCCATCATAGTTTGGTAGGGTTAAATTAGTGGTTGGTGAGTTTTATTTTATTATTAACATAATTTTTGTTTGCTTGTTCGATAGTCCTCTTTACCAAACACTTACTGGCTTAGCAGGTCAACAAAGAAAATAAAATAACGAAGACTTTGAATTTATTATTGTCAAAGCGTGTGTAAGTGACTTGGTACGTGCACAGACAGTCATGCACATTGATTACAAAACAAGGCGTTAAATTCCTGACCTGTTGTCAGACACGTGTACATATGACGGCAACTAAGGTTACCGCGTACGGCAGCATGGGTCTGTTTTCCGGCCTTTTCCCGTGTTTCCATTTGAACGCGAAAAACGCGTATGGAGTTTATTATATTTTATGTAAGATATTTTATGGGCCCCACACTGCAGATTTATTTATTTTTTATGATGAAAAAATTAATAAAAAATAAAAATTATGAAATGGTGTATTTTATAATAAAAAATAAAAAATTGAAAAACTTCAGCTATAGAGTTAGTATTTAAAAAAGAAATAAAATTTAAAGAATTTAAATATATATTTTATTTAAAATAATATTGGATTTAATAAATATGATATTTACATTTTGTTATATGTTTTTTTATAATTGTATTATTTAAGGTTGAGTTATTTTTTATTTATCAAATTATTTTAAATTAATATGTTTTTTAAATATGTAATTTATTATTATTTTTTATATTTATTGTATTTTTTTTTTAATAATTTAAATTTATTAAATAAAATGTTTTATATGAAAATGATTATCTTGAAAGTCAATGGATTTGTTTTTAATTTAGGGTATTTTTTTTTTAGGTCAAAGTTATTTTTTTCATTAAATGTATTTAAGGTTATTAAATATACATTTATGTTCATATCACTATATTGAATAGTGTCATTATTCATATAGCGAGTTGGTTGATGCATGTGTTAATAAAATAGAAGTCATGAATTAGATGATCATATATGCAATTTATTTTCTAAATGACAAGATGTCCATATACATGTATTAACTACTATAAATACATTATATATAGAAAATAAACTTCAACTTAAATTTGGATATTATTTTTCATATTAAATGTTGTAAAAAAATAAAAGTACAAAAGTATGGATATATTTCACATTAAAACAAAATGCAAAAATATTGTTAAAATTTGAAGTTCATTATTTTGGATGTTAAATGTTGTAATAAAAAAAAAATACAAAAATAATATTCTTTTAGATGAATATTTATTTTTAGTTTAAAAAATTAAATTTTGTAGAATATGGATTGATAATACTATTTCAAAATTGATGGTCATAAATCTATGCTGAAGTATAGATGGTAAGGTGGCGCTTGATGTTTGTATTTTTGAGGGAAAGAGGATTGGCTAGTTACATTTAATGTACTTTTTACACAAAAAGATGTCATTTTACTTTAGGATTTGAAGTATCAATGAGTAATTCTTCACATAAATCAAGCTCTACAATTCCATGTCTTCATTTTGTTTTGAAATATATAAATAAATTTGTTTATTAGAAAATTAGTATAAGATTTAATTATTTTCATCTTTTTAAATTCATTAAATAGGTTAAGTTAAATTTGTATGTAAATAATATTTTTTCTTTTATGTTTAATAGGTTTAAATATGATTTTTTAAATTTATTTAATAATTTTTTAAATTTTATTTGAAGAGCTATTTATATGTAACTTTTAATTTTATTTATGAAAAAATTATCATTCATTATTTCACTAATTTAGTATAGGTCTAGTACAAATTTGTCTAAGTAGGGATGTTAGGATACACCTTTTAAATATAAATAGGTTAAGGGATGAACAAGTCCTTTAACCCATGTGACATGGTACAAAGGGGCCATGTCTTGTGTACAAAGGTCATACTTATGCATGCATGTGGGGATGCATAAGATTCAAGAGAATTTGATCAAGATTAGTGTGTTCAAGTGAGGAATTAATGGGTTAATTAATTTTAGGTCACTACTGAAAAGTGGATGAAAAATGTAATTATATTTATTTAATTTTTGGAAAGGGGATAGGAGACTTAGGTAAATAATATTTATATTTATTAACCTAAAATGGACATTAGAAGAAGGATGATTAAGTGATTTTAGACTAGAAATGGGATTGGGTGAATAATGACTTTATTAATTAAATAATAAAATGGGATAATTAATAATGGGTGAAGAAAGAATAATTAAATAAATAAATAAGGATTATTCAATCAATTATAAAGGAAATGGTTGGGTTATTAAGTGATTGATGATGTGCCAATTTTATGTATCTACATTTTGCTCCTCTTTAAAGTGGTGTTACGAAGTACCATCATTTCAAAGAAGAATAAAACAAGTTGAAAGAAAATGGTTAGATAAGGTACCACATTCATTCAAAGTAGTGACTAAGAGGAATAATGATGCCCCCTTGAAAGGAGAGGTGGGTTTGGGGAACACAAGTGTGCTCTTGAAATGGGTGAAAATATGCAAGGTAGATGGAATAGAAGGGGGATAAGTGATGGAAGGGATGAAGGGACAATGGAGGGGTAATGGAATGCCTATTTACATTGCATTGGATCAAGCTCTCTTTATTTGATTGCATGAGATATTATGGACCAAGGTATAAGAAACCAAGGTGATGATGTGTCGCACACATAGAAAAAAGATATGTCACAAGCAACCTTGTGTTGTATAGCACCATGATATAAATATAACAAGTAAGCTATATAGATTGATATAGATGCAATCAAATGATAATGCATAGAAATGAGAAATCAAGCATAAACAAGATGATTCAAATACAAATTGAGATGTTGCCCTAGTCAAGTTGAAAAGGTAAGATTGATTGATGATGATGGAGGCATTATTGATCTAGAAATTTGATATATCTCAAAACAACACAAGGATCAGTAATGATATATCTCAATGATAATGATGGATTAGATTTTGATCAATGATTGCAATGAGGCTGGGAATAAGAACAAGGTTGTGATTAAATGATTTTCTTAGATTAATTAGTTGGATTGCATGGATTAATATTAACTTATGATTTATATTACTTGGAGAATTATACTACTAGGAGTGTTGGACTAGTGTTAGATATGTAATTGGATTATGTGGAGGTAAATTGAAGCTAGATACTAATGACAAGGTAAAATCCAAGTCCAAGGACAAGGGAGTACACACTTAGGGAAGATAAAGTCGATAGGAATAGATGGGAAATATGATTTATGGATGGAGGAGGAAATATCCAAGGACTAGGTAATGGAGGAAAAACATGCCCCAATCTAGATATATCATATATAACGAGGCATTGGGATGCTTGTAGCAATGCATGATAGGATGGATGTGTAGGATGATAGGGGATATGATTGTGTTGGAATGGGTGAGTTGGAGGAAGCATGAGTATAGAGATTATGAAAATTATGGATGAACAATATATAATGATTGGTAGGAATGGAGGATGTAAATTTGAGGAGTCGGTTGATATGAAGGAGATTATGCATGCTAGATGTAGTGTAGGGGGTGTGCTTAAATGATCGTGGGAAATGGGTAGATAGGTTGATGGTTGAAGGTAGTTAAATATCTATAAATGGGGATACGTAAGAGGGATGTGGTGGATGGGGATAGGGTGGAGAGAAAGTAAGGTTTGTATTGTCCAAAGAATGCTTGGATGTATGCCCCTATCCTTATCAAGATAAAAAGGAGGGTGGAGGAATTGAAAAATATGGGGAATGATGGGTAGATGTGGATATGATGTATAGGTAGATATGATGAAGGAGATAGGATGAGGTAGCTAAGATGGAATGGATGGAGCTTGCCCCCAAATTTAGGAGTGCAAGTGGATGGGGGATAATGCATGGTTTCTATTTATTATATTTTCATCATGGTACTTTTCCAAGACACCTATTTTCCATATTTTCACCATTGGATATAAAAATTATCTTTACCATCTATTTTAGAGCCTCCTAAGGTGTCATATTTTTTTGACTATTTTATCCTATCAATATTCTCGAATCACTCTCAATCAATTTCCACCATTCATCTAAGACCAAATACTCACCATTCACATCATATTCAAACATCTATAAGGTCAACCCAATCCTTCATCAAAACATCCATGATATTTAGAGCTTGATAGGTATATGTTGAAGAAATATCATGTGCACACCCTTGAGAAATCACAAACAATCACATCTTAAGCAATCGACCTTGACACATAAGGTTTATATTGGTAAAAGCATCAAGTATTTTCTTTGTTTAAACTCTCTCTAGCTCAATTGTAGGTGTGATTCGATTTAGAATAGAGGGTTTAATATTATTTTAATCTCTTTAATTTTTTTTTTCTAATTAGGCTTATACACATCCCATGCTTATTGTTCCTTCTAGGCTACACTAATCAAATGCCATCTCTTAAGATTCCCAAGACCTAATATGAGAAAAAATTCATTTGAGTGGTATTCACAAAACTTGGCACTTGGGAACATATCATTTTCTCCTATTATTGAATTCTCAACCACTCTACACAATTCTATGTCAATTTTAACCAAATCTAAATGGATTATTCATATTGAACTATTTTGTAATGTTTTACAAAAATAGGCTAAGAAGTATAGTGTTAGGATGTTAAGAGTGTCATTTCACAATTGAAGCTTGATGAGCCCAAACTAATTATGGTAACATATTGTGCTAGGTGAGTGAACCCTCATAAAGGTCTCCTACATCCAACACTTGGTGATCCTTCTAGGTTATATTGGTTGGAGATGGTCTCTCTCATCTTCATTATTTGCTTGTTGATTTAATCACTTGTTTTGTGATTTCACTTTATTTTTTCCATCCTTAGTTGTCCTTCTTCACTATTTTTTTTGTTCCAAATTTTGCTAAGTGTTTATGTTTCCAACTTTTCATGTTTCTCAAGGGTGTTTTCACAATGTTTATTAGATTGTTATAAATGAGATACCGATTGTTACATTTTCTTACTATAATAAATTGTTGCACTAACATAAATTACTACAGTTCTAATAAATTTATACACATGTAGATTTTTTATTTCATAAAAATTATACTAATTCCATATCATGATGTCTCTTAAAATGTCTAATATCATATCATAAAAATAAAAACAAAAACATTATCTTGTTGCATTATATTGTAATGTAATAATAAGAAACAAAATGCAATATCTTGTTGTAAATCTATTATATCACAATGCCATATCGTGCTAAAAAATGGGTATTTATTATTAATACTTGCGAATCAAAGAGGAAAGATACATGTATCATCTAAAATCCAAGCATATTCTCTCCAAAAAAAGGGACATTTATCATTAATTCTCACAACTCACATTACATGACCCTCTTCTCCCAAATCCAAACACATTTATGATTTTTTTTTCATAAAAAGAACCTTATAGGCATGCTAAAAATTTCTAGCAACTCGTGCATTACATGACCATATGATAACAATATTTATGAATAGGGTACAACTACTTCTTGTCTATCTCATAGTGTAAAAAATGAATAGACATGCAACATCATCTTATGGTCTAAAATTATTATACATGTCACTTAAGTGTCAAAGTAGGAATACATGCATACATATAATAAATTATAATTCATATCAAGGTGTATATATATTAAAATCAATAATAATACATATACAAAAATTTGGCACATATAACAAGATATCAAAAACATTGTTTATAAAATGTTGCATATGCCATCTCAAATTCTATGCACAATCAATGTGCTAAATATCTACATCAAATCCTAAATATTTTCATGAACTTTTGCCTATGGTAAATCCTCATCCAATTTTGGATTTGAAATTTATTATTGATCATCTATGTGAGGAATTTTTGGTTGTGTATTCATTGGCTATGATTGTCCCTCAACCTATGCTAGATCCTCAAATAATGGTCTTTTGGTGCTACGTTTGTTGGTTGATACAAATGGCTTTGATTACAATAAATTAAACCATAAATTTTATTAATTATTTCAATGATAAATAAACAATTTAGACTACCAAATAGAAAATTTCCTACTACAAAATAAACATATATAATTGATGAGGCATTTACCATCCATTAAGGAGTTGTCTTGGATGGAGCAACTACAAATGTAATAATGCATGTACAATTTTATACTCTAAAATATCAATTAAAAAAATTAATTCAATTACTTTGATTTAGTCATTTGACAAATGGTCTTATTGGATGATTAGGCATCCTACTAAGGCATGATGTAATACCCCTCCGTTTTTCTCTTTGGTTTGGACAGTGTGTCCTTATTTTGCTTTGATTTGTTTTCTGGATATTTCAATACTTTGATATACTTTATCATGTTGTGTGGTTATTTGATCGTTATTTATAGAACAACATAAACTATTTGTGGTGGTATGATGTACCTTCTTTGATGCTTTATTTCACATGCTTTGATTAATGTAATAATGTTAGTTGTTATAACATGTTTATTGCATATGAGTTATTTGATTATTATGGAACTGTTAGTTTATGATGAGTGTATTGGTGAAGGGGACGTGATCGCATCACTCGCTTGCGAGCACCCTATGATTATGTGATTTCCTCTTCACGGTGTGTATTCTATGTTGTTTATATACATATACTTTGATATCTTGTTTATAGGTTTGTAGGTACATGACATCGACTCCACCTGGCTTCACAGGTTTGAGCGTGTCGACCCAACGATATGTTGATTGGGAGATAGTAACTAGGTAACATGTGTCAGGTCTACACCCTAGCCACAGTGTGTCATCGGTCCATGTTCGGTGTGTCTTCGGTTACCTTGTCTTTTGTTAATTAATTATGCAAGGTTTATTTTATGGAATTAAATGTTAAATTAATGCTTTAAATGATTTTAGTATTTATTTAATTAATTTTAGATAATATTGATGGAAGCTTTCTATTTAATTTAATTAATTAAATTTAATTTATTTAGTAAAGCAATTTAATCCTTGTGGTTAAATTTATTTATTAAGTAATTAAATTAATTGATTAAATTATTTATTAAGCAAATAGATTAATAGAATTAAATTTATTTTGAAATTAAATTGGGATTTGGAATTATTAAAATTACTTTGAAAAATATTTGTGGGTTGTTGAAAGATATTTTTTATTTGCCAACAAGTTTTAGTTAATTAATTGGGTTGTTGGGAAATTAATTCCCGGAGAGAATCTTGGCTTTGGGTGAGGAAGTGGAAAGCTTCTTCATGATAAAACACAAGATATTTTTAGGGGTTGAAAATTTGAGGAAGAAAGAATTGCTTGCTGTGGAGATTTTGAAAAGGATTTTTGCTATAGAAAATTGTTTGACATTTTTGCATTCCTAGATTTGTTTGGAAAAGATGATTGTTGTGTTGGAATCATTCTTGTGCTTGGGAAATTTAATTGCTTGGAGGAAGCCATGGAAGCTTTGTTGGAGGCTTTGGAGGAGGCTCTGCACCAGAAATTTCATTTACTCCAGAAGCATTGTTGGATACAGGTTCTCTTCCTTATTTTTGTTTGTCTTTGTTAAAGTTTTTAAATGGAAATAATTTTCTGAAGAAAAGATTGCCTGTACAAAACTCTATTTTGTGGAAGCTTTGTTTATATTATTTTTTAAAAGAAATGAAAAGATTGTTGTGTAAGAAGAATTTATATTAGTAGTAGAAGTTTTAAATTGTTTTGGAAAAAATTGTAAGGCTTCTGTGTTTGTAGATTTGCCGTGGAAAAACCCAGAGGAAAACAATATGAGATTTAGAAAAATTTATTGAAAGTTTCTGTGTAAAATTCTAAAAAACCTCAGTAAGGAAATTGTTATAAACAATAGAAAATTTAGAGGAAACGAGATTTTAGAAATATTTTGTGGGAATTGAGACTTTCTGGAAAACTTGCACAATTCTACCTGTAGATGTTTTTGGAAAATATCCCCAATTAAATTATAATGTTGAAATTTATTTTTATATATTATATTTTATATACACTCATATATATATATATATATATATATATATATATAATTATTATTGAATTGTTAGAGCACAACTGTCCGTACAACGATTTTGTTGCTGGGAATTTCGTATTGTATTGGCTGTGGGTCAAAGGTTTTTATATTGCAGGTTTGGTGGGGGTATGTATTCCCCCCACCACCTCCACAAAGGGGAGGGTCCAACTGTCCAAAGGGAAATGCCCTCCACTAAGTGGAGGGAGCGCTGCCTTTGGAGCAGGGCAGCCTCTCCCATATGGGTCGGTGCCTCCCCATACCATTGGGGTTTGTTTTGTTTACAAAAAACAATGCACATGCATTGATCCGTCTGCCGACCCTTTTTAACTGCTTTTCAGACTTTTATTAAATGGAATTCGTATATTTTGAAATTCGGTTTTAATATGTGTTGGGTTTTAATATATAATATATAATATATATTATATTATATATATAAGTTGTATATATATTATATTATATATGTGGTATTTAGAAATTAAATTTTATTTTAATATGTTTAATCTGGATTAAAATAATTTAATTATTTTGAAAAATATATTAATATATATACTTAATGTGTATATTGGTTATATATACAATTAAGTATATAGTTATAGTTGTGTATGAATATATTGCATGTGTATATACATTTAATGTTTTATTTTAAATAATTAGTTTCATGCAATAAAATATTTAAGGAGTGAATTATTAGAAGAATTGGACATTTTTATTTATTGGAAGAAAATTATTAATTTATTAAAATAATGGAGGAAATCGAATATCCAAATTAAATTAGATTTTTCCTCTCTATGATTTAAAGGGCTTTTTATTTAATTAGTGAAATTGGATAAATTATTTTAATGTTATTCGTTGATTGAGAATGGATTTAGTAAATCCAAACATTGTATTTATTTATCGAGTTGATTGCCTTGTTGTAACTATTTCTTCTAGTTGCGTGTTTGGGAAATGGGTTAAGAAAGTCAATTAATTCGTAAGTCTTCCAGAGGTTCTTTATTGGATGGGGGTTGTCATTTTGTTATGTTAGCCTATTTTGAATCCCTTGGGTAGTGCATGGAGTCATGTCAGTGTTTTACCTGGTTTCCACAAACGGGGATTTGTACCTCCTTGTAAGGAGTGGCTTTGTTATGTTTGTTGCCTCCAGTGTTTTGAGAGGGTTTTGACATATGTTGCCTCCTAGAGTTGGAGTGGTTGTTTTATCTAGTTTGTGTGCACTATGGTACCCTTAGTGATGGTTTTATTTGGTATGTTGTCAAGTAGAAGAGTGGCTTCCGTTAGGCACCAGAGCCCATAAGAGGTAAACTAGATAACTTTCAGAGGTAGTTTAATCAAGTGATAACTTAAATAATGTACTTAGGAGATTAGGTAGTATTTCACACTAATCAAGATAAGTTCTAGCCTCACTCATAGACGTAAGTGCTCGTTTAGGCTTGGGATGAGTGGGAAGGCCTGGAATGGCATGGTCATCTATCTTGTCCTTACGAGAGGTATTTGATTCCGCATGAGTGAGTATGGGGGCCAGGGATCGGTTAAGGCCACCAGGATATCCCATAATGGGGGCCAGAGCCTATGAAGATTCCCATTGAATATTCCATGTCGAGCTATGTGATGAAACTCTGTCTACAACAACGATCCGTACATGGTTTTATGTTTATGGTTCTCTTAACATACTTGATCTGTTTTATATCTAGAAGCAATGTGACCCATGTCAGTGTTGTAATATTGTACTTATGGTTGTATGGTTCATGTGATTGGTTGTGTCAGTATGTGTCAGCCTGTGATTAGAGGTTGTAGGTTTGGCCATGTTATCTTGTTACTATCTCCTAGCATGGGGGGTGGGCCTTCGAGTACCACTTGGTTGGGAGGAACTTGCACCATACGCCGTTGGGTCCCCCTTGATATTTTGTTCGTGATGGTGAGGTATCCAGTTGAAGAGCTTGTGGTGAACCCAGTATTCATTTCATGCTAATTTGTTATTTAAGTTGGAACATGTAATTGTTACCCCTCATTTGTATTCGAGGTGGATATTTGTATAATGTATCACATTTGTATAATTTACCTCATTCAAGGAATGAGAGATGTAACCTTATTGTTAAGTTAATGTAAATGGAGTTTTATTGTATCTCTTTATGTTATGGAAAAATTTATTATGTATGGAATGTATGAGTACTTAATTCTTTATGTAGGTAAATGTTATAGATGCTATATGATGTTTGAATGGGTTTAAGTAATCTCAGTCTCGTAGCCTTAGAGGTTGTTGTCAATTATTAAGTGAACATGTATGTTAATTATACTTTAATTATAAAAAATTGTGCGCTTAAGTGGTTTATTGCGACTTCCTCTAGGGTTATGTGGTGGGGCATTACACATGATATAAATTACAATGGAACATAAATCACATTTAGAATAGATTGTAAAAGTAAAATAATATTGAAATAAATTACATAATTATTGACAAAAAATAAATGTATACAATAAAATGTATTAATTGTGTAAGAAAATCATTGTGTCAAGTCTAATCCAAATTGAATAGCAGAAATAGTATCTTGATGAACTTGGTAAACTCCTCCTCTACCATCAACCATAACCTCATTTAGATATATTATTTCTAATCTTTATAAATATTAAATTCAAACGAAATATAATGACATAACTTTAATTTTTACCTCAAAGAAAGATTGACCTTGCTCCTCATCTCTCTAGTCTATGATGCCTCGAGTTTTGCAGATGAAACAAGAGGGACATTTGTCATGCCCAAAAAAAGCTTACTTGAGGTTGGCAATACAATTGAAACCATTTTTTTTGTATTGACTTCTTAATTAGGGACATACTATGCCACGAAAGAAATGATACATGTAACAAAATGTACGTAGTTTTCAAGGTTGGAAAGCAGATTAGAAAAGGTGTGTCTCAAATGTTTTACTACCACTAATTCTGCTTAAATTTTCTATTGAAGGATGAGGATTCTTGATAATGTTAAGAGTATTATACCAAGAACCCTACAAGCCATTTAAATTATAGAAGGTTGAAAGATATTCCCATAAGGGACACACGATCGCCTGCTAATACCTTATGAAGAATGAGATGCTAGCTCTCAATTAGCTATTATTAATTATTCCATGATTAATACATGAAGTCATATGTATGGACATCATTTTACTCCTCAAGATGCAGTTATGGGTAATATAATATGGTCAACTTAAAACAAGAGAAATGAAAAATAACAATAATTAATTTGAACTATATATTATCCAAGATAAAAAATAAGCCAATGACGGGGTTGGTATTTTGGCTAAACTCTGATGAAGAAGGAATAGTTTTTAAAAAATGTTATCATATTCGAGTTCTAAAATTTATAGACCAAAATCATTATCTCTATAAACCCACCCACCTTATGAATTTTGTATAATCAATTATCATGTAGTATAGTCTATGTTAAAGGTCAAGTTGGAGATCAACTATTATTCTTCACAACCAAGGTACCTTATAACTTGTACTAATGGTTACCTTTCATTATACTAGTACCTTGACACACTTTTGAACAAAATTTACCATAATGAATTTATCATTTTTTTTAATTCTAATAAAATAATGTAAGAGGTCAAAGATCTTTCATCTCAAACATATATATACCTAGATCTCGCTATAAAATTCCATTGTCCATGCTCACGATAATGACAACATCATTATATAAACAATATTACTCTTGATCAACACTAATTTTATAAAGCTTGAAAAACACTCACATTCCAAATAAAGTATTTCCATGTTCATTGTACATCATAAGTAAGGTAAGAGAGATAACATGTGCAAAATTAGTATCCAAATGTGCTCAAAGAAACTTTATTAAAAGAATTTAAAATTACAAATTACATACACCACAAAGGGTGTTACAAAACATCTATTTCAATGATATGTCATCAAGTGTATATCAATAAATACATTCATGAAATAGAGTTACAATTTACAAAATGGATAAACAAGCCATACAAAAATGATATATGAAGTACATCCATAACAAATAAGACCTTTGATCCTCATCCGCCTTGACACCACTGGTCTTCTTGCGTTGAGGCCAAGAGTGCGGTTAAGGCGCCTTTTCTGCCCAACCATGAATTCCATGACTTCCCCGGGTTTCTTCCTAACTTGAAGAAATCCCCGACCTTGCACGAGGAGCATAGCAACCTGGAACAATAAAGTAGGAGGGAACTCTCGATGCATGCATGTTTGCCTATATGAATTCCTATACTAGAAAACATATTTCTTGCAAGTAGGATGTGGCAGAGACATAAATAACATAAAATTCTAGTCTTTTAATCTATCTATTTCAATGGTACATTGCTTGGCCAAGCATAAAGAAATATAAATGGTAGTTTATGAAAAGGCTAAACTATCGTCTCTGTGTGCCCACATTAAACATACTGTCCCCAAAGTTTCTTATAAGATTATAAATAATACAGAGTTCAAACAAGTGGTACAAAGATCATTAAATCAAGTATCTTTTCGGAAATCAGTTACGTTTTCAAGTTTGCTATCTGATTTCATAAGAAAATCAATTCATAGGAAAATAACTCTCCATTTGATTTTATTACATTTCTCAAGGAATTCATTAAAGTTAACCACAGTTCTCCAAATAGTAAGAGAAATTAAATGCACATGTATTCTTTTCTATTTGATTTCCAAGTGTATAATCTTATGCTTCCAATTAAATATCTTACCCAAAAATAATGAATTTGTTTAAATTAGTAGATACGTTTCCAAGTAAAAGTGTATACATGATGGAGAGTAAAATCCTCCCAATTCTCAAAATGCCTATGAATATATATATATATATTGATAAACATTAACACCCTTGATCAATTATTCTGGAATAAAAACAATTTATCCACAAATGGGTATCAATTTTAAACAGTAAATTTGATCCTTCAAAACTGACTCCAATATCCATTCTTTTGAAAACTTATAGCGTGCTCTCAACATACAATATTTGCATTTTCTTTTATATGTGTGAATGGTGATCCTAGACCTGCACAAACACAAAGAACAAACACACAATTAGTCCAATATGCAAGTTAGAAACATCATTACCCATGAAATTCATTTGAAGCAAGAAAACAAGAAATAAAGTGAAGAACACAATGAAAAAACTATTAAATCCTATTTAGATACTCAAAATCTCAATCCCATGGGGGAATTGGTTCCATTTTGATGTGAAAAATGGCCCTTTCCCAATTCCTTGCAAGCTTTGATGATCAATGATGAAGATTGAATGATCCTTGGTGAAATTTCTCCATAACCTAGCTATAATAATGTGAAAATGGATGAAAATGGATGAGGATGGATAAAAATTGCTCAAAAACTTGAATATAATGATGTTGCATGAAGTTGTGGATGAAAATGCCTAAGATTGTGGATCCAAAATCCAAATGAGAGCCTTCTATTTATATAAGAGAATAATTAAGAAAGAGGCACAAATGATGAATGTGGGACTAAACATGAGCCAATGGCAAGATGCCACTTGTCAACATGCTAGTGGAGGAAGAATGAACACATTTTGATGAATGTGCAAATAAATGTAGTTAGGTGGATATTTGAAATTGATGAAATGACAAGTTGGAGGGAGAAAGAAATGAAGTTAATGCCACTTGGCTCAAGGCAAAGGACATGTAAGAGGCTTTTAATGCCTTGTTGGATGTACACATCCTTCTGGAGGGATTTTTGAATTTGAAGAATATTCCCTCCTTGATGCCATGTTGAGAGAAAATAGAAGAATTTATAAATCAATTAAATTGATTTACTTGTACAAGTTGCAAAATCTAGAGGATTTGAGTATTTAAGATTAAGATTAATCAGGATTTGATCTTGATTAATTTAAGAAGAGATTAGTTGATGTGACAAATTGATTTAGATTTTTGGATTAATTTAAATCAAAGTTGAGAGGAATATGGATTTAGACCTAATTAAATAAAGTTTAATTTATTTAATTAAAGAGAATGGTGTTAGTTTTAAATCAAATAAAGATAAATTTATTTAATTTAAATGAGATGACCTTAGAGATTAATTAAATAAAATAAATTATTTAATTAAAAGAGGGACTATAGGATTAACTAAATAAAATGATTTATTTAATCAATAGAAGATGAAGACTTAATCAAATATATTTGATTTATTTAATTAAAAGATGAAATATGATGAATTTAATTAAATAAAGATTATTTAATTAAATGACTAGCAAAGGAGATGATTCGGGACGAACTGGTGTTAGTAAGATCGGGATCAAGTGTACAGGATCAATTTGTATATTTTCCATGTTTACATTTTGCCCCTCTTTGAAGCAATGTACCCGCTGCATTGGTTCAAAGAATAAACTGCTAAGATCAAAATTCAAAAAAATTCAATTTTTTAGATGCCCCACTGCTGCCTCAACGAGAAGGATTACACTGGTACATTGCCCCCTTGAGAGATCGAGTGAAAAGTTCGATTTGAGGGTCGATCTCATGACAAAGAGGTTCAAAATGGATGTATGGATGGTGTTTTGGTCGATCGTCATGATACCATGTTAGCGCAGAGAGAAGGAAGAAGAAAAGAATGATGACAAGAGGATCCAACAAGCCTACATTATTAATGATGATGATGATGATGACGATGATTTTCTTATTAGGAATTGAGATTTTAAAAGGGAAATTTACCTTATGTTTGATAATACACATAGATACGATGCATCAAGGTATAAAGAACCAGGTTGGCATTGTACCTAGTGTGATGGACTTTGACTCGACAATCAGATAGGAGTACTCCTATTCACACCTGACATACAAAACCTTATCTAAAATGCAGTTTAGATATTCAAAACATCTCGAACCAAAACATGGAAAGGCAAGCCTTCCCATGTGGTCAACAAGACATCTAAAACATCTTTCCTACACCTAAACAAAGTATGCATGACTAGGTTATATTACAAGAATATCCAACAAGCACAATAGAAAAAAAGATGATGATCGTTGCCCCATTTCTTTCTCTCTAAATCCTTTTGTTTGGACATCATTGAGAGGTCATCAAAATGCGCACAAAAAAGATAAGTCAAAAAGACAAAGATAAAGTAAACAAACAAGCTAGTGTTCTTCATACCACTAGCCAAGATTAAACTACAGTGATGCTTGATATTGATGTCCATTGTAGGAAGGTTGCATCCTAGGACATGAAGTTATCAGATGATGATGAGATTGATTGGATGATGGACTATTGATACTCTGAGTTGATTATCTTTCTTACTTACTGACCTAGACTTGAGACTTTGACGATTGGGTTTCCACTTTTGAACCTGCTAGACTTGTTTCCGATTGTTTCATCAAAGGTTGAGGTTGACGATGATTTATTATGAGTGATGCTTATTTTGGGTGAAAGCGAGATGAGATGGATGGAATTTTTTTTTTCAAATATTTGGATGTTTTTGGTGTTTTTGAAATGTTTGGAGGCTATTTTGGGATTTTTGAGATGTTTTACACATGTTTTGATTTTCCAAATTTCCAATGTTGTTTTGGTATTTTCTGAGATTTTGACCAAGAACCTAACCTAAAGACCTATCCTAGGGGTCTTAGGAGCTGATCAAAAGATTAGCCTTGCCTATGCTATACATGTAGAGACCACGTAGATCGACTGCCAAAAACTTGATTTATTGATGAGGTATGAACAAATGAATTGCCAGTTTATTGTGACGCACTCCTTAAAGACTGACCTAAGTGTCTCGAGGGATGATCGAAGATCAACCTTGCCTATGTTCAAGCTCAAAGATGATGTAGTTCAATAGGGTGACTCCATTTTTTATTTTTATTTTATTTTTGACACGTTTTAGATTTTTTGGATTTTTGACACGTTTTGGATTTTTTGATTTTATGAATGTTTTTGGTTTTTTGATTTTAAGGAAACCTCTAAGGATATACACGAATCCAATCCAATGCAGGTAAAATAACATGCCCCTAGTTTGATGCGATAGACTACTCCAATACAGGTAGGACAAACTGACCTTAGGAATGTGTCAAGTAGTACTAGGGTGGAACATGATATAGACACAGGACCGAGCCATGATGGGGACATAGATGAGTGATGGAAGGATCAATGGAATGCGATGGATGATACGAAAGGCAATGGGTGATGTGGAATAAGCTGTAGAAACCATGGTGGATGGAGAGTGCTTATTTATACAAGGCACCTGTTTGCCAAGTTTTCACCAAGGTACTTGCCCAAAGCACCAACGAAGTGGTTTTCACTAGAGGAATTTTTTTGATCTTTATTCTTTTCAATCCTTTTTCTGATTTTTTTGGATTTTTGTATTTTTTTAATTTTTGGTTTTACCCTTAAGAGATCAGGAATATTTTTTTTTAAGAAGGGAGCTATTCATGGGCTCCTGCAAAGGTTCGCCTTCAGGCGTTGATAGTTGATATGCTCCTGACTTGTAGTTTGTTGTGATGATAAATCGTCCCAACCAATTGGGTTCAAACTTGCCCTTGCTATCTGGATTTGGCACATTTTTCTGATTCTCCTTTAGTACTAGCTTGTCGACTTGGAAGGTCCGCCTCTTGATCTTCTTGTTGTAGCTTCGCTTGAGACAGTTCTAATAGACTTGCAAATGGTTTAAGGCATCCATCCATCGCTCATCCAGTAGTTCTAGCTCATTCAATCATGATACCCAGTAGTCTTCATTTGTGATGAGATTCTACAATGATATTCTCAGGGATGAGAGCTCGATCTCAATGGGGAGTATGGCTTTTGATCCGTAGACTAGGGAGAAGGGGGTGGCACCTGTTGATGTGTGAATGCTTGTGCAGTAGGCCCATAAGGTTGGGTTCAGCTGCAAATGCTAGTCATGACCAACATCATTGACTATTTTCTTGAGGATTCTGAGAATGGTTTTATTTGTAGCCTCAGCTTGGCCGTTACCCTGGGGGTAGTATGGAGTAGAAAAGCGATGTTGGATGTTGAACTTTTGGCATAGGTATTGAGCTTCCTAGTTTTTGAAAGGTGTCCTATTATCTGAGATAATGGCTTGAGGGACATCGTAGCAGAAAATGAGGTAATTTAGGATGAACTTGGAATATATGCTTTCTAGTAATGTAGGTCATGGGAATGGCCTCCAACCACTACGTGAAGTAATCTGTGGTGGTGATGATAAACTTATGCCCACTGGATGAGGTGGGGGAGATTTTACCAATGAGATCGAGCCCCCACTATGAAAATGGCCAAGGTGTGACAATTGGGTTGAGCTCCTGAGTTGGTGCATGGATGAGGTCCCCATGCTACTGACACTGCAAACACCTTTTGACATAATCATGTGCTTCTCTTTCCATTGTAGGCCAATAGTACCCTATCCTCAGCAATCTCTTGGCCAAGGTCATACCACTTGAATGTGAACCACAAGTGCCATTATGTACCTTGGTTAAAGCAGTCAAGTCTTCCTCAGTGTTTAGGCAATGTAAAAGGGTCCCTTTAATGCTTCTACGGTACAAGGTATCTCTTAGGATGACAAAACGAGATGAATTTTTTATAAAGGCTCTTTTGAGGTTCAGGGTTATGTCGGCGGGGAGGACTCCTATTCTCAGGTAAGTGTATATATCATTGTACTAGGGATCACCGAGACCAACAATTTCGCACATAAATTTGGAATATGGTACCTCAAATATTGGTACAAGAAGCCGCTCTACGAGGAATTCTTGCTTTGGGACATTGTGCAGGATCTCTAGGACTGATCCGATCGTAGCCATTGCATCCACTATTCTATTATTTGTTCTTAGTAGCTATTCAAATGTGATATCAATGAAGGGCTCCTTAAGGATTTCCACCAACTTCTTGTATGGAGTCAACTTGTCATCCTTTGTTTGATATTCATTATTTACCTGGTTGATTATGAGTTGTGAGTTCTTGTAGACCTTAAGTGCCATGATTTGCCATTGCACTGCAATTCTTAGTCCTATGATAAGAGCCTCGTATTTTGTGATGTTGTTTATGCACAAGAATGACAACTTGTATGATTTAGGTATGCAGTCCCCTTGTGGAGTGATGAAGAAGATTCCTGCTCTTGACCTATGTTGTGTGTAGGACCCATCAAAGTACATTTTCCAATGATTTGCTAGACTAAGGTTGAAGATTGATTCATCGGGGAACTCTGAAACAAGTGGATTTTTTGCATATATTGGTGCTTCTGCCAGTTGATTTGCGATTGCTTGTCCTTTAATAGCCTTGCATTCTACATACTCAATGTCATGCTCCATCAAAATCATAACCCACTTTGTCGTTTGTCCTGTGAGAGTTGATTTGGAAAGTAGATATTTGAGTGGGTCTATTTTTGCAATGAGCTTGATCTTATGCGCTAGCATGTAATGTCTAAATTTTTGTGCTGCAAACATGACTGCTAGGTAGGCTTTCTCAATGGGTGTGTAGTTCAACTCGTGTCCCACCATGGTTCTGCTGATGCAGTAAATAGCTCTCTCCTTCTTGTTTTCGTTATGTTGTGCTAAGAGAGCGTCGAGGGCCACTGCTGTTGCTGATATATATATAAGATCAAGGGTTTGCCTGGAAGTGGTGGCATAAGGATTGGTGGTGTGAGCAAGTAAACCTAGATCTTGTTGAACGCCTGGTCACATTTATCATCCCATTTGTATGCCACTCCCTTGTGGAGTAGATGAGAATATGAGATTGCCTTGTTTGCTAGTTGCACTATGAATCGACAGATGGACTAGAGTTTTCCTTGTAGGCCTCTTAGCTATTTCAATGTCTTTGGTGCCTCCATTTCGAGGATTTCTTTGAATTTGGCAGGGTCTACCTTTATTCCTCTCATGGATACAATGTACCCTAGGAGTTTTCCCGATTGTACCCCGAAGACACACTTCTTTGGATTAAGTTAGACCTTATACTTTTCTAGTCTGTCAAAAATGGAGCTTAGAGCTGATATATGATCTCATCATTTTCTTGACTTGGCCAGTATGTCATCCACATAATATTCCACAGTTTTTTGAATCATGTCATGGAAGATTAGTGGCATGGCCCTTTGATAGGTAGCTCCTACATTTTTCAACCCAAACGACATCATGTTCCAACAATATGTCCCCCATGGGAAAGTGAACGTTGTTTTGTGTTGGTCTTCTTTAGCTATCATGATCTGATTGTATCATGATAATCCATCCATTAGTGATAGCATCTCATGTCCTACAATCATATCCATGATCATATCAATTTTTGAAAGTGGAAAATCATCTTTGGGACATGCTTCATTCAAATCTCTGAAATCCGTGCAAATGTAGATGCTCCCAGTGGGCTTTGAAACATGTACAAGGTTTGAAACCCACTTTGGATAATCGATCAACCATATGAACCCTGCATCTAGGAGCTTTTGTAATTCCATTTTGACCAACAATGCTATATGGGGATGCATTTTCCTTAGCTTTTGTCTCACTGGATTTGCTTCGGGATATACAACTAAGTGATGAACCACAACCTCCGGATCAAGCCCAGGCATGTGGTATAGGTCCATGAAAAGTTTTTCTTTCTTTCCTTTAGGAACATAGCTAGGAGTTCATGTTCTTATGTAAGAAGTGACTCGACATAGAATGCTATGTGTGGTAATTCTTCCATTCCCAAATTAACTGGATTGCACTATTCTACCAGAACCGTTGACTTCTCCTAATGAATGGAACTAAGAGGAAGATTGAATCCTTCATCCTCCGGCGCCTCAGAGATGTTTTCACCATTGGATGCGTCCTTTATTTTTACTATTTTCGAGTCAGAGAATGCCACAGTGTGGTTTTCACTCAAAGACCTAGAGATTATTCTCAATTTTTCACTTTTGCGACTAAAGGATTCAATCGTTTCCCCGTAATAGGCTTGTGTATCTAGTATGATGTCTAACCTAGCTTTGTGATCTCCATATGGTACCATATCCCGCAATCCCATGAATTTTGAGAGTGCCTCATCATTTTTGAATGTGTCCAGAATTGGTGGTCCTTGTTGGTTGTAATCGATGAGTTGGGGATATACTAGGTTTATTGTATGGGTTTGATAGTCTGACTCAAAAGATAGGGTGTTGATCATGAATAGGGAGGAATCTTCGAAAAGCATAGGGAATTCAGTTATGGGATCCTCATCACTACTACACACATCAGTTATGTCAAAGGTAAAGTTGTCTATGACTCGACTCGTGAATACAGGTAACTGAAGGGCAACTGCCGATAGCTGAGGGGGAGCTTTGACCTTTTTAACTGAGGCACCTCTACCAAGTATGGTTACCTTCAGAGGGGTACATACGAGGCCAATATTTCTCATACACATTTCAGGAATGAGAGGCACTAGAAGACCATTGTCATTCTGTCCAAGCTTCTTATTTTTGCTATAGCCCATACCAAGCATCATTTGTAATCCTTTGCTACTTTCATCCATGGGAAGATTAGGCATGGGCCTTTCATCTTGGTATAGCAAGCTTGATATGTCTCTTTGATCTACTATTTCCCTACTTAGATCCCCCCAAAATTTGAATGTAGAAGGATCTGCCTTGAAAGTTTGGGATGAGGTTTCAACTGGTTGGGGTTGTCCATGTGACCTAGGAGATTGAGGCAAGTCTCCTAGTACAAAGGAATTTTTCTTCATTTTGTAGTCCCCACACCCGTTGTCTTGGATAATGACCTTGATTTTAGGTACATTAGGTATGGCTGGTGTCTTTGTCCCAGAAGTGGAGGCAATGGTAGTTGGGTCCATATATAGAGTTGGAGGGCCTTCATCATTCTTTAGGACTTGGGATATTTTATAGTATTTTGCTTCCAAGTTTTTGTAGTAAGAAAAGGGCTCAAGATCGCTATAGATCATGACCTCTTGATTTTTATATGAGAACTTGATGCACTGATGGAAGGTCGATGCAACTGCTTGCATCCCATGGATCCATGGATGCCCTAGGAGGATATTATAAGGTAAATCAAGGTCTAGGACCTAGCATGTGGTTTCCATAATGGATGGACCTACTTGAATAGGGGGTTGGATAGTGCCTTGAGACACTCTTTCTTGGTCATCATAAGCTTTGATTGTGATGCCCTTGTCTTTTTCAATGGAGTCCTCGGAGAATCCCATATTCTTTATGAGTTTGAGAGAACAAATGTTTAGACTTGCACCCCCATCCACCAAAACCCTTTTGAATTTGTTTTTATGAACCAGGACTTCAAGGTGGAGTGCGTGATTTTGAGATGGTTGGGTGGGGAAGTTTTGATCAAAAAATGTGAGGAGATTTGGGGTGGTAATGTTTCTGACCATAGCTTGGAATTGTTCAGTATCAAGATTGGCAGAAATGGTAGATGAAGCCAATGATTCCTCAAGGATTTCTGTATGGGTGGATGAGATCTTTAGTAACTCCATGATGGAGATCTGAGCAGGAGTTCTTTTGAGCTGGTCCAAGATATTGTAGCCATTAGGAGTGGATTTTGGATTTGAGGTGGATGCCCTAGGTGGGTGTGATGACCCAATAATGGTGACCTTACCACTGTGTGTGGTGACTCCACAATCAACTTTGGCTACCTTGATGTTAACAATAGTGACCCATTCATCTAGGCATGCGACAACATGGTCATACACATGGTTCACATTGCCATACTCTTGTTTTCCTTTGTTATGATACGAAATCAGATTATTGTATATCTTAAGGTCTTGATTTCCAGTTGGTTGTTCCACATTTATGATCTTGTCATCAATGAGGTCTTGGATTAGATTTTTTCAGCTTTGTGCAATTGGTTGTTGTGTGCCCCTTGATGTTATGAAAATCACAAAGGTAGTTTTCATTGTACCATGGTGGTTTCACTTGGGGCTCTTAATAATCTCATAAGTGGGGATTTTAATGAGATTCTCATTTACCAGTTTCTTCATGACGGATTCGATTGATTCCCCAAGGGCTGTAAACTTTCTCTTGGGGGGATATTTGTTTCACGGAGGTGGCCCCCCTTGATTATTCAGATTGTTGATTTGGTTATTGGGTGTTGTTGTGATACCACATTAGTTTGTGTGTTGTTGCGATTATTGTTTTTGCGGTTGCTGATATGTTTGGGTGTTCTGTTTTGGAGCACTGATTATGACCTTGGCATCAACTACACTGTCATTAGTGACGTTCCTATTTTTCGCCCATGTGCGAGGTTTTTCGTTATAGCTAGTGGAAGGGTGGTTGTCTTGATGTTCTGGATATGTGGGTGTCCCCCCTTGTGCAATAAGGGCTCGTTTGATGTTGAGCACCTTGGGGATCAATTGGTTGTAAGTGGTGATACACTGCATTTTTAGATGAAATGCCAAGGTTTTCTGAAAATTGGAAATGATGGTGCAAATTTGTTGCTCTTTCGGCATGGCCCACTTGCTCCTATTGGCCTTGGATCACCATCATTGTAGGAAGGAAGCGAATGGTTCCCCCTTACCTTTTTTGAGCGCAGATAGTTCCTCTAGGCTAACATCCATGCCAATGTTAAATGCGTAGTTCTTTATGAATGCGTCTACGATCTCTTGAAAATTTTTGATGCCAGTAGGTAGGCGAGAGAAACACTCCATGGTAGGGCTAGCCAAACTTCAAGGAAATAGGCGCATCAAATATGTATCGTCATATGCGACCTCCATGCAATGTACTTGGAATTCACTGATGTGATCTTCAGGGTTTCTGATCCCACAATATTTGTCAAATTTAGGGATTTCAAATCCCTTTAGGAATGGTACCATTGCCAAGCTCTTGTCAAAAGGATAAGGGCACAAATTGCTTGGTTTCTTTTTTGTTTTCCCTGATTGGAGATTGAGCACTTTCTGCGAGAGAAATTTGATTTGTGTTGTCATGTCATCTTGCAGATTAGGAGGTGGAGTGAATGTGTTCTGAAGTGGTTGAGGTATTTGAGTGATGGGTGGAGTGTTAGGTATGTTGGTGAGAGTTTTTTGCAAGCTCTATTGTGCGATTAAGGCTTGCTGAAATGCCTGCATTTGTTGTTGCGCCAACAATGCTTGTTGTTGGTCTTGTTGTTGTGCCAACAACTCTTGTTGTTGGTCTTGCTGCTACTGTGCCAACAAGGCTTGTTGTTGAGCTAGTAATTAGGTTGCTTCCTATTGCACTTGATACTGTTGCAAGGCTTGTTGATATGCTTGTTGCTGAGCTTCCTGCAATTGTGCCTGGTATTGAGCTTGTGCTTGCGTTTGAAATTGTTGAGCTTGATATTGGGCTTGAGCTTGAGCCTGTGCTTGTTGGGTTGCTTGTGTAGCCTGGGCAACCTATGCGGCTTTTGCGACTTGAGCTGTTTATGCAGCTTGGGTAGATTGGGCGGCTTGTTGTTGTTGTAGTAAAGCTTGAGCTTGGGTAGCTTGTTGTGCTTGTTGTGCCACTAATTGTGCCTATGCTTGTTGGGAAGCTAGCTATGCAACTTGTTGATTTTGAATTTGTTGAAGTGCCTTTTGATAGATGACTTGTTGAGTTGCTTGCAACGTGATGCTAAATTATTTTGTCATGTTGGGTTCCGGTGGAGGTGGTGGATTAGGAACAGTGTTTGCTATTGTAATGAGAGGTATTGTTGTATTGATAATTGGGGTTTGTGTGATGGATTGTGCGATTGATATGCTTGGACATTGGGAGACCATGTTTTGAGACACTTGGGGGATGTCAAATGATGTGTTGATTGCTGAGGTTTCTTGAATGGTTGCCACCTGTTGTTGCGATATCGATGGCAAGATGGGAGGATTCAGTATGATGTTTTGATTTATGATTAGAGGGTTGTTCAGATTTTGTTGATTGATGGTTGGTAAAGGGGGAAGGCCCAAACCAAGGGGTGGTGTGGATGTTAATGGCAATGGTGGAAGTGGTGGAAAATGGGTGGTGTATTCCCTTGGAAAAATGATGATGATGATGAGGGATCAAAGATTCCCCCTGGTCCAAATAATTCACCTTCTGCTTGCGAGATCATAGGGAGAGAGGTCTGTGTGTTAAGAGGATATGCCGGTGTTGCATGGAAAGAGGATGGATTGGGGGGATCCTAAAATGTGAGCAAAATGTAAGGGTGTAATAGATTCAACAAGATGGATTGACCCAGTATGGTATTTGCATCCAAATCTTGGTTGTTCACAAGGGGATGTGTTTGAAGTGTATGAAGCAATGAGCTTCCCTTGTTGACAATTGGTTGAGTTGGAGCAATGGATGATGTGATTTGTGGGATGCTTTGAGTGATGCTTTGAAATGGAGGTGTGGGTGAGATTGGGAGCATGATCCCAAGAGGCTTCTCCACAATAGTTCTTACATCATAATCGGGAGGGAGTTTAGCCCCTTATTTTTCCAATTCAAGCATGTATTGGAATGGATTGAGCCTCATCATGGTATTGACAATTTTGTGAGTTTCAATATTTTGAACCATTTCAAGGATTTCATCTTGTGTCATCCCCAAGATATTATTGGTGATATCTTCCACTTGAGCTTACTCTTGAGGATTTTGTGATGATATAGGAAGATTGGTTAGGGGATTTCTTGATCCAATGGGATTCATTTCGAGAGCGGTTTGGCTTAAATCACTTGAAGTTGATGTTTCTTTGTTGGTTTCCATGTTCTTCTTGTGTTGTGATCTAGTTTGCACCATAAAATAGGGATCAATTTTCAAGAATGTGTGAGATGAACCTCTAATTCTTTAGATTGATCTAACTTTAGGCACAAAAGAGAAAATCTAGGATGATTAAGGATCAAAATGTGATGATGGGATAAATGGAAGATGGATGATGTGAATGATTGAACTCTTTAAGAAATATTTGAAGGAGATACTAGATTTTGGGACTTTTTTCTTAGATTTTGATTTGGTTTGATTTGATTTGATTTTGACTTTGGCTTGATTGGATTTGGTTTGGATAGTGAACTCATAAAATCTAAGAGGTTGGATGTTGTCCTAGAGTAGACTTGTACACAAGATGATAATTTGACTAAGTGTGTAAAGAAGGACTCATCTTATACACCCCTAGCCAAACAAGATGATTTTGGGTTTGATTTTGCCTTTTGGATTTCGGATAATGAACTTATAAACCCCAAGATGTTGGATGTTATCAAGGGGTAGACTTGTTCACAAGGATTGATAATTTGACTAAATATGTGGAGAAGGATTCATCTACACACATCTAATCAAACAAGATGATTTCGATTTGCCAAAAGTCTAGCATGAATGATTTTTTCAAAATTTCCAAGAGTTGTTGGTGAGATGATTTTTGATTTGATGTTTGAGGGATGGATGAGAGTGATTGGTTTGATCCTAAATGAATTTAGAAAGACCTCAGTGTTGAATAACATGCTTGTACTTCCTATGTGAGAAATGCAAACTTTTGAAAGAGACTTGGATTTTGTTGGTAATAAAATTCATAAAAAAATGGGATTGTTCTTTGATGCACGTTTGTAAAAGTTGAAGGTCAATCTTTCTCTAAATTTGTAAAGCATAGACAAACATTTCTTGTGAGCTTTTTGACTAAGACCTTTGGACTTTGGTTTTCAGATTTTGATCTTTCAAGAAATCATTTGGAAGAGCAATTCAATTGTTTCTTAAACTTTCTTAATGACTTCCTTTTATCACAAATAATTCTTGATTAGGTTTTTCAAACTAGATGTCTAATGTCCTATCTTCTTCTCATCCCACAAAGTCCATTATGTGGGAATCAAAGAAATCAAGGCGATAGTTTCCTAATGTTGACTTTAGTGAGAACAAATTATGATATAAATCCAAATACTTAGAAGCCTCTAAGGATGAAATCCCTAGGGCAAGCAAGATCACTTGGATTTGTCAAAAGGTATTTTTTCCTCCTAAATATTTTGAAATTTTGAGGATTTGGTGGATGTTTGTTTTCAAGCGTTTTAGATCCAAGCAAAATATTTTGATTCCAAAGTGATGCACAATCCTAGGATAAAATTAGACAATACTTGTTGAGTTCCCACTTGGATAAATCCAGCTACGCTTACCCTTAGCGAATGATTAAATGCTTGACCACACTGGCTCCCCTCCACAACACACACTTCTTGGGTCAGCCAAGCATTAGTACCCATGAAAATCCCATGGCATACTTCTCATCTCTACCAAGAGCTCCGTAAAAATGTGGGACGGCTTCAAAACGATTTCTCTTGCATCAACAAATAGATTTAACGATTTGGGTCTTATAAACAAAAGGTTTTAATATAGACATTTTGTTTGTGGGGGATCATCCATTCGACAAGAGACCATTGTTGCCCTTCTTGTCGAAATAATCCTCGTGATACTTGAACTTTCTTTAAGTACCCACACTTATATACTGGTTGGAATTTGCTTGGATTTAGCATGTCACCGGTTGGGTCGTTCCCTAGGGTGATTAATTTTTCCCAACAGGAAAGCCCTCTAAGGATAAACAAAAGTGAGTAAGCACATCCGTAGTTCGATCAATCTTTGTTGAGAAACAAATAGAGAACACTCGTGATATACTCCACTCACACTAGCAAGATTTTGTTCAGTATTAGGAACCCAAATTGAAATGTGGAGGTAATCACTTATACAACTCAATATCACAAAAATCCTTTTGATTCTCAAGATCATTGTGAGGCGTGAGAGAAGTGCATACGTCTTTTTAAATGATATTACTTTGGATAAGGGATTACAGAACATAAAAGACACATGTTCATTTTAATCCTTCAAAAGCAAGAATATGAATTCTTTTTAAGAACCAACTTTGAAGTGTGAGATTTGTTTGTTCAATTGTTAAGTCTAAAACAAATCTAGTAAATTGCCTATGGTTCTTTTTAATCCCTTTGTTTTGTTCTTTTTAAGCCCAAAATTTTTTTATTGAGTTCTAAAAAGCATGAAGATGACAAGTCCTTAGAAAAGGGATTATAATTTCTCCCCAAAGTGTTTGAAAATACTTGATATAATGAAATGATGATGCCATAGAGAACTCTTTGTCTTTGTTTCCTTCCTTCACTTTTGATCAAGCCAACCTACAAAAACTGGTTAATACTGCAAAAACAAAGGCCAAAAACCAGTTAGAAGTCAAAAGAAATCAAAATGAAAAAGCACATGTTGAAATTAAATTTTAAAAATTGCCTTTTACCCAATTCCAGCGACATAGTCTGCAATTGTAGCGTAGTTAAGAGAATTCAACGACGTTATATAGCGTTGCTGGGGATTGACAGCGACAGACTGTGCAAAACCAGTGAGCGTAAATGCGGCGCTATTTTGCCAATGACTTAGTTTGAAGTTTAGAATTCAAATTCTTTTGGCGGGAATGGCTCAGCGACACAGTTTGGATTTTGTCAGCATCGCTATATGGCGCCATTGGATTGATAGCGACGGAGTTTGAGGGCCAGTGGTGTAGTTTCCTGTAGACACAAAAAACTTTAAAAAACCATGAAATATTTCAAAAAAACGTGTTAGATTCTTTAGATTTGCCCTCCTTCTAGTGCCAAAATGTGAATGGTGATCCTAGAATTGCACAAACAAAAAGAAAAAACACACAATTAGTCCAATATGCAAGTTAGAAACATCATTCCCTATGAAATTCATTTGAAGCAAAAAAGCAAGAAATAAAGTGAAGAACACAATGAAAAAGCTATTAAATCCTATTTAGATTCTCAAACTCTCAATCCTATGGGGGAATTGGTGTCATTTTGATGTGGAAAATGACCCTTTCCCAATTCCTTGCAAGCTTTGATGATCAATGATGAATATTGAATGCTCCTTAGTGAAATTTCTCCATAACCTAGCTATAATAATGTGAAAATGGACGAGGATGAATGAAAATTGCTCAAAAACTTGAAGATAATGATGTTGCATGAAGTTGTGGATGAAAATGCCTAAGATTGTCAATCTAAAATCCAAATGAGAGTCTATTTATATAAGAGAATAATGAAGAAAAAGGCAAAAGGGATGAATGTGGGACTAAACATGAGCCAATGGCAAGGTGCCACTTGTCAACATGCTAGTGGAGGAAGAATGAACACATTTTGATGAATGTGCAAATAAATGTAGTTGGGTGGATATTTGAAATTGATGAAATGACAAGTTGGAGGGAGAAAGAAATGAAGTTAATGTCACTTGGCTCAAGGCAAAGGACATGTAAGATGCTTTTAACGCCTTGTTGGATGTAAACATCCTTTTGGAGGGATTTTTGAATTTGAAGATTATTCCCTCTTTGATGCCATGTTGAGAGAAAATAGAAGAATTTATAAATCAATTAAATTGATTTACTTGTGCAAGTTGCAAAAGCTAGAGGATTTGAGTGTTTAAGATTAAGATTAATCAAGATTTGATCCTGATTAATTTAAGAAGAGATTAGCTGATGTGACAACTTGATTTAGATTTTTGGATTAATTTAAATCAAAGTTGAGAGGAATATGGATTTAGACCTAATTAAATAAAGTTTAATTTATTTAATTAAAGAGAATGGTGTTAGTTTTAAATCAAATATAAAGATAAATTTATTTAATTTAATAAGATGACCTTAGAGATTAATTAAATAAAATGAATTATTTAATTAAAAGAGGGACTATAGGATTAGCTAAATAAAATGATTTATTTAATTAATAGAAGATGATGACTTAATCAGATAAATTTGATTTATTTAATTAAGAGATGAAATATGATGAATTTAATTAAATAAAGATTATTTAATTAAATGACTAGCAGAGGAGATGATTCGGGACGAATTGGTGTTAGTAAGATCAGGATCAAGTGTATAGGATCTATCTGTATATTTTCCATGTCTACAATATATATAGAGAGAGATATAGATATATGTATATATATACTTAAGTGGACATTCAAAAAAATTTACATTAACATCTGAAAAAGAACTACATTCAGTCATAAACAGATGAAATGAGATACACATAGGTTCAGTTTAATAAGTATGTATATATATAAGTATATATATATTTATACAAGTATATATATGGGTGATCCCATAATAGTGGTTTACAATTTTTGGCCAAACTAGACACTGCAATTATTATTTTTAACTAAATCTTCATATTTGGGCACCTATAGCGGCTAAATCGTGAGGAATTTGAAGATGATGAAAACTAGAGTTTCATCACATTTTGTTTGTAGATTCTAAAAATATATTTTTAAAGATTTTTGGAATCAGATTGCACTTTTTTTCCATCTCCCACAAAAACTAGTTTTTTTTTTCTTCATAAAACAACATTTTTAAAAAGTGACGCTCACCATATACAACATAACTTTTTTTGTATAAAGGATAAAATTCTAATTTTTTCAAATTTAGATTTGTAACTACGATATCTAGCATTTGAATTTTGTCCCATAGTTTTTTATTGAATATTTTTTCCTTAATCAAGTTTTGAAGTCAAACCAATTGGAATTCAGACATAGGCGGACTGTATACAACATGACATTTTTTGTATGTATCGAAATTCATTTTTTTTTTAATGGATCAAGGACATCAATACCCAGCCTCAACATATTTAATAAAAAATTATTTTGATAATCTGCTATTTTTACACATGTGCAAAAGAGAGAGCTTGACTTTCGGTGAAAAACCTATGTTTAATAAAACTAAAAAAACACATACATAATAAAATCAAAACATATTAAAATTTAATTCGTTGGATAGCTCATTCTAAGAACTACCATCTTCAAGTTGGGTTTGTGAAGTATCCTCCATTTTCATCCTCAACCCGAGCTTCGAAGGGTAGAATTCTGCTAAAATTTGGTGGAAGAGGGGGAGAAGGGCAAAAAAGGGGGGTTCGCTCCGAACAAACCCCCCTTCGCTCAAAAGGGTGAAGGGGGGTTCGCTTGAACCCCCTTTTTTTTGAATCCCCCATAAGGGAATGTGGCATCACAGGGTTCGAGCGAACCCACTACGCAAAAGGGGGTTCGCTCGAACTAGGGGTTCGACCGAACCCCTCTTTTGTGTTTGTGCAAACCCCCTAGTTCGAATGAACCCTTTAAAACATGAAATTTTCAATGCGTGAGATTTTTTCAAATTTCCTTCCTCATAAAAATTGTACACCACTATTATGGGTTTACCCATATATATATATATACATACATTAAAATATATTCACTTTACATAGAAAATAAGATATGCATTACAATTGTATATGCATATATATCCATTTTTAATTACACAACAAATTAATTCTCAACATACCTCCACCACACACACACACACACACATATAAATATATTCACATTACAAAGTTTATCAAGATCAAAATTTCAGAGGAGATTCGAAAGCTAAGCTTTTACACATATATGGAAATTTAAGTAAGCCAAAGTTATTCGGTTAGGCCAGGTATGGCCAACAGCCCCCATGGGGGATGTGTTTCCTGTGGGGGAAGTGCTCCCTCCATAGGCTGCGGCTTGTGGAGGGCGCTACCTCCACAAAAATTGCCTTCCCCAAATGGGGAGGCACGACTATGGGGCTCTGCCCTTTTTAAATTGAAACAATTTTTTTTTTTTCATTATCAGACCAATGTCGATATTCACAATAATTTCTGGTTTGACACAACAACTATCATGCATTACATATATGTATATCCACCCAGACTTATATATATATTTGTGATATACAACATATATATATATATATATATATATATATATATATATGGGTAAAAGCACAAACCTGTGTCACACTTTCAGCCAAATAAATAGTTCCGTGTGAACTAATTTCGGTCGAAAATGTTTCAGCTGAGTATGTTTCAACCGAAACCATGTGGCATATACATGGCACACATGGTTTCGGCCAAATAGGTTTCGATCGAAACCAAAAAAATTAAATTTTTACCTTTAACTTTCAAATCGACTTTCAATTTGGCTTATTATATGTGTGGGGTTTCTAGGTCGAAACCCTTCCGATATAAACCCTTTTAGCCAAAACTGTCTAGGGAGAATCCTAGTTGGCAACCAATTAAACATTTTTCAAATTTTTTTAAAACTTTCAACTTTAACTAAGTATTTCTCCAATCAGAAATTTTTTTCTACAAAAAAAGAAAAAACCTTTTTGTAGAGCTCGGAGTGGGGAATCCAAATATACAATTTTTTTAATATTTTGATTAGTTTTAATATATGCTATTTTTAAAATAATGCAAGTAGGTTATTAAAATTAAAAAAGATGTTGATTAGAAATTAAAAAACAATTAGTAAAACATATTAAAATTCTTTAAAACTTATATGGTCCAGTAGAGGAGAGAGTCTTCTTCAAAAGGGTATAATTTGTTTTTTGAAAATGGTTAAAAAATTTGAAAATAGTTGACGGTCTGTGAAAACTATCAAATTTTGACATGTTTGACTTTAAAATGTTATTACGAGAAAAATATACATCAAAATTTGAATTTTTTTTCATGGAGTAGATATTGAAGTTACCTATTTGGAGAAAAATAATTAGGGAGAAATGAAGTTTTTTTCAATGTTTTTCTTGATGCCCCGTGAAGTCACTCTTTTTTGAAATTTTCAGCATTCCAAAATTTGTCCTTAAATTGAAAAAAACATAATGAAAACAATTTTTTTAAAATTTTTAAAAATTATAGGAATAAATTTCATCAAAAGTTCTACATTTCATTAGTTTACACCATTTTGAAATTCAAAACATAAAGAGCACTTTTATGTGGTCGAAGTTCAATTTTTTTTTTGCTATTGGTCGATTCCTTTATAAAGTGTGACATAGGTTTGTGCTTTTACCCATATATATATATATATATATATATATATGAGTACTCACAGGTGAATTAAATTTGCAAGAAAATAGTTATGTATTTCATCAATAGACTCAATTTGCAGCAAAAATATCATAATAAATACACAAATACATATAGTATATATCATGGGAGGTTTTAAAGGTTTAGGTATGCATAAGATTTTCCTAGAATTTCTAAAAATAGCTCATTTAATTGGGGGAAAATTTCATAAAAGAATTCCATTTTTCCCAAACACAACAAATTTGCTCACACATTTGAATTAAATTGCAATGGAAATTGAATTAAAAACTTGGTATTCGCCTCCTGTTGAGCCCCTTCTCCTTGTTTTCCCTTTCTTTCTTGCTTTTCCTCCTCCTTCCACTGTCCTGGGTTCACAGTTCCTCCGAAAACCCCTTCTCGACAACCATTATTTTAGTTATTTTTGTAGAGAAAATCAAGAAGAATGTAAAAGCAGTTGTGTTTTTCTCGTTAATCATTTCCTCTTTTTTAAAGATTTCTTTTCAATTCCAGAGACCTAATCTTGAAAATAGAAAATTAAATAAAATTTATTTTATGCTCATTATTTATTCCCATTGAATATTATTAAATAATTCCTATTTTAATTACAAATGAGCATTTTTCCTCAAAATAAGTAAATAATCCATTATAATTGCAATTAAATATTTGTTTTAAGCAAATAGTTTGGCAATAACATTCAATTACAATAAAAAATATTACTCTAATTAACAATTCTTACAATTTAATTGCATATTGAAACATTAAATTGAACTAAAATTAACTCTTTATTTCTCTTACACTTTTATTTCATTGCTAATTAATTTAATTAACCATTTTAAAATACTAACAACAAAACAATCATCTAAGCTAAATGCTAAATGCATCTATAAGACACTAAGTGCTTTGTGTGTGATCAAGAGAACCATTCTTGTTTTACCTTGCCAAGAAGCTAACCTCCTCTACCTTAGCCACACCCTTGGTCTTCGACAACCTGCAACTCAAGTACACTAAGGCAACCAAGACGAGATTAGTATCCGGATAAAATATAATCAAATCAGTATAGCTCATTAATTCTAAATCAAATCCTACATAATTCATTAATTCTAAATACCACCTTTCTATTTTGCATCATTTCCAAAGTAAAACGATATACCATTCATTTCAAATTTTCACAAAATTAAAATCTCATTTTCATATTTCATTTCTCAAAACACCACATTAGTTATCATTTGATCTACCACACACACACATTCAGTCATATATATCAAACCCGAATAAAGGGGAAACAAAGTACATCATAGTTCGAGACGTGACATCCTTCCCCACTTGGAAGAGATATCATCTTGATGTCTTATTACAAAGCATCCACACAACAAAGTCTTAAACATTTAATGTATCATAGGTCATAATATGCAGAAAACAAAATAAACATGCTAAAATCTCAAATGAGGAAATGATATGTCAATATCCTCAACATTCTCCCAGGTGGCACTATCCACCGAGTACTGGTCCCACTAGACCCTATACTACATGATATCACGATTCCACAACTTAATGTTGCACCTTTCCACAATCTTGATGGGCTTCACTAGCACCACCCTTAGGTCCTACACCTGCAATGCATGCCAGTCAAGCACATGAGTAACATCTGGATGATATGGCTTAAGTACAGAAACATGGAAGACATTATATATACGGGATAGAGTGGGTGGCAAACCAAGCCTATATGCAACTAGATTAATGACTTCCAAAACCTCAAAAGGCCCAACATATCTAGGGGCAAGCTTAGAGTTCTTGCCGAAAGAGATTGAAATCTTCTACGGCCTAACTCTCAAGAAAACTCTATCTCCCACATAGAATTGTCTAAAAGTTCTGCTCCTGTCAGCAAAACTCTTCTGGCAATTTGAAGCTTGCTTCAAATTTTCTTTTATGAGCTTCATCTGATCCTCCATATCTCTCAACATCTCAGGCCCAATAACAATCTTGTCTTCCACCCTGTCCCAACTGATAGGTGTACGAAATTTGTGACCATACAAAGCCTCGAAGGGTGCCATTCCCAAAGAGGCATGATAGGAGTTATTATATGCGAACTCCACCAAAGGTACATACTCCTCCCACTTATGTTGTTGTTCCATATTATACATCTTGAGGAGATCCTCCACTACCTAATTTAACCTCTTTGTCTGACCATCGGTTTGAGGATTATAAGTGAAATTGAAATCCAATTTGGTTCCCAAAGAGGAATTCAATGTAGTCCAAAACCTAGAAGTCATCTGAGTGTCATGATCTAAGATGATCGTCTCTGGCACTCCGTGTAACCAAAAAACCTCCTACACGAACTTCTTTGCCAATACCAAGGATCCATCCTTAAGATTCCCAGGGATGAAGTGAGCTACCTTCGTCAATTTATCAACCACATCCAAGATGGCATCATGTCGGTTCTTGGTCATAGGAAACCCTTGAAAAAAAACCATAGTGATAACTTGCCATTTATACTCTAGCATTCTATGTGGGTATAGAAGTCCCATCGGATGCACATGCTCAACCTTAACTCATTGGAATTTCAAACTTCAAGCTACAAAAGAAGTAACATCTCTCTTAAGTATTGGACATAAATATAATGGTCTGAGTCCCTCTACCATTTTTGTCACACCGGGGTTCCCAAAATACAGTGCATTGATAAATTCTTCTAGCACTAGCTCTCTCAATCCTGTTGCGTTAGGAACATTAATACATCCTTGAAACCTCAAGATTCCATTAGTCTGAAACATACATCCAACAAATCTATGATCCGAAGGATCCTGCTCTAGGGCTTGTTTCACCCTTTCATAATGCTCATCCCCTGGCAAGGCTTGTATCACCTGCTGCCTGAAACTTGACCTTATAGCGACCATAGCTACAAGATGTCTCCTCATACTTAAGGAATCTTCTACTCTGTTTTCCTTTCCTTTTATATACTCAATACCGAAATCATACTCACTCAAAAACTCCAACCATTGTCTCTGATGAGAATTCAGGTTGGGTTGAGTAAAGATATACTGCAATCCTGCATGATCGATTTTCAGCTCAAAAGATTTTCCCAAAAGGTAGTGCCTCCATATTTCAAGATCGTGCACTATGGAAGCCAACTCCAAATCATGTGGCGCATATTTCAATTCATGTTATTTTAGTTTCCTTGATTTGTATGCCACCACTTGTCCATCCTGCATATGAATTGCTCCTACGCCCTCTCCTAAAGCATCTATTATCATTGTGAAGTGCCCATTTGGATCTGGCAAAATCAAGATAGGTGTAGAAGTAAGTTTCTCTTTCAACAATTGAAAAGCCTTCTCACATCTGTCACTCCATTCAAATTTATTTCCTTTCTTTTGGAGTATGGTGATGGGTGCTGAGATTGTTGAGAACCCCTAGAAAAACTTCCTATAGTAACCGATAAGCCCCATAAAGCTCTAGACTTCTGAAACATTATATGGTGTTGGCCACTCCATAATTGCCTTAATTTTATCTAGGTCCATTGCTATTCCATCAGCCAAAATAACATGTCCCAAGTAGTGCACCTCAGTTTGGTAGAAAGTGTATTTAGACATTTCCCATAGAGTTTATGATCCCTCAATCGTTGCAACAATCCTCAGGTGTTTGTCATGCTCTTCTTTTGACTTAGAGTATATCAAGATATCATCTAGAAAAACTAGAACAAAGTAATCTAGACAATCTTGGAAGATGTTGTTCATCAAATTCATAAAGGCTGCAGGGATATTAGTTAGCCCGAATGGTAACACCGTGAATTCGTAGTGCCTGTATCTCGTCCTGAAAGCAGTTTTGAATATGTCATCATCCTTTATCCTCAGTTGATGGTATCTTGATCTCAAATCAATTTTCAAGAATACTTTAGCTCCTTTCATCTGATCAAACAAATCATCAATCCTAGGGAGCAAATACTTGTTCTTAATGGTAACCTTATTAAGCATCCTATAATCAATGCACAACCTTAAGGTCCCATCCTTCTTCTTTACAAATATGAAAGGTGCTCCCCATGGAGACACATTTGGCCTTATAAAACCCTGATCAAGCAACTATTGCAATTGGGCCTTCAACTCCTACAATTCAACAATATTCATCCTATACGGTGCCTTAGACTGAGGCTCAACTCCAAGTAACAAGTCTATTGAGAAATCAAATAATTGCTTGGGAGGGAGTTCAGTCAACTCATCAAGAAAAACATCTTGAAATTCCTTCAAAATAGGATGATCATTAATTGACGACTCCGAGCTATCAATATCCCTGAATTTTATTGCATAGATCATGCACCCCTTTCTGTGAGCCTTCTTTAGTTGCATGGCAGAGATTTGCCTGAGTTCTAGGGGCCTTTTCAAACCGTGAATTTCAACACGGTTACCCCAATCATCGAGACACCTCACTGTTTTCTCTTCACAATCAACAAGGGCCTTATGTTCAGAAAGCCAATCTATTCCCAAGATTACATCATATGACCCTAAAGGTGCTACATACAAATTAACCTGCATTTCAAAACTAGGGAGTTCAAGGTCACTGTAGGCTAGGCATTGCTCCACTATCCTCTCTACCCGATTGACATACTGAACCTTCCATGAATTAGCCATATATCCCGGTTTAATAGATAATTTAGAGATAACATGAGGATCTACAAAGCACTTAGTAGCTCTAGTATTAATTAAGATAGAAACAAGACATCCAAAAAGTTTACCTGAAATATGGATTGGTGTACCCTGATAATCTGCTTGGCGATTATCAACTGTCACATGAATGTGATGTTGATTCATGTTCTTTTGATTATTCCTCTGAGGACACACACTAGCATAATGCTCACCATCGCATGTATAACAACTTCCGCAGGGTGCTCTGGGTCTGTTAGAACCATCTCTCCTGTTATTATTGCTATTATTGTAATTTCCCCTCTTATTGTTGTTTTGATTCCCATCATGGTGATCTTGAGAATTGTTACCTCTCTTGAGATTCTTGATCTACCTATTATTATTATTACCCTGATTGTACTGATTCTGATTACTGTTATTCTGATGGTTCCCTTATGACTTCCTCTTGGCATCTCTATTTTTCCTGTAATTTGAAACCTGTTGTTGCTTCTGTTCCTACTTAGTAGCTTTCTCAAAAGCCTCATCCATGGTGGAAGGATTATGTATATCCACTTTAGCTCCAATTTGAGGCCTAAGCCCTAGAATGAATTTACGAACCCAAAACCTATCATCAAGCTGGTACTGGGGTACATATTTGAGCAAATAAGAAAATATTTCCTAGTACTGCATCACAGTCATTCCCCCCTAAGTGAGAGTTTGGAATTCAATAATATTTTTATCAAAATAGGACTGTGTCAGCCACCTTTTCTTGAACAACTGCATAAATTGTTCCCAAGTCACTTTACCATGCAAAAATTGTTTTGCTGCCTTTTCGTTCTCCCACCAAGTGGCAGCTTCATCAATAAGTTGATATGAACCCCATTCAACCTTAGTTTCATTAGAAAAATTCTGCAAGGAAAAATAGTTCTCCATTTCAATTATCCAAACTTCTACCCCGTCTCCAATTGTTTTACCATAAAATTTTGGTGGGCTGATCTTTTTGAGGTCCTTGCCCAACTCCTCTGCCAGTTTGCTTAGCTTATTGGGGTTTTCTTCAATCTCAGATTGTTCTACATTATTATTTTCTTCATTCCCTCTAAAATTCAATCCTTGTGGACCTCCGTGCCTTTCTTGCTCAAGGTTGTCAATCCTGGCCTCCCGTCGATTCAATAGGGCTAGAATATGATCTAACCTATCATTTGTATCACCACAATATCCACCCCCATGATTCTCACATTGATAAGTTCTAAAACCCATAGTTATTCTGAAACACACAACATCAAGCGTAATTAGGCATAAGTCTTGGAGTTTAACCTAGACGCTTTGATACCAAAATGTAAAGTTCGAAAAACACTCACATTCCAAATAAAGTATTTCCATGTTCATTGTACATCATAAGTAAGGTAAGAGAGATAACACGTGCAAAATTAGTATCCAAATGTGCTCAAAGAAACTTTATTAAAAGAATTACAAATTACAAATTACATACACCACAAAGGGTGTTACAAATCATTTGTTTCAATGATACATCATCAAGTTTACATCAATAAATACATTCATGAAATAGAGTTACAATTTACAAATTGGCTAAACAAGCCATATATAAATGATATATGAAGTACATCCATAAAAAATAAGACCTATGATCCTCATCTGCCTTGACACCACTGGTCTTCTTGCGCCGAGGCCAAGAGTGTGGTTAAGGCACCTTTTCTGCTGAGTTCATGAGGAATTTTGACGTTAACCTCGAGTCAGGACCACCTTGGGAAAGTCTTGTTTCTCCAGAACGAGAAATTTGTAGTCAGGAGAAAGTAAATGAAAACTTGATTATGGGTTCAATGGGTGAGCAGAATGTGGACTTTGAGGAAAATAGCTACAAGGGAAAGTGGGACAAGGATCAACTTAGTAGAGTAGAAAAGGTGGAAAGCCTCACAGAGAAATGTTTGAGCAAAGAGGCTTCAAAGAGACATAGTGCTGCAGTTGGTGAGTTATACTTGACTTGTCCTGCAAACCGTAGAAGTGATGCTAAAGAATGATAGAACAAATGGAGGGTGGAGAAACCAGGGGAGGAGCTGGGGGTAAGTCAGGGCCCCTTTAAGAATTCACTTGAAAAAAAAACTATAAATGTGGATGATAATTGTGAAACTGAGGATCTCATTTTTAAAGATATTCAAATTTCTCCAATATAAAATTTAGAGAGCTCCTTTGAAGAAGCTAGAGATGAAGGGGGCCTTTTTGAAGATTTAGACTCAGAGTCCTCATTTGAGGATGAAATAGGAGGGGATGAATTGGGTCTCAATGTGGAGCAGGGCATTTTGGAGAGGAGAACTCTTGAACAATCTTTGGACAAGCAAGTAAAGGTGAAGGTGGGAGAAAAGAAGAAAAGAGGGCCAAAATCAGTACGGGTGAAACTAGAAATAGCAGGAAGTGCAGCGGGGCATAAAAAGTTGAAATTGAGAAAAGACTATGCCTTTTCTCGGGAGCCATGAAGGTCCTTTCGTGGAATGCTAGGGGTTGTAATGCCTCTGACAAGATTCATTTGATCAAGCACTATTTTGATCAAATGAGACTAGATATTGTTTTTCTATAGGAATTAAAACTTAGTGGAGAGGATTTAGTTTCTTTAAGAGGAGGTTTAGCAGTTGGAAATGCTCGGCTGTGGAAGCAGAAGGAGCATGATCTGGTGGCATAGGTATTTTGCACAAAGAGGTGGTTGTAGAGATCTAGGTAATACGCTCAGATAAATCTTGGCAATGGGTTAAGGTTTAATCTAAACAATTATTGTCAAGTTTCTATATTATAAATGTCTACGGACCAAAAAATGTTGCAGAAATGAGAAGAGTGTGGAATGAAATTTTTGAAGCAATTTTTGTAAATGATGATTATTTGTTTCTACTAGGGGGTGAATTTAACGCTACCTTAAAACCATCTGAAAAAAGAGGTGGTATTGGATGGTTAAATCAGAAACAAAGAGATTTTAGTGATTTTGTAGCCAATAGTGGACTTTTTAGAATACAGTTTAGAAAAGGGGATTATACCTAGACAAATAGGAGAAGTGGGTTTCTAAACATAGTTGAAAAATTGGATAAATTCTTCTTGGTTGGAAATTATGCAAAATTTCAGTGGACTTTTCAGGCGGACATACTTCCCATCACAAGCTCTGATCACTATCCAATTAGTGTTAGAATCCAAGAGAATGTGGTACCAGATTGCTGCCCTTTTAAATTTGAGAAAATGTGGTTAAGAGAGGAAGGTGTTTTGAATTTGGTAGCTGGCTGGTGGTCTAATGCATCAACAAGAATTGAAAATAAAGCTTTTGTTTTCTTTAAAAACTACAACATGTTAAGGAACAGTTGAAGAAATGGAATAGAGAAGTGTTCAAAAACATTTTCTTGGAAAAACTCAGATTTGAATAGGAACTCGAGGAGTTGCACTCAAATGTTATTGAAGCGGGTATGAGGGAGGAGGATTTCCTCAAAGAAAAAGAACCAAATGAAAAATATATGAAGATCTTGGCAAGAGAAGAAATATTTTGGAGGCATAAATCAAGAGAAACATGGCTCAAGAAAGGTGACCACAATACAATTTTTTTTCACAACTTAGCCAAGGTCAAGAGATCGGGTAACATAATTCTATCAATCTAGTTCAATTTTGGAAACATTATGATGGAAAATTTTGAAATTTGTAGTGAATCAGTGTGTTTCTTTTTGGAAGGTTTTAGAAATTCGTAGAATGGTACTCCCCATTTAGATGAAATTCTAGATGTCATCCCCGAGTGTATCTCAGCTGCCTAGAATCTAGATCTTACTAAGGCTGTAATGATGGAGGAAGAAAAAAAAACCCTCTTTAGTCTTGGTGGTGTTAAAGCTCCTGGCCTGGATGGATTCCCAATGCTTTTCTTTCATAAATGGTGGGATTTTGTTGCTAATGATTTATGGGAAGTTGTGGAGGAATCAAGATCTGGTGGTTTTGTCCTAAAAGATTTTAATAGCACCTTTATCGCTCTTGTGCCCAAAAAAGATGAAATTGTGTCCTTTAGTGATTTCAGGCCCATTTCTCTTTGCAATACGATATACAAGGTATTTTTGAAGGTGATGGATAATAGGCTAAAGGGGGTTCTTGACACAACGATCTCTCCTGAGCAAAGTGGATTCTCATTGAATTGATCTATCTATGAAGGTGTCATAGTTGCTCATGAAGTGATTCATTCCATTCAGACAACTCGAATAGACATGATGCTTGTTAAATTGGATATCAGGAAGGCATATGATTAAGTCAATAGAGATTTTTTGCTAATAGTTCTCAAGAAATTCAATTTTTGTGAGGCCTGGGTGAACTGGGTGGAAAGTTGTATTAAAACTCTAAGATTCTCGGTTTTAGTGAATGGAAGCCCACAAGGTTTTTTTGAGTCGGAGAAGGGATTAAGGAAAGGGGATCCACTATCGCCTTTTTTGTTTATAATTATGGCTGGAGTTTTGGGAAGGCTGATTGTAAAAAAGAGACAAGCTAAGCTTTAGAAAGGTGTACGGGCGGCGAAAGGTATAGACCCTCTATCACATTTATAGTTTGTAGATAAAACTCTCTTGATGAGGGAAGCTCAGATGATGAGCGAAGTTTCAGATAAATACAGTAAAGCCTCTGGACAACGTATAAATTATTGAAAGTTAGAAAGTTTTTTCTTTAATACCAACAGACAGAAACAAAGGGAAATTTGTTCAATCCTTGGTATGAAAATGGGCTCTTTACCAAGTAGATATCTGGTTATTCCTTTATTTGGAGGGGCAAGTAAGTCGTCAGTATGGAAGGAACTGGTGGATTGTTTTCTTACACAGATGGATGGGTGGAAAAGTAGAAAAGTAGATGGCTAACCTCGACTGGTAGAATTTTGATGTTAAAATCAATCATTTCGGTCATTCCTGTCTTTTCCATGATGTGACTTCGAATACCAAAGAAAATTATAAAGGTAGTTGGGAAAATAATGAGAATTTTCTTCTGGAATGGGGAAAACGAATAGGACAAGATACCCCTCCTCTCATGGGAGAATATTTGTATGGTGAAGGGAAGTGGTGGTCTAGGGCTGCGAGATTGGAATATTATGAATGAAGCTTTGGGGGAAAAATTGATCTGGAACATATATTCAAAGCCTTCTTAGTTATGGGTTAAAATTCTCAAAGCTAAGTATTTGGATACCATGAAATATAATAGGATCCTCACAATTCGTAACCCCCCTTTTGGATCAACAATTTGGAATTTTATTATCTCTTGTAGGCAGGTAATAGTGGATCATATAACTTGGTATATTATAAATGGTTCAAAGCCAATTTCTAGGATGATTCTTCGGCAGGTTTTCCAACTTTAAAAGAAAATGAAGAATTGCAGGATTTAAGACAATGGTTCACCCAACACTGGGGGGAAAAGGTTAGTGACTATTTGGAATTTAGAGAGGATGTGTTGGGAGGCGATTGGGGGTGGAGGTCCCTTCAAAATGTAGGGATTTAAGACAGACAAAGGGCTCTCATGCAGCAAATTTTTCAAACCAGAAAGATTTTAAGGTCAAACAAAGAAGATAAAGTGGTATGATGTGGTGCTTTAGATGGTAAGTACTTGGTCAAGTTAGGATGCTAATTCTTGGACATGGGTGTAGGGGATGGGGATTGGCCAGTTGATTTATGTTGGGGGAAGGAATGCCTACCTAAAGCAGGGACATTTGTATGGTTGGAAATTAGGGGTCGTATTTTGACAGGGGAACGAAGGAAATGACTAGGTTTTTGTGGTCCTTCTAGATGTGTGATCTGCGCAGAGGTGGAGGAATCAATGGACCATTTTTTGCTACATTACAGGTTGTCTTACTTGTGTTGGGATGGATAGGCCCTCTATTAGATACTTTGAGGAAAGTTTTTGAAGGATGGCCACTGCAGAAGAAAAAATTGACATTATCCTGCATATGGAAAGTAAGCCCATCCATTGTAGTTTGGGAGCTATGGAAGGAAAGAAACATACGTATGTTTGTAGAAAAGGAAGAATTCATAGAAAGACTGAAGTTTAGGATAAACCATGCCATAGAGGAAGTGGTTGGTGCAGGTGCCTCATGGTTTTTCAACCCGAGAATCCCCTTTACCTTGGAGGATAAGCATATTTAGGCCCAATGGCCGAGAATTCGCCTAAGGCCCATTAAGGGGCCTGGTTGGGCTAATCCAGTTTCAAAGGGTTCAACGGAGGTCAGTTGGGAGAGACCGATGGAAGGTTGGTGGAAGTTGAATTTTTATGGGGCTTCTAGAGGGAACCCAAGACCTTCAGGAGCAAGATTTATTGTTCAGGATTGGAGAGGAAATGTTTCGGCTTTAGGAGCAAAGAAGCTGGAGGAAGGGACCAATAACATAGATGAAGCTTTAGCTACGTTAACGACTGTTAGGCTTGGTAAAAAACTAGGGGCATCAAAAGTTCATCTAGAGGGTGATTCTCTTGTAATTATCTAGGCTTTGATGAAAGGGAATACTGAGGCATGGCATTTACATAATGTAATTGGAAAAATTAAAGAGAAATTAGCAACCTTTGATGACTTTAAGGTAAGTCACATCAAGAGAGTGGGAAATGCAGAGGAAAACACATTGTCGAAGTGGGCTTTATCATTTAATGAAGTTGGTGAAATAAAAATCAAAGAGTTTGGGCATTTAGATTTAGAGGAGGAAATGTAATGATGGATGGTACACTTGTAGTAATAAATGTAAGTGTTTTCGAATGCATTTCAATCCTTGAAGTGAATGAGAGAAGTGTGTGAAGTAAGGTGGCGATGGTGATCATACGCTAAACATTAATGATGAAGTTGGCGAAGTAAGGTCATTAATCTCTTGAGGTTCTACTTTCTCGATGTTTCTTTCATTGTGGCGAATAATAGGTGAAAAAATGATGAACATAAGGTGGCGGTTTTGTAGCTGCAAAGGTGATGGAGACTGGTTTCTTTCTCAAAACGAGGAAGCAACTTTCACCCTTTTATGGAGAAGCACCGACAAAGAGATTGAAGGGATGTTTCCTCTACAATGATGAGCGTTTAGTGCAGTCAGTGCAATTCATCCTGGGGAAAGGCTTTGACGACCTCAAGCACAGGTATAGGACCAATATGGACATCTGTTCATTGATAATGGCTTGGAGCTTAGATTTGGGAGAATCAAATGATGTTGTGAAAAAGGTGATGAAGGCAGTTGCATGAGGATTATCTAGAGGGCATGGACTCACTTCTGGAATGGGTGATTTTGGGAGTAGGAATGGATATCAGTGAGGGAATTAAAAGCAAAGAGGATGAAGAAACTAAGAAATGCGTACCCTTTGTGAAATGGCCAAAAGGAAAATGCAAAGGCAGATGGATAAAAGGGGTGACACATGGGTGGGAAGCTCTAAAATTGATTGCGGAGTTAATAGAGGTTGAGGCGGTTTTGGTCCAGGCAAAAGTCAAAGCAGAACAACTAGAGAAGAAGGAATTGTGACCACAGAAGAAGAAGAATACGAACGAGGACACCATGGAAGCTGTGGCGAGTAGCTCGTACAGAGCTCTGCAATAATTTAAGCCTTCATATGTTCTGAGTTTGTTTGGTTATCTGTTATAAATTTTTGGGGTTCCTAAAAAATTGTGGGGAATGAAGGGAAGGTGGTTTTTAGTATGCAGGGTAGTTAGAAGTTATTCGAAAAAAACCGTGAATGTAATTTTGAGCATTAGTTTTGTTTTGCAGTAGATGATAAGGGCTGGGCAATGAAGTTAATACTAATAATTTGTAAATTTTGAGAAACTAGGGTATGGAAGTTGAATATTTGAAGGTTGATGTTTTATCAGGAAAATTCAAAAAATGATGTAATATGACTTTTTATTAATAAAGCAAAAATTATTACCGATAAAAAAAAGAAGATATGCATTACAACTGTATATGTATAGATATCCATTTTTAATTACACAACAAATTAATTCTCAACATACCTCCACCAAATATATATACATATACATATATACATATATACATATACATATACATATTCATATATACATATACATATATATATAATATAAATATACACACATATATATAATATAAATATACATATATATAATATAAATATAAATATATATATATATATATATTTATATATTCACATTACAAAGTTTATTAAAATCAAAATTTTAGAGGAGATTCAAAAGCTAAGATTTTACACATATATGAAAATTTAAGTAAGCCAAGGTTATTCAGTTGGGTCATGTATGGCTGAAAACCCCCATGGGGGTTGCGTTTCTTGTGGGGGCAACACTCCCCCCATAGGGCGTTGTCTCCACAACAGCCGCCTTCCCCAAATGGGGAGGCACAGCCATGGGGCTCTTCCCTTTTTAAATTGAAATGGAAACAATTTTTTTTTTTCATCATTGAACCAATTTTGATATTCACAATAATGTCTGGTTCGACACAACAACTATCAGGCATTCCATATATGTATATCCTCCCAGACTTATATATATTTTTGATATACAACATATATATATGAGTGTTCACAAGTGAATTAAATTTGTAGCACTGGTAAAGTGTTTTATCAATTTCATTAGAAAATAATTATGTATTTCATCAACAGACTCAATTTGTAGCAAAAATATCATAATAAATACACAAATACATATAGTATAAATCATGGGAGGTAGGTTTAGGTATTCACAAGATTTGCCTAGAATTTTTAAAAAATAGCTCATTCAATTGGGGGAAAATTTCACAAAAGAATTCCATTTTTCCCAAACACAACAAATTTTCTCACACATTTAAATTAAATTGCAATGGAAATAGAATTAAAAACCAGGTATTCGCTTCTTGTTGAGCCCCTTCTCCTTATTTTCCCTTTCTTTCTTTCTTTTCCTCCTCCTTCCATTGTGTTGGGTTCACTGTTCCTCTGAAAACCCCTTCTCGATAGCCATTATTTTAGTTATTTTTGTAGAGAAAATCAAGAAGAATGTAAAAGCAGTTGTGTTTTTCTCGTTAATCATTTCCTCTTTTTTAAAATTTTCCTTTCAATTCCTGAGACCTAATCTTGAAAATAGAAAATTAAACTAAATTTATTTTATGCTCATTATTTATTCCCATTAAATATTATTAAGTAATTCCTATTTTAATTACAAATGAGCATTTTTCCTCAAAATAAGTAAATAAGCCATTAGAATTTCAATTAATTATTTGTTTTAAGCAAATAGTTTGGCAATAACATTCGATTACAATAAAAAAGATTACTCTAATTAACAATGCTTACAATTTAATTGCATATTGAAACATTAAATTGAACTAAAATTAACTCTTTATTTCTTTTACACTTTTATTTCATTGCTAATTAATTTAATTAACCATTTTAAAATACTAACAATAAAACAATCATCTAAGCTAAATGCTAAATGCATCTATATGACACTAAGTGCTTTGTGTGTGATCGAGAGAACCATTCCTGTTTTACCTTGCCAAGAAGCTAACCTCCTCTACCTTAGCCACACCCTTGGTCTTCGACAACCTGCAACTCAAGTACACTAAGGCAACCAAGACGAGATTAGTATCCGGATAAAATATAATCAAATCAGCATAGCTCATTAATTCTAAATCAAATCCTACATAATTCATTAATTCTAAATACCACCTTTCTATTTTGGATCATTTCCAAAGTAAAACGATATACCATTCATTTCAACTTTTCACAAAATTAAAATCTCATTTTCATATTTCATTTCTCAAAACACCACATTAGTTATCATTTGATCTATCACACACACACATTCAGTCATATATATCAAACTCGAATAAAGGGGAAACAAAGTGCATCATAGTTCAAGATGTAACAAATTTTGATGAATAGATTTGTATCGAGTTAACACCTTATAAACCCTACTTATGCATGACATGTTAAACAATTATAAAATACAAAACACAAACTATGAAGTTTTAGCTTGACATTAAGCTTAGTCATTATAAAAATGTCATACAAATTATGCAATCATGAGCGTTTTTGGTTGCCTTTATGACTGGATTATGTTTATGTTATGTATTTTTGTTTATGTTTTGGATATATAGCTATATACTTCGAGAGATTTTGGTTGCCTTATGACTTACTAGTTTATTGGATGTATAGCTATGTTCTTCAACTACTCTTAATAACTTAATCCTTTTAATTCTTTTATTGCTTTGTTCAATATATATATATATAAACAAAAAACCTAAGATTAATTCCACAAAAGGACCCAACTAAATATACCTACCTAAGAACATAAAATCCTTATGATTGGACCACGAAGGCACTTTCCCTTCAAATTTGTAGGCTTGAGTGTTGCTAACTTGAAAGGAAGGAAAGGAAAGGAAAGGTTCTTTTATAGTCCTTGATACCAAGCAGTCTAATTTTGGGTCTATAGATGGCTTATAGTATATGGGACTCTTTGTAATCCCAATATGAGGGAGGCACCTAACTCGTGCTCCACAATACGAGGTGCACATACCTTACCCCTTGTAGGATTTGAACTTGTGACCTCTCTTTCAAGAGTACAAGTTCTCCACCAGTATGCAACTCAGGTGTACAGGCCAACTGAGGTGTACGAGAACCCTAAAGGAAGAATACTCAAAAAATGGAAATGCGCAAAAAATAATATTGAAGTTGTAGATTGAACTATTATTAAAATTTGTTTGAAGTACGAGAACCCTAAAGGAAGAATACTCAATCTACCTTCTATTTCTTTCTGGTTGCGTGGGAGAGACAAAATGGAGGTGGCAACCTTGATTTCCAAAATGAACTATGAAAGGCGTCCATCAGTTTTGGGGGCATTTGGCTAGATTGGCAGATGGTAACAGGTGCTCTCACAAATTTGTTTCATTTGTTTCTTTTTTGTTTTGTTTTATTATTTTAGTTATTTTATTTTAATTTTTTTGCAGGAAAAAACAAAAGGACATATCAACCCTACCACATGGGCATGCCTATGGAGGGACTATGTCCTTCACAAAGCCGTGCCACGACCTCTTCCCTGTTCTACCACAAAAAAATGCCTCCTAGCCAAGGAAAGAAAATAGATTTAACACAAATAAAAATAAAAATTTGCTAGTCTGTTCTATAGCATTTAAAAGTTGCAGTTGAGGCAATGTAGAGGTATAAATTTTGTTTTTAAGCTTATGTTTGATTTTGCAAAGTTTACATAGGTCTGGGGTTTTTATCTAGATTTATATTATAGTTACCAAAATTCCTCCATAGTTTTGAGTGCTAAGTTGACTAGTCAGCCCAAGCCATTTCCAATTTTTTTTAATATATAAAACATGCAGATGCCCTGTTAGGACATAAATAAATATTGACAACAAATTTGTTGGAAAGAGTTGGAAAGGGACTTCTGATGCATAGAGGCTGAGTTTCACTTGATGCATTTGCAACTATATCTACCCTAAAATTCCTAAAAATGGAGACATAACATTCTTCTTCCTTCCGAGAAATGCCCACACATGCATAAGGTGGAAACCAGTTTCACCCTTACTATATGATAGCTTTCAATTTTACAACTAGACACTATGTGATATCACATATACATATTAATATAGAGATTTTCTCAAACATATCTTATTGATTTGTCTTAAGATAGAGGTAAAAATTATTCCTTTTGTTAAATTTAGTAGAGAGTTACAACTGTAATCCCTTTGGTCACCTGATAACTAATAAGCAAATGGGTAGGGTGCTCTTCATCCTACCAAATGTCATCATTGAGTCATGATAAACTCTAGTCAACCCCTAAGCCAAGAGATCAACTAAGAATTGGGTATGCATTTACAAGATTTCAAGACGACCAATCGCATAACAACAAGCAACAAGGTTTGCAAAACAATTCATGAAGGACAATACAAACAAAAGACAAATACAATTGTACAAACCCAAAGGCCAACACAAATATGGAAACCTATTCATTGTCATGGCTATTTTCCTCAACACAAAAATTTGTTACCACAATGGTTAGGAGACTTACCTTATAACCAACTACCCATATCCATGAGAAGGTCTTCTTCTCTCCATCTCCCTTGCTCTACCTCCTTCCCCTTTCTCCAACCTATTTTTGTTCTCCCTCCAAAATGAAAAGAATCCCCCCCAAAATATAATACCCTTTTCGTGGCTCCTTGGTTGAGGGGGGTTTTACACAAAAAGAAACTTAAAAATATAAAATTTTCAACTCTTTAAAATACCCTTAAAGGGCGATTCCGAATTTCTCTAAAAGGATGCACACCAAACCCTAAGAATAATGGTATCAAGTAAAATTTAATCCACATGGAAATAATATTTCTTTGGTAGACACAACTATGATGATGGTGTAATTGTAGGAAATAGTAAAACTTTTATTTCTTCATGAAATGAAGAGAAATGAATGAGAGCGTATTTACTCAAAATGGAATGATGATCTGGGACACTCGCATTTCCCCCTAATTTCATTAGAAAAATAGATCTCCGAAGGGTAGGATTGACTTTCAACCTTGAGGTGAGTCAATCCTATTGAGAGGACCTGTTGTTTCCTTATTTATGACAAAAATGATTGATTAGTTGTTTTGAGAGATAAAATTAAATGCTTTAATGAACTCAATTATGTGACCTAAAACTTGAAATGTAGAGTATTATGATAGCACAAATAGAAATAGTAACTTTCAGGAAGATTTGAGAAGGGCAAAGTGGTATGTACTTGGCACAAAAAGTGGGTTTTGAACACTGTTGAAGGATATATTCACCCTAAGGCGAATGAGTCTCTATATAGGGGTCCAAAATATGATTTCACAGTCCTCTGATCTCGGATCTAGGCTTTTGATTTCTCCAAATTCCACCGTCGAAAAGTTGGAAATAAAATTTGTAGGTGAGTTTTCATGGCTTGACAACTTTGATAACAACTTTGAAAACTTTGCAAAATTGCTCTTTTGATCCAATTTTTGTCCTTCACCTGCAAATATGCACATACAAAGAGAGAAAAATGTTTATTTTTGGGTGAATAGGGGTTTGTTTTGGTCAAACCCCAATTTGGTAATTAAACCTTGATAATGAAATAATGATGAAATGGAAAGAATTTGATGAATGAACAATGCTATATCACAACTCACCAAACCCTTAATGGCTGCCCTTAGAGGACTAAAGTCTAACACATCTCTCTAAGGATTGGATCTTGCTTGAACTGACTTGAATAATTGCTTGAATGCTTGAGACCTACATCACAATGTTAGCTCTAAAACATAATATGAACACACATGAATTTTGACATGATAATATGATATTGAATGCTGCTGTAGATGATTGATAAATCTGCTCTTCAATGCTCTTGACAATAACATTTGCTCTTGTGAACTCTTGATAATGTGTCTTAAGTTTGAATTGATAAAATAATTATGTATTTATAGGTGTTTATCTAATTTCTCAAAAAATGGATTCCATAAGCTGACATTTGAAACTTGAATTTGAATCATTAAAATACCACCAAAAACATATTAAAAATTGGGTCTTGGCACTTAAGGAGGAGGGTCTTGGGACCTAAATCCAAGACACACAATTTCCAAGGTGTTTAAATTAACGGTGGCAATTGTTTAATATAAGTTTCTCTTTTAGAAAACAAGAATAATAAGGATTTGGAATGCATAATTTAGGTAATTAGAAGCTTAATTAAGTCAATTAATTAAGGGGATGCAAACATAGTGTGAAAATGTAAAGGTGTACATTTTTCTACACTACACTTCACAAGGTGAATGAAAAAGGATAGGTAAGGTTCTTGGTTGATCTCTCATTCTCCCATTGGCCAAATCATGAATATCCCTACACACTCAATGCACACACCAAATACATCAAAAATAGATAGCTATAGCAAGAATAATTGAAGATTAAAATACCAATTAAGAGGATTATGCATGGAATATTATCTCGACACAATAATCAAGCATTGATTTACATTACCACATTGATCATCTCAGGTATTTTTTTGTCATAAATGCAATTAACAATGATAGTGAAGCATATTAAATCTTTGTAACTCAATGTTCATGTCAAGCACTTATATCTCAACTTAGTCTACTAATAAGATAAGCTCTTATAAGCATTGTGTAGTTATGTTTAATTATGACATCATCAACACTATTCCATTCACTAAAGGAAATTAGCATTATACATCTACACACACAACTAACTGTACTCACCAAATGCCTACCCTACAAATGAGATTAGTATTTACACAATCTCTAATTTAATTCTAAATACAACATAATAATACATGTTTATAATATATTTTAATAATTTAAACATTTGGGTAATTGTCTTCACAGTAAGAATCACTATTACTAGACTAATCTTTCCAACCATTCTAAAATTATTTTAGTTGAAATCAAGATTAAAGAATCCTTTCTAAAAAATAAAAGAGGTAATCATGTAGGCATAGTCCAATTTTAGTAGGAAATGATCCTAACAATACCAAATTGATTGAGTGTTAAGAGTTCAACTTACCCTAGCTAACAAGGTTTAAATCACCTTACCCTTGTTGATGCAATTGTCATCAATAACCACTTGAATCTACTTTTCCAAGTTGAATAAACACCTTCCAAATTCCAACTTAAATAATGTATGTAACACTTATATATACAAGTTTAAGAATCAACAATTCTTTCAAGGTAGCTTATAACACAATCTAGATTACAACTTAGTTGGGCCTTACAATATTATAGTTTGTTGTGTCTAAGGGTAGCTCAATTATCTCTCCAAGAGGACCTAAGTTCACCATTCATTACACATTTCAATAGTGATACATACAAACATGTGTTCACAACAAGGATCCACCAGTATCAAATGATTCACTAAAAACATCTATATATCATGTGGTTGTGCCAACCAAGAATGGTGACTAATCAAATGCTCTATCATAGAGCATATATCAGAGAGGCTTTAATGTGTTACATGAATGACAATGATTGAGAGTTGAATAGGATGAAAAGGGATACAATAATGGAGAACAAATGTACTTTTCACATGTAGTACTACTCTAGGTTAGTGTCGAGGCATTCCTTACCTACTTCCTTAAAATATCGCAAATCAAATTAGTTTACATGATGACATAATATAAACTTTGCATATCTTATGGAGAAAATATAGAGGCTCATCAAAATTGTTAGATTGTTTATAAAAAACCATGTCCACCAACAATCCCAAAATGATCAATGATACGTTGATGTGTGCACCACTCAATTGAAAAATTAAGTTTATGTATATCAACAAACTATTTGGTTTTAGGGTGGACAAAATGGATCACTAATTGGGCTTTGGGAATGTCTTATTCTTTCACTTGGTCATAGGATAGGACAAGAGAATATCTTGCCATTGTTGAAATAGATCAAAGTCATAGAGGATAGTCAAGGGTGGTGACATAAGATTCTAAAATGTTTTTTATTTTATTAATGTTATTTTGAATTGTTTGTGGAGTGGTTGGTGTAGGAGGGTTTGGGTTTGGAGGTTGCTCAACCATATTATTTGTTTTAAATTAAAATGTATACATATAAAATACAAAATAACATTGTATTAAAACATACAATATAAATTAAACATTTAAAATACACAATTGAAATTAAAAGCTAAACTATGTTCAATTGAATTTAAAAACTCTAAACTACATGAAAAATTCAACATACACATGATATACACAATCAAATTGAAAACATGAAATTCAGGTTGAAGTAAAAACATGAAGTGAATTCAATCAGATTAAAACATTCCCTAAACTAATTTAAAAAAAAAACATTTGATTTTATATTCAACTCCATTGGGAGAAAACAATTAAACTACCTCTATGAAATTTTGATCACTTGTTAAGAAGATGCGGATCATTTTTCCTTGCCCAGGGCTAGGTAGTAGGAGGATTGCTCAAAATGGATATATGTAATCTTTGATATCCATTTTTGTCACCTAAGATGAATATAAACTCATCAATCATGGGTTTGGAAATGAGGGAAACATATAAAGAAATATATGCTTAGGGAAAATGAATATTCATATGGATATTTATTTTTTAAAAAGAGAGATATGTTTATAATGGATAGTCATTTTAGTTTAGAACTACCAAAAATATCGACTTGTAGTTTAAACCAAGAAAACGTCAAATTTTATTTTGCAATTTTGGTGAAGTTCAGAGTTTTTTTGTTTTGTTTTTGTTTTGCCTATTGCCACTATTTTTCCCATCACAATCTCACACTTTCACAAAGTTACCATTTTTATGGTTAGTGTACATATATACTCTATTTTTGGGGTCAAACATGTGTTTTACTCTTCATTTGTGATTCTTTTGGACATTACCTTATCCAAATTTATACTTATTCTTACCTAGTATAATTAATCTAGAAATATTTGAGATTTTCTTACCCACCTACAATAAATAATATTTTTGGTTCTTGATTATAACCAATTAACAAACACTATTTCAACAAATGTAGATAAATGTTTGAAGTTGGTATATCTTAATATTTCATACAAGAAATTTAGTGGACACATTCCTTTAAAGTTGTTAAGATTTCCACATTTACTTTTCTTTTTCAACCTTTCACATAATTTATTGGAGGCCCCCTATCTCTAGAACTAGACAACGTGGAGAAGGTTCAAGCTAATGGTATTTTTAGCGAATCTATTTTGATCTCTATTCTAAATTCAATAGGAAGTTGGGTAACACTTTAAATTTCAGAGATCTAACATTAACATGGACGTAATTACTAGTAGAGGTGGAGGTGGAGGTTGAGATGAATTAGAAAGGGGATAGTGGAAGTCATGGTAAGAAAATAGACAAAAGGGTAAATCTTAATTAATTGATAATTTGTAATTTTGATGTTAGTTACAATAAAATCAACCAAAAACCATTCATATTTATATTTTATAGTTGAAAATATAAGATTGTAAGTTTGATTCTTTTTAAATAAACAACAATCAATATTAACTAAAAAAATATTTTATAATAACAATTAACGATTATTTTCAAAAGCTCTGAAAAAATTACTAGAAGATATTTTATAATAATGATTAAGAATTATTTAAAAAAGTCTAAGGAATTACAAATATTTGTGTCTATAGACACCTTTGAGGACTGTGATCTTAAAAAGACCACTATTAAACACAACAGAAGTATTGGTCACATGGCTGTGCCTCCTAAATTTGGACACGCCTTCAAAAAATAAACTTCTAGTCAAACATCTTCACTATAACAAATACATTACTGGTGCAATTTTTTTGCAGTTATTACTCATAATCGGCTCCTCTGTATTTCAAATTTTAATCGCTTTGCATCAATACCTACCTTATTCATATCTCAACCTGTTCAGGCCGAAGTCTTGAGAGGCTTGACGATTTCCCAAGTGAAGTCAGGGTCATCTCTTCCAAAGTGACCATAAGCAGCAGTCTTTTGGAACCTCCCATTTCCACCCCTCTTCAAATCGAGGTTAATTGACATCATACCGGGCCTAAAATCAAAAGTGTTCTTGATAATATTCAGAATTTCCTTATCAGGAATTTTACCAGTACCATAGGTGTCCACAAACACAGAGAGAGGCTCAGGCACACCAATGGCATAGGATACCTGCACAATACATCTTCTGGCAAGCCCAGCAGCAACAATACTCTTGGCAGCCTGCCTAACAATGTAGGCCCCACTGCGGTCCACCTTGGTGGGATCCTTTCCACTGAATGCCCCTCCTCCATGAGCTCCCCATCCACCATATGTGTCAATGATAATTTTCCTTCCAGTCAGTCCTGCATCTCCATGGGGCCCTCCGATCACAAAACGTCCAGATGGGTTCAAATGGAATATGGTGTTCTCATCCAGGTACTTTGCAGGGATCACGGGTTTGATCACATGCTGCTTCAGATCAGCAGCAATCTGGTCATTGGTCACCGTTTCGTCATGCTGGGTAGAGATGAGAACAGTGTGAACGCGCAAGGGAACCATGGCGCCCTTGTCGTTTTTGTACTCGATTGTGACCTGGGTTTTTCCATCGGGTCTCAGCCAAGAACAGGTGCCGTTCTTTCTGACCTCTGTTAGCTTGGCGCCCAGCTTTGTGGCCAAGACATGGGTAAGGGGCATGAGCTCAGGGGTTTCGTCTGTGGCGTACCCGAACATGTGACCCTGGTCCCCTGCTCCAATTTCTTCGGGGCGCTTTGTCAGATGACCATGAACACCCTGGGCAATGTCAGGGCTCTGCTGTTCAATGTTGACAAGCACTCTGCATTTGTCAGCATCGAGACCCACATCGTCGGAGATGAAGCCAATTTCTCTGCAGGTCTTCCGAACGATCTGCTCGTAATCAACATTAGCTTTGGTGGTGATTTCGCCGAAGACCATGACCATGTTGGTCTTGGTGCAGGTCTCGCAGGCGACTTTGCTGTCGGGGTCCTGCTCCAGACACGCGTCTAAAACTGCATCAGATACTTGATCGCACAGCTTGTCTGGATGCCCTTCGTTCACTGACTCCGATGTGAACAAGAAAGTCTCCATGGCGATCTGCATTAACAGTTTCCAGCAATTCTTTTAATCATACTACAAAACGAAATCAGAAAGTTGAGGAAAACAACTACTATGAGTTTTTCACAGCCTATGCAGATCAGATCAGATCAGATTACTTCTGGATCAGATCCGAATCAGATAAAATTACTCTAGGATTCAATTGTGTCTAAGATTCAATTGTGTTTTTTTTTCAATAGATCTTCAATCACATTCAATAATCTATTATCAAAAATAAATCACTAAACTTGATAATAGATATCAATTGAAAAACAAGCATAACTGGATCTAAAAACAATCTCATATAAAAGAACACTAAATTGAAATTGTACTGTTTAAACTATAAATCCCAACTTCAGAGTGCTTACAGCACTTTGTTCCGATGGGAATATCTCTTAGCTAATCTAACAGCATAGACTCATACCGTAGGTGATTAGATCTGCTTCTTTGAACTAAAGCCCTTCGAGTCTTTCTTGGTGCTGAATGCCTGGGCATGAACCTCCTTAAATAGGTAAGTTTCCCTTCAACAATGCAGTTAAACAATGAATTACTTGGTAAATAAATGTGACAGATCTGTACGTTTGCCGGCCCGTATTGTTTAGGTTGCTGCAGTTGTTGGGGTAGGTAGCATCTCCGGCTTCCACTGTTAAAGGTTTCAATCATGATTTAAACCTTTCTCAATAAGTTAATAAACTTTGAAGGGACCAACTCTGGCTTAAGGCTTCCCTGGATTGCTTGTCAGTGTTAGTTTGGCAGGGGGTGAGTCGTTGTAAGTTGGTAGATATTTCTAGGTTTGTTTGCTTTCTACCATACCCACCTCAAAGCATCTACTGTCTATATTATATTCCTACTGCCAGGCATACAACCAGAACATGGTTTTTAATTGATCAAAGCTCCTGGCCCACTAGGGACCTCATTTTCTTCCTTTTTACCTTCGTCATTGAAAGGTCTTCTTATACAGTACTAAAGTTGAACTCATAGATTCAATGTCCCACCATAAATTAGTTCTGTGTTGTTTTTTATCATCAAATACATCATCATAAATATTGCAATTGATAAGTTTATACAGTTAACAGTTGTTTAATTTGGTTTGTGTTATTGTGGGTGGTTGTTTTGGGTCACTCTACTTAAACATCATCCGATACAATGGTTCAATAGTGAATAACAAACTTACATCTCATCAATATCAAAAAGTGATAAATATTTGTCTTATTTTTATTGATCAAAATTGAGCTTCGACTGTTGAACTGGATGATGTTTAAGAATGGTCCATCTATATCTGTTTACAGATTATAGTTGATAATGGTTTTCTTATAGATTGTTATTTCTGTTGTTACAACTTCAAACCAATTTTTCTTTATGTGGTATATTTTCTTCTAGACTCATATTAAACATATGTATAATTTATCCTTTTTTGCAACAATATTTGATAAATATGTATCCTTCAATCCTCAATTTAAACTTATGTTCTTCAAACCTTCAAACTAAAAACAATCTAAATTTAATGTTAAACCCCCCTGTATGAACATTATTTAATGCAACCAAAGTTGCACATCCATATATTTAAGCAATCAAAACTATACTAAAACTATAAAGATTCAGGTTTGCAATCTCGGTTTAAGTGATGAAAACAAGGTCAAACAATTGAAATTGAACTGATGATATTCACTTTACTTGTCGGTGAAGGGTATGAAAAGATCCTCTAACTAGGATAGAGGTTTAGAGTTTAAGTGGGTAGGCCCATAGAACTGATGAGGAATATGGAGTCCTCCAAACTTAAAAGCGTATATGACCCACCATGCTCATAAAGACTTCCATTGTTACTTGAATTTTAAGTATTTTATAGAGAGACAAAGCACATTTAACAGATCATATTAATGAAAAGGAAAAACATGAATTTTACAAGATATTTTTTAATAAAAAAAATAATGTTAATTTAGATAGATTATTAAATAAGTAAATTAGATTTAAATTAATATAAAATCTGTTGAATTTAATATATAAGTAAATACATAATTGAAATAAAAGTTAAGATATTTAGTTTTTCTAAAAGGGTAATTGTGAATTAGTTGTGAATTGTCAGTAATTGTATTTTAGAAATTAATTTTATTCAAGTTGTTAGATTTTGTCTAATTAATGTCTCATTGAATTCTATAATCTTTTAGATAGGATTATTGTTACAATCTTATATTTTGAAAATTGTGATTTTGTTTGTGTTAATCTTTCACCTTGGATTTTGCTCTTTCTACTCATGAACGTGCATTGAATGAAAATGCAACGTTTATAAACACCTTTAAGAGACCTATATTAAGGTGTGAAAGTGTGCTAACTTCCCCTTTGTGACTTCGTCAAATCCCTTGTTCTTATTTTTACAATGTATAATAATAGATAAAAGGATAGCAAAATGGAAGAAGTTGAATATAAGGGAGTCATTGCTCTAATGATGCTTCTTGATTGCTCTTTTATGTTGTAAGTGGTATACATATAATGCTAGTTGCTTGCTTGGATCCCTAAATTATGTCTTATGAATTATCTTTAAATAGGCAATCTTAAGTGTTCAATTCAATTTAAGTTTTGTACTCAAGTTGACTAGTAATTGCCATATTTTGGTTTGGGATTAGCTTATGAATCAAAGAAATAAGAAGTAATCAAGATGAACAAAATTATTGAAAACAAGGTGGAACTAAGTTGCAATATTAACTCTATGTATGTGTATTCAAATATGAAAATAAGATTACTAAATCTAATTATATGTGCGTAATTGCACGTTCATGCCATAATAGAAAAATCAACAAACAAATTTGACACCAGATTTACGTGAAGAAACCCTTTTGAGAAAAAAATCCACACGAGAAAAGAGGGCAAGTATATTAGTTATCTTCAAAAGTGAGATACATCAAATACACTTCTTTGTTGATCTCCTACAACCCAAATGCTTTCATAAACCTATCAATAACACAAGATGATACTACCATCTCAAGGCTGTAATTTATAAAACATGTGGGAGGCAAAACCACAATGGTAAATAAAAACAAGAGGTGCCAAAACAACTTACAAAAATTGGATGTCCCTTCCTTGGAAAACCAAGAGTCATGATAATAAATTAATTAATGTGCACAAGGCTTCAACATGGGCACCTAACCCATAACCTCTTCAAATTTTGGCATTTAGGATGTTTCGATGATTGTTCATCTTCCAGATAGAGAACCAATAAATACCTGTTTCCCTCCAAGCTTGGCACCCCACTCAAGACCTTTCACATCCCAATGTGAATTCCTAAGAGGGACAATTTTTTCCTTTAGTGATGTGTAACCTCCACCAACATTAAATTTCCTCTTGAAAATACAATTACAGTATGCCAATATTAAATACCCCCCTTTTTCTATGGCATCCAATGTCACATTGAAATACCCTCCTATAATTGTGGATTTTTTGTAGAAATATTTTTTGGTCCCAAATTCAATACTTTTAAATACACCCCATGGGCCTATGTATATTTATCAAAAAAAAAAATGATAGATGTGAAGCATTTTACTTTCCTTACTTGCCAATGTTGGCATTCTTGCATATTTTTTTACCTCTAATGAAATTGGGTTCTAGATTATTCATAGGCCTCTTGAAGCATAATTGAACTCTACAAAATTACTTCTCCATTGTTTCCATTTTGATGCCAAGGTGGTTGTTTTAGACCTGTCCATTTTTGTTTCTTGGATTAGGAATGTGTCTTATTCGGACATGTCCATTGCCACTTGAATGTACACATCTTTTGTTAGGAGTGTTGAGGCTCCTAACCTTCCAAGTTAGAATCCTTATGGATTTTTAGGAAGGGTAATTCCCTTCCTGTATCTCAACTTCATTTATCCTTTCACCATCCATGCCTATTCAAATCTAGCCTTGTTAGATTTTTGTCCTCTTTACTTTTTTTCTCTTTGAACTTTGGTTTCTTATTTTTTTATTAAGTTTGACTCATCAACCTTTCTTCTAGTATGTCAAATTTATCTTTTGTAAATTCTTTCCCAGATCCATTTTTTGTATTGTGTCCTCAATCCATGGTGCATCTATCCTCTTGAATATTTGCATTCCTTCCTCCTCCATGAGCAAAAATGGTTCTATTTCCATATCAAAAGAATATTTCTCTTCTATATCTCCTTTTGTGCCCTTAATTGGGGAAGCTTCCTTCTCTTCAATGCCTAATGAGGGGTCTCTTGGTGAAGGGTTTTTATTTTGGCATAAATATCGTGTATTTTTGTATTTTTGTATTCTTGCTCCTTGTTGTTGTCACCCCTCCCCAAGGACATTCCTTCCATTTTGTGGATCCAACTTCCTTCCTATGTTCCTCCATTTCAAGCGATAATATATTACATTTCTTGCACTTTATTGGCACTCTTTCTACTTTGATTTTTTTGTGATTGTCTCCAATAATTTGTTATAATTTCAATATTTGGTGGAGGTGGGCACTCCAGGCACTCCAGATTTATCATGACACAATTTTTTCATATATTCTTGCATATCCATTCCAAATGCTACCATCCACCTTGATAAATGATCCCCACAACTTTCCAATCTTTTTTAGATACCCAAGTCCCAATATTTTGAAGGTAAATTATATAGTTTGATCCACAATGGGGTTTTTGTTATGGTATGGGCGAGTAGGTTGAAATTTAATTCCCTATCCTTCACATAAAAACCCATCCCATTCATTAAATGTGCATCCACTAAGGATCTCTTATTTCCCAATAAATTGCATTCCACTAGAAAGAAACTCCTCATCATGGATTTTAATTTGGTTTACATGGCCCACTAGTCCTTGCACTAGTTTTGTGCTTATTTTTAGGATGGAAAAATAATGGCCCATTTGATAAAAAGTGTTCACTAATAAATAGGTTAGCAAGCCCTCAATATTTGAAGCATATAGAAAAATTTCTTGTTTCTACTAAAAAAATTTGGAATGAAGGGAATTTTGTTTGCTTTCATGGATAGGTTTGATTCACTGGGAACCTAGAACCTTATTCTTTTTCCCCAAACCTTGCATTATTACTTTCACTTGGATCCTTTTTTCTAGCACTCTTGTTTTGAATATCTCTTTCAAATCACAAATCAACTTGCCTCCATTGCTCTTCCTTCTTTCATTATCCCTCCATGTTGCTACCATTCTTTCTTGATGTTCTTTCTTCCTTTCCACCTTTCTTTGCATGTTTTCTATATTTCATCAATATTCTATTGACAAAATCTAGTAATGACTTATTTACTTCTAAGGAGAAAGGTATTTTTGTGAAGCTTGCAAAAAGGGGTATTTTTTGGACCTTTTTAATAAAAGAAAAGGGGGAGAAAACAACCATATTAATCCATAACCAATCATAAATTATGTTAGTTGGAGGGTCAATTCCATTTTAACATCACTCCCATTGACATAAAAAAACATATTCTTATTAACATAAACATCAACTAACAAATTTTCTTCATAATCAATTAAAAAAATATTAACATTGAGCAATACATAAATTTGGGCCCACATTCGCTTAGGGAAAATGAGATAAATAATTCTTCATTAATATAGTTATAATAAATTAACAACATTCATGGAATAAGAGCCATAAAATTCAATATTATGTGATAGAAATAAAGATTGAGGTATGAAATTGAAATAAAGTTTGAAGATACTAAAGGGTTGTAGCTTCATTGGTTGAGCTCAATTCATAAGGATGATGGTTTATTTCATGATTATGCCACCCATTAAGGTTCACATATTCTAGAGGTCTAATTAGACTAGAATCAATCCATAAGTGACACCCCCTTACTCAACACCATAACAATAAAATGATTTTTAATTTAAATATTAATCTGATTCTTCATATATTTTTAATGTCAAATTAATTCTACAATGAGAACATATGACTCAAAAATCCGTGTACATAAAAACATGTCCATAAATCTCATTATTCTCTATGAATCGATGTCATTTAATATGTTAAGTATCATGACATCGACCTTTTCTTGAGATTTACATCCGTTTTGGTGCAATCACTTCACTGATATTTGCATGCCATGTGACCTAGAATTTATTGCTGTATTGTGCCGAAGGCGTATCCTATTTGAGCTTTACGAGCTCATTTTGCCCACAAACAATTGACAAACACAACTACGGTACATGCAAGACGATTGGAGCATAGAGAACCATTTTTTTTGCAAATTATTATTATCGTCGAGCTAGCAGTTGTACCAACGACTTTCCAACACATATGTGATAATATGATATTAATAATTCTTACCGTAATAAATTATCTTTAAAAATATATGAAAATGTAATGGCAACCTTCATCCTTTAAATCACCAACATAAATATAATTAAGATATTTAAAGAAACATAATATGATATTATAGAATAAAAATAAAATCATGTATATAATATAAAGTTACACATATTATATTTTTATATTTTATATATTAAACATATTTGTAATATATATTTTTATTAAAATACTCTATATTAAATATTTATATATGCTATTTAATTATGTATTCATTTTATATATAAAATTATATTATAATAATATTTATTATTATTATTATTTTCTTGATACGTAAGAATAGTTTTATTATATTAAAAAGCCCAAAATACAACAGTCTGCATTGTAGGTAAAGGCAAATTTAACAAGAGATTTTCCCCAAAAACCAAATTTTCTCAAAACAACCTCCAAAAATTGCATACCAAAGAGTCTCGATCAGACTATAAACATATATTAACCAGTCGATGCTTGCAAAAGCATAAAGAGCTACTATCTACTATAAACTACAAAACATATGCCACCATTTACAAAAAAATGTTTAAATACGTGAAATCTTCAAACTCCTCTTTCTAGTCCTCGCTGTCGATTGCCATAAGCTCGAAGAACTTCTTTGAGAAAATCATTGCCACCACTACTATCGCCCTGTGACGCATTAAACCATGTTCGTGGAGGTCCAAGAGGAACGGGTAGAGCTTCACCGTATCCTCATCCTTCACCCTCTCCACATCAGAAGTCCGCAGGCAACCTTTTCCCTCCACCACCACTTGAAGGAGCTCATCCATCCCTCCCAACAAGCTAGGTATAAACATTTTACGCATTAAACTCCTAGCTTCAACCTTTGACACCAAATTATCCAGCAAAGAGGTCAAAAAATAAGACGAAATCTGTAGATTGTCATGCCCGTACTCACTACTTTCCAAGTGATTCGAGCCCATAACCATCTTTACTGCAACTAACACCAACGACTCATAGTTTAGCAAAATTCTCTTGAGCCTTTGATCAGTAATGGCTTGAAATATAGTCAGCCTATCCTTCAATTGGAGAAAAATGGGTGTGTCGGCCCCAAAGTGAGCCAAACCTTCCACCGATACCTCTATAACGAATTTAGAGGACCTAGCCATTAGACTCCAAATAGGAAGCAGTTCAACCGTTTAAAAACCAATCTATTGACATAAAACTTATGCCATAAAAAGACTTTAGGAGACTTAAATGAAATCATCTGCCAACCATCGCTAGCCTTGCCAATGTCCTTCTCGTTCGTGCGAGCTGTCTGAACCTAGGTGATATTTCCCTTCCCATGAAAAATAATCATACCCCGCTCCTTGGAAAAAGTAGATAAACTGTTTGCTCGTACTTACTACTTAGTGAATGGGCAAGCTAGTTGTCACTTGCTTGCGTGGCTAACCACCCTTCACCTCTCGTGCCCGTACTGCTCCTTTGCAGCCACTCTTGCCACCCACCTCCGCCACCTTGGAGGGGCGCCCTCCCTACCACCCAAATATTTATTATTATTTTTATATTATATAAATTAATAAATATATAATATAATATTTAATAGATTTATATTATTATTATATTTTATATAATGTAAATTATTAAATATATTGTTGAAACAATATTTTATTTATTACAAAATTTAAATATTGATTAACATATTATATATTAAATATTTATATTTTATTTAATTATGTATTTATTTTATATATACAGTTATATTATAATTATATTTATTATCTTATATTATATAAATTATTAAATATAAAATAATATACAATAAATTTATTTGATTATTATATTTTATATAATGTAAATTACTAAATATATTTTTTAAATAATATATTTTTAATTAATTTTATATAATTTGTAAATTATTAAATATGTTTTTAAATTAAAATATTATATATTAATTATTTAAATATATTTTATTTAATTATGTATTTATTTTATATATAAAATTATCTATAATTATATTTACTATTTTATATTATGTAAACTAATAAATATAATATAATATGTAATGAATATGAATAATATATATTTTTTATAAAAAAATGAGAGGTGGAGGGAGCAAAGGGTAGATGGAGAGAGAAAGAGATAGATGAGAAAGTAGAAAGGAGAGAGAATACGAGAGGGAGGGATGCACTCCATGTTTCTCCCTCCTTATCTCTATCTCAATATCTCTTTCACTCACACTCCTTGTTTCTCCCTCCCTATCTCCATCTTTATCTCCCTATCTCTTCCTTATTTCTCTCTTTCCATCCCTCTCTCTCTCTATTACTTATCTCTATCACCTTGTTTATCTCTCACATTTGCTTCCTCTATCTCTATATCTTCCCATCTCTCTCCACCTCTCTCTCTACCTCTGTCTATATATTACTCCCTATATCTTTATCTTTCTATCCTCTCTCATTGTCTCCCTATTTCTATCTTTATTTATCCTTCTCCCTCTTCTCTCCTTCCATATCCCCCTCTATATATATTTCTCACCCTCTCTATCTTTCCCAAGTTATATCTATCTCTTTATCTCTCCCTCTCCCTGTCACTCCCTCTCCCTGACTCCTTCTTTCTAAATCTCTCTAATTTTGTCTCCTCTCTATATTTCTCTCCCCCTCTTTATCTATTTATATATATCTATATTCAGCTCTACCTCTCTCCATCTCTCTTTCACTCATACACACACACTCTCCATGTTTATCCCTCCCTATCTTTCTCCCTCTCCCTCTATACCTCTCTTTAGCTCTATCTCCTTATTCCTCTCAATCTCTCTACATCTCCCTCTATATATATCGCTCCCTCTCCCCCACCCCCCCCCTCTCTCTCTCTCCCTTCTATTCACTCCATCTCTCCTACTCTATATCTGTATCTCTCTATTTCTCTTTGTTTATCTCCTCACTCTCTCTATCTCTTTCTATCCATATCTTTGTCTACCTCTATCTCAATTTCTCTCTTTCTCTCTCCCTCTCCCTTTTTATATATTGAACTATCTCTAATTCACCCTCTATATCCATCTCTCCATCTTTCTCTACCCCTATATCTCTCCCTCTTTACATCTCTCTATATATCACTTCCTATCTCTATCTTTATCTTTCTATCTCCCCTCTCATTCTGTCCATCCCTCTCTCTCTCTCTCTATCTATATTTTCCATCTCTCTCTCTCTCTCTCTCTCTCTCTCTCTCTCTCTCTCTATATATATATATATATATTGCAAACATAACATGAATCTCTTGGTAGTCGAATCTAATTATCTTTTTGATTTAACGATTTTGTTCTAGTCATGTTTGAATCCTTGTAGGTGAATGCATAATTAAATTGAAGCTATCACTTCTCAAATGATACCTTCATTGCATAAACAATATGATTTGCTAAATGACCTACCAATTGATCTCATGTACTACACAAAGATATGAAAAAAAAACCAATTTTTTTCTTAATTGACCTTCTAACACTTCTTCGACTTACCCATTACACCAAGGTGCGATTGCTATTAACAGATTAACAAGTTCATATCGTTCCAATTGTTTGCCTTTGATATACAAACAAGGCGGAGGATGAAATCGACGATGGATAGTGATACAGATCCACTACAGCCCAGGCGGTGACGAAAAGTGGCATTAATTCTGCCCCCGAGAGCTACAACAGTTCAAATGCCAATTGAGTTTGTCAACTCCTATGGGCATTTACCATAACACACACACACACAACAAGGAAAGTTAGCAAGCCAAGCAAGCGCAAATTTAGGTCAAATGTATCCCGCTGTTGGATCAAAACCGAACAATCCCATTGATCTCATTCGGATAAATGAGTGCAACTTTTTATAATCAGAGTAACCGAATAAAGATTGGAAGCCAATTTTAGCCGTTTACATGCATTGTTTCCCTATTTTTTATAAGGGTTGTTTGATAATCATAATTTCTATCTTTTGCATTTCATATTGAAATCTACATACTTCATTTATGGAATTGAGAGTACTTCATTTGTATGGTTGATTTTTTTTTTTTTAATTTCTTTAATATGATTGGTGTATCTAAATTTTGTAAAGATCATAAATCTAAGGGCATAAATCCCTGCAAAGAAATGAAGTTTGCTTACAAGATCAAATTTCAGTGGTCACGGTTTTAAATATGAGAGAGTAGGTTAACTTTCACTAACACAAATTTATTTTTGAGTGAGAATTTAGAAGCACAAATTTGCAGTGACTGCGATTTATGGTCTCGTGAGGTCAATACATGATGTTTTAATTAAATTTCAACGACATAACTTTCTACTCCTTAAGTTTCTAAAGAATAAAACGAGGAGGAATAAAACATATAAATAATTTTAGAAGAACCAAATGGATAGGATGACTATTTCAATTTGAGTATCTAAAGAATAAAACAACAAGGATGAAAGCATCAAAACAATTTGTAATGAATCATAATGACAAAAAAACAAAAGAACACAACACAAATAATTTTGCTTTTCCATATACATGTAAACTATTTAAGGTCTATATATGCAATAATCCTAACAAGAGTATCTAAACAATAAACATTAGGATATTTTTTTTTATTAAAAATGAGGCACGGAGGTTTTAGCATTATAGGGGCAAAATATGATAAATAGTCATGGTGAGTACAAATCGGATTTATGTTTAAATGTGTTGATCTTACTAAAGTGAAAAAAAAGATGCTTCTGTGAGAAATCTTAATGACTCAATAATAATAGAGTTGGGATTAGAATATAATAAGAATTACAAGAGAAATAAATCTTTCCGCATTCTTATATAGATATTAAAATGAATAAATATGCTAATTACTTTCCCATCTCCCTTGTTTGAAAGATACAAAATCCAACCCTTTCAAGACGCCACCATCTTGCACGTAACGCATGGCTTTATGAAAATAAACAATAAATAAATAACTTGTTATTGACTACGAATTGAACGGCTTTAATAAAGTGAACTTCGTATACAATTGTTTGTTTTTGCAAACTTAGCTTTGAAGGTTTGTAGCCAACAAATGTGTTCGTCTCATTCTCTTTTTCATGTTTCGGTTGCCTTTTCCCAAATAAATTATTTATATATATATATATAATGATATATATTTTAAATTGTTTTTATATAATTTTTGAAAAAATGAATATTTTAATTTTGTTTTATTTATATTTTAAATTTATTTGATTTTTTTTTTAATTTTTAAATTAGGGTGTCATAAGTAGGATCTATTTTATAATTCTTTATTGTTTTAATATATATATTTTTATCTTAATATTATAAATATTATTTATTTTATATTTATTAGTCATAGATTATATATAGTGTGAGATTTAAGTCAAAACTTGTCTCACATCTATAAACAACTCTCGAGTTGTCGTTAAAGTGTCAATAGTTTTCTGGTTATTGGTTCATGTTACCATTAAACTGTCAATAATTTGCTGGTTATTGGTTCCCGTCAATGAAATCAGTCGTGAAAACAAATATTAACTTGCAACCACTAGGTTGGAAAACTAAGTCTTGGGCGCTGATAAGTTGAATGCATTCAAATATAAAATCTATAAAATCTTTGCAATAAATGCATATTTCAATCTAATTCACTGCTCATAGTTCGAATAACTATCTTTGTAGTAAATGAAATAGTGTGAATGAATTGTAAATTTCATTGCGAGTTGCTATTTATTATACGAAATAGTGTAAATGAATTGTAAAAATGATTCACTACCAGTTGCCATTTATTATACGAAATAGTGTAAATGAATGAAGTTTGTTGTTGTTAGTTGTTTTATTCATGCCTTTGATCTAAATAGAGTTCAATAGATGACTATCAAACTAGTTCTGGAAAATATGCAACTGTTAAAAGAACTAGCTTAGTTATCTTATTCAATAATATATCTAAATAATGTTGAGAGAAATCTTAATGGAACAGTTTATTTTTTTGAATATTTATATATTTTTTATTCTTTCTATCTATTCAATCAATTACATGTTCTAATTACTAACCTAAATACAAACATGTGGTAGAATATGCATCTATTATATGAATAATGATTTTGATTTTTACAGTATTAAATGAACAATGTTTTTGATTTTTACAATATTATAAATAACATTTTATTTGTTAGTTGGATCTAGTGGATATAATTAAAGTGACAACATAATCATGTTTGCAACTATTTTTTTTCTTATTGAAGAATGGAATGTGAACAATACTTTAAGAAATACCACAATTTAATAAAATACAAAGCCAAAAATAAGTTTAAATTTATAGTAAGTCCATTACAATATAATTTGGATTTCAAACCCCTAAACATTAAATATTACAAATTCACCATTACATTCAAGGCTATAAAGAAGGTATACCAAAAACAATGGAGTCAAAAGACTCTTTAAAATCACCATTACATGAAGATATCAACAATTTAGTAAAAGAAGAGAAGAAAGAAGAGAAATGAGTGCCATGGGACATATGTTTGGAGAGTAGAGATGTTTTTTTATTATAGATAGTTCTACAGATTTGTGAATCTTCATACTTTGAAACATTTTAGAGTGTGAATGCCTTAAACAAAAGATCAGGTTATTCATTGATGCATATTGGTACTTTAATTTTAATACAAGTTTATCACTGTGATGTACATTCATTGGAACTGGTACAAACAATTTGTTTTTGATTGATTAAGCAGGGAGAGGGCCCTGACCCGAACAAATTAGTACATCATGAGATCAACAGATGGTAAGAAGCAACAAAAACAAGAAGTCCACCAAACCTCTCCCTCCCACAAGAAAAATGCTTAACCAATTCCCAAACAATTTTTTAGAATGTGTAGTTGATTCTTAAAAATCATGTCTTCATTACTCAAAATGTAAATTTCGTCTTGTTCATAGTTTAAGAATTGACATATGGCAAAGGCTTCACTGAAAAATCTCAACTTCATGGATTCTCAACAATTGATTTTTTGATGTTTTAAATGAAATACCATAGAAATTTGGTATTCTATTCTCACTTCTCAGGAAGTAAACACTCGATTCAGTTTGAACACAATGTTAATCTTACATCACAACCTGCTGAAAAACAAGAAACAATGAACTATTTAGTTAGTTTGTTGTTTATTCTAAACAATAATTCTATAGTGAATGCAGACAGTTGTTATCTTACATCACAACCTGCTGAAAAACAAGAAACAATGAACTATTTAGTTAGTTTGTTGTTTATTCTAAACAATAATTCTGTAGTGAATGCAGACAGTTGTTATTGAGAACTGCATAGAGTAACTTTCAGTTCCCCTATTTGAATTGCTGCTACCTCTATCAATGAATAAACGAGATGTGATTTTGCAGAATTGTACAAAATGCAGAAAACAACATGGAAAATATCAAATATTTTAGAAAACAACATGGAAAATATCAAATATTTTAATAAACAAGACATTGATGGAGTAGAAATATAATGCTGTTGATGTCAAAGGAGTGTGCATTGATACCATTGCAACTGAGTGTAGTAAGGACACTAAAGTAATGTCAGATTTCAAAATTAAATAGTCTATCATTCAGAGTGTAGCTACTAAGCAAAACACTAATGCAAAATTAAACAGTCTATATACTTGTCTACACCTTTCTTCCTTTCAACGCTGTGATATATTTTTTTACCTTTTATGCACAAGTAATGGTGCCATGGTCACTCTGTATCCCAAAATCTTCCATTCTACTAAATGGGTTGTTGGAAAGCCATGCATTTTTATGTTTGTGTAACTTCTTGATTGTTTCTAAGTTCTGAGTATGTAGCCTTGAAATTTTGTTTTACTTCATAAACATTTGTATATATAAATTCTCTATGAAAAATTTGCATATTATGTATTGATTTATAATATGATTATATCTTTTCCCTGTTCAAATCGAGGTAGGCAGAGCGGTCGAGAATTACTCTAGTGTAAAAGCTCATTCACTCTTACAGGAATTAAAAACAAAGTATTTATCTTTTCTTTGTTTACACAAAAGTTATCTAGTGATTGCAATAAATGAACAGATTGAATAACTCATGATTAGATATTTTCATTCCAAATGTTTCCATCAAACAACACGCCCAAGCCCACCTTGCAGACTTCCATTTGGATACATTTCAAAACACTAATTCATAAATGGCATGTGGAACAATACAACCATAGCATTTGCAAACCCACTTTCTAAACCACTTAGTTGCTAATTTTCCAAAAGAGAGTTTGAATACTATTTATTTTCTGCTTTACACTCATCTATCTTAAGCAATTATGTTAAATAAGCGAAACTAAAATTACAAAATAACAACTCTTCATTTAACAACAGTAACAAATGATGCTATGTGATGGTTCATTTATTAGTTTTAACCTTACTGGTTCATCCCTGAGAAGCATAACCTGATGCAATGAGTGCTAAAGTAGATCATTCATGCAGTTCATACCAGAACAATGGTGTCCAAAACCGTTAGACTGCAGAAACCCTATCAGGAAGAGGTTGAGCCCCCAGCAAGACAGAATAAATCTCTTTCTTGGTCTCCACGGCTTCCTTTCTGCTTCCTGAATCCACATCTTCCTTTACCTTAGATTTCCCTCTATTATCCAGGGTTTCCTTTTTTCTACTACTAACCCTAATCTCTGTAACCCCATTGGATGCACCGACTTGCTTAGATTTATGTCTGTGGATCTTCATGTGATTGTCTTCCCCGCAAGAGCTATCAGAATCGGCCTTGGAATCAAAAAAATTGTACCAAGTGATAATGGAAACAACAAACATCGTTCCAAAAATCAATGACAACATGTCGATTGAACTTACAGATGTAAGAAACAACAATCATTTGTACTTATTCTTGCATATTGAAACATTCCGTTTGGAAGATGTAGTTTCAGATTGGTGCTGCTAAAACCCATCAATAGAAATATTGATGCTTACTAGAAGTTACTCTTCATCTTTCTTCTATTTGCCATGTGTTAGATAGCATGAGAAATGCATGACATAGCTGGTGATGGAAATTATTACGCGCACAACACATATCATTCTCCTTAGGATGCGTCAGCTGGCCACAATAAAAGACGCCTCCCATGATTTACACCAACGGCTACGATTGTCATTCCCTCTCGATAGTTCTATAGATGTTTTTGTGTACACTGATGCTTACAACCTTATGCTGTGACATCATACGTTTTTATGTAAATGAAAAGAATGACATTGTAGTGGAACGCCTCTCGGCGTAATAATAGACGTTTGAAGAGCAATCGTAAGTGTATGTTCTCACTGTTTTTCAGTTTTAATTTTGGATTATTAGCCAGCTTTTTATCAACATAGTTTTTGTATTTTGATAATCAAGTTTTTAATTACGCCGAAGGCGTCCCATGCTTAACATTTACGAGATATTTTTACCTCCGACGGTGTAGATTGGTGCACAGGAAATCGCCTGCCATTAAATCCACCCCACCCGTTCATCATTTTTCCCAGATGGAAGAGCAATTATTACAGAAGATGGAAGAAAAATATCTGAGGAAGTTATTGGACAGCACGACAGAATTATATATCTCTGCCACTAGACTTCAATAGAATGCCCCAATTTCTATTTGAAGAAAAAAATCGGCTTCCTTGACAGCACGGCACATTTATATTTGTTTTGCTTCGAAGAAAAATCTGCGTTTAAAAGAAGAATCCAGGTGGGTTTGTGATAGTAGGGTTTGCTCATCGGCATCATTCACAGCTCGACACCATTTGTGCAGAAAGTTCAAATAACTCGCTTTCCCTCTTCCAAATTTTACCCCTGCTCTCGTTAAACCCTAAATGTGCTCTCCTCGTTATTTTAATTTCAGTAAGCATATTGTAAAACCCTATTGAAATCTTCTTTTCAGGCTGCATCTCGTCAAATTGGAGAAGTGAAAGCTCAATACCAGCAAAGAAGAGTTTGGAGGAGTGGAAACCACTAGTGGCGGCAAAGCAGTAAAATACGTAGGGTTCCTCCATTTAAATTCGTGAGCAATTTTTTCCTCTCTTATTCCTCATTTTTTTGAGGCTGCTTTCTTGAGTGTGATAATGTTTCCCACATCAACAACCCCTTCATATGTCTCCCCTGTATCCCCTATTCATCTGGCTCCCCTATATCCTCTGTTCATACGCCTTCAGCAACACCACCAACGATGACCGCTGCTCCTACTGGCGGCAAGATATTTGAATGTTGTTGTTTGGCGTATTGGCTTTTGCTATTATGTTTGATTAAAAAAAGTGCATGCTGAATACATTTATTACAAGCGGTAGAACTTAACAACCATGTTTCTTAAAGCTGTATGAAACCAAAACTGGATTTTTTTTGTGGAAACTAACATTTATTCTGCAAAGGATTTCTGGAATGCAAAGTCACATTGCCTATTCCATTCATTGTAAAAGTACTCAAAACCTAGGGTCTTGTATTGGTAGCTATGTCGATATGCCCTCTTCCCTGCGTTCTTTGCTATTCAAGCAAGGTAGGCATTATAGTTATCAAATTTTTGAAGTGAGCTAATTGCGCTCACTGTAGCCATTAGTGTGATGTAATAGGTGAATATTCAATTGATAGAAGTTTTGTTACTTCTGAAAAGTCTTCTCAGAAATTGTACATAATGGTCAGCTAACAAGTTTTCTAGCCCCCAAATCTGAATTATGCTAGAGCATGGAATGAAGTTGAAGTATGAACAACTAACTATACAGAATATTCAGCTAACAAGTTTTCCAGCTCCCAAATGTTTGGAGAAGTTGTATTATATTTTTGATGTAGTACTATTTAGAGCACCATAGTCAGTTTGTGTTAAGATGCCATATAAGTACTTAAAGAATACATAAAATTAATTTGATGCTGTTTAAAAAAAAAATCCAGGCAACAAATCAATTAACAATGACTTGGCACTTACAGGAGGCATCCGCTGAAAAACTGTGAGATGGTAATTTTGACCACCTATACTTCAGAGAAGAATTCCAACAGCCCTTTGGAAAGGCATCAAAGGGAATACAAATGGAACCATGTAGGGTTTGCAAGTTATGCGGAGAACACACTGTGCTAACAAAAACATCTCCTCTGCTGACAATCTCACTCCGGAAAGCTGAATTCAAAGATTCTGCTGGTGAGTGCTCTGTGCGGTAAATGCTCGCTGTGTCAAAGTGTCTATAACCCCCGTATAGAGAAGAAAATCTACAGATGATCATAACAGGTTAATTGGACTTCTCAAGAACATCACTCATAGAATAGAGAAAAGGAGGCTCATACCCCATCTGTAGTGAACTTGGGAAAATTTACACAAGTAAAAACAACTTCACCCATAATTTTGTAGAGTAAATATTGAAATCTCCACCCATAACATAGTAGTTAAAGAAGTAACAAAAATCTCCACGCACAATATAGAGTAATATTTATAATAGAGTAGAGAATAGCCTCATTGCCAGATATCCACAACTGGTAGAAATGATGAAACTAGATTGGAAGAGGTAATTATGCATTTTATAGAGTGAAAAATTGAAATAGGTACCTGGAGAGTGGAGAGCAGTAATCATGGCTGCTTTAAACCCCCCCTCATTCAGATTGTAACTGGTTGCAGTCCCCAACAACTCCTGTATTAATTCGAACACTTCCCTCTCCAATTCCCATATATGCAATCTAAGAATTTTTAATTGTGGAACTTGAAGATGTAGGATCTTCTAATGGGAAGAGAATAATGGACCATGGTATTGTTTTCAACTAAACCCTTAAGAATGTTTGATGAAGATTGGGTAAAATTGGATAAGAAATCAAGAAGTACTATTTGCTTGTGTTTGCCATATTTTTTTTTGTTTTCGCATGCCTGAAAGGTGCATTTTACTGCATGCTCAGTGTATTGTACAACATCTTTCACACACATCTTGTTGGGGAGCTCATCTGGGTAGCTATCTAGAGCATGGTCTCCATTCAATTGGGCTGCCAGCTGAACCAACACTTTCTGATTTTCCCTCGCAATGTGTTGTATATTTCTTTGTTGTTATGCTCTGCATCTTGTTTACCTTATGCAGCTCTATATTTTTCCTTTGCACTTCTCTGCACTTTTCCTGCTCGGTTTTTTAACCTTGTGTTGCTCTATTTATATCTCCCCTGCAGTGCTTCATAATTATTTCCTCTACACTACTTCGTATTATTTCATTTCCCTGTCCTGATATATTTATTTTCCTGACCTATATTTACATTTATACATTTTATTAGTTTAGATTGGAGCATTCCATACTAATATGTGGTCAAATGCAGGGACCCACCTTCAGAGAAATGATGGTTTCTAGCCAAAAGGCAGCTCACTTGGCACTCAAAGCCCTAGGCCTACCAAATGCATTGGATGGATCTCTGAATGTGCAGCCGAAACTTACTTTGGCTTCTGCTAAAGATGAGAATACTGCAACTGCTTAGATTCTCTTCTTGTGCAACTAGTAGCTACATTTTGTTTATCAATGTATAAAGTCACTATGGAATCAATAATGTACTTCATGATGTAATAGACATATGGAGTTTTTATTCCATGGCCTTGATTCATATCTCAACTCAAGTTTCTCTCTCTCGTCTCTGATTTGATAATGCATATTTTGATTCCCTGCTCATATTTGTTTTGTTCTATTCAAATTTAAATCACCATTGCATCTGTCCTTTATTCCTGAATGGGGATCCTATTTAAAGTTTGTTAATAGAATGGTAGTATTCAAGAGGAAGAGCTTAGCTTCATCAACCAAAAACTGAAATGCACAAAAATGTTGCACATCACCTGTGGTTGAATTTTGTTTGATGATTGTCTTCAATTCTAAGATGAATGAAAAATATAAAATTTGTGATTATGTTAATGTTTTAAATATTATTTTTCTTTCTTCTTGCAACCCAAGTATATTCCCCACTCATACGGGCTTAATTTTCCACTTGGATAGTTTTCTAGTAATAACTTGGACAGAGAGAAGTGATATTTAATGATCGCATTACTTTTGAAACATTTTGCATCTTTCTGTGGCAGCACTTTTAGTTGTTTTGAAAAAGGCTCAATATATAGGCAATTGTTTTGTGACTTAGGTGTTTTCTGAAGGTCCCTACAAACTCTGGTTGTTTTCCTTTCCTCCTGATGCCTGTGGTATAACTGTATGCTAGACTTGTCTGAGTGCTGTTTTGGACATCTATGAATCATGATCTGATACTTGCTAATTTATAAATGTAGCAATTGGATGTTTTTGAGATCACATGGCCAGTGGTCCTTCCATTTGGAAGTTTTCATTGAGTGGAGATGTAGCAGGTCTCTTGATCAACTTGTTTTGATAGGAACAATTTTTTTCTCTCTTAAAACTTTCTAGAGGAACTCACTATGAAGTTTATTTTTTCAACCTTGTCTACAAGTCATTATAGGCAAGGAAAACACAATTACTATGCTTAGCTAAGCATCACCAATTGACCATTTTTTGACATACTTTTTGTACTACTGTACATACCTACAGTGAGCTAATTTCATTTCAAATTGAAAGTGGTCACTCATATACAAAACCCTGTTACATTCTAATAGTTAAAAAGGAACTTACTTAGTGTCTTTGCTTCATACACATTCCCTTAGCCACATGGTCGTGCTAAATAACTTAGAGCAGCATACGCATGTACCAATATTCAGTAAGAACTAAATGCAACTAGAGCTTCATAGTTTACATAGGTACCAACAATAATGGTGCAAGTAATGGTCTTTGAGGCTCTGCCCATTTGTATGTCACTGACGACAATGGTAGGCTATTAATCCTTATTGATACTCTCCAGACAACATTTCCATAGCTTGAGAATGCTCTAATACGAAAGATTCACAGGAATCTTATGTTGGCTTCTCTTTTAAAAACACGTTAGTTATGCTTTTGTGGCATTCAACATTCGTTTCATAATTCTATGACCGCACATTGCCAAGAGCACAACACATGTTTTGGTCAATCTTCTAATCAGTCTTTTTTATATAAAAGAGATTCTATGGTAATCCATAGAAGTTTGAAATGACGTCAATGACCCATTCATGCAATTGTATTTTTCTTTTTGTAAAGTTTCCACAATATTTTTTTAATACGCAAAATTTAAAATATTACAAATATTAGGGAAAGGACTCAATAGCTTCTAATTAATATATTAAAAGAATTAATAGTTGAAAAATATATTTTAATAAAAATTAATATCTTTCACAAATCTAATTAAAGAAACAATCAATTATATGATGACACATTAGGTATTTGGTAATATGTCTTAATTCGGATATAGAGACATGCTATTATATCAAATGAGTATATGGAAAAGTAATCTTATATTATTAGGTTAACTCATTGGCCAATACATCTTATGCAGTAATCTAAGTGGCCGCAGGACATTCTGAAGCCACAGTAGAACATGGTTACTTAATTGGTCTGGACTATAAAATCTCGGGGCATATTGAGCATGTTTTAGTATTGATGTGTCTGATGGAGATAATTTTATATGATTTAGATGATCTTTGCTCACAAAAGCTAGTAGATTAGATTGTTTGCTCAATCTACAGTAAATTATTGAGCAAGAGTTTGAAATGTTGATACATCACCCATAAGCGCTGCAGTTTGTGGCAATGGCCATGAAGCTTAAGTGGTTCCACACTTGGAATGGTTGCATAACTCAAGTTCAGAGATGTCAAATTCAAACAGACTGAGTAGACTGAAGGTAGATAGACAGGTGCTACTTCCCAAAACCCTGATAAGCTTTGAAGCCCCTTGCAATTCTCAAAGGCACATTTCAGGTTAGCATATTGTTCACCTTGTGGTTCTTGGAGGTATGCACCTGTACCTAAATCCACTAGATGTGGAGCTGGAATCAAAAGCTGATGAAGTAGCTCCAATGGCACCAAGTGGTTCAATTTCAAACTTTTAAGTGAAGTACATCTTGCAACTAATCTCTCAAGTGCTTCAAAGTTCCCTCACTACTAAGACATGCAAAGTTCAAGGAAACTAATGACGTGCAGGAATCTGGAAAGCAACTTAGCCAATGGCCACCACACTCATCAATATCATTCTCCTACAAATCTAATTTTGTAAGGTGCCTGTAAAAGGTCACAAAGGGTCCATAATTAACTTCGTAAGGGCAAAAATTAGCAAGCCATGAGCTTAAGATTTATTTATAACCTATAAGCAAATAATTGAGAAAGACATAATTGTTTTCTTTAGCACACAAGAATGAAGTAACAAAGCTCAGAAATTTGCTTCAGAAATAAAAACTTCAACTTGAGATGAAATAGTAGACACCAAAGCCCACAAATACAAATACAACGTGAGATGTGTGCATGCTTAATCAACACTTTCCTTGCAAAGAAACAAATATTAAAACAGTATTCAGTGTAACAGTGGCCATTATTCAAACGCTTGAAGTATTTAAATTGAAGAGTTGAAGAGAGAAAACATCACAGTCAACTCTTGACAAGATTCAATTTATAGGAGTGCAGTTGGAGAATCGAGTGCTATTAAACTAACTATTATCAAATCAACATCAAAACTAAGAATAGTCCATTCTATACTTACTGGGAGTTACATGGTTTGAATCTGGGAGTTACATGGTTTGAATCGGGGAATTTATTTTCTAATTTTTGAAAAGGTTTTGCCAAAATGCCAAGTCAAATGTTACTTCTCTTCAATTTGCCATGTAATTCTCAAGTCCATGTTGTATGCCTAAGAAAAAGTTCAAAACTTGATGTGGACATTCCATGGGGAAAATTCATTACTGCTACAATTAGCCTCATTTGTGGTATGCTATGGCATTTCAGCTAAGTTGCAGGTTCAGGTACGGGAAATGATACAGTTTCAGGATTCAAGTATGACAGTACAACTTTTTTCCATGAGAACAAGTACAACTATGTATATAAAAAAATATAGATTTGTGTGTATAAAAAACAATGAATAATAGAGATTTTTTAAGGATTTAAACTTTTACCATGCACCCTTCTTTAAATCAAACTTAAAGACACAATTAACTGAAGCTACTTTAATGACACACAAGAATATGGCACACAAGAATATTGGATAAATTCATTTTATATTAAGTTATAATCACTATTATCTAAAATATTTTTCAAAGATACAATTACTATTGTGATAATCATGCTCTGTTGTTGTCTATTCATGTCTGTATGCTTTTCATTTCAACAAATGGTAACAATATGTAAAATGGTTGTAATTGTTATTTGTTCATGGTTTGTGCAATTCATATAAACTTTTAGCCCTGATTAAGACAGGTGTATATGATAAGGCTCTCAAACTTGATTTGGGTCTGCAGTCCTTTGGTTATCCATACAATTAAGAGAAAGCAAACATGAGTAAGATACCTAACACTCAAACTCCACCGCATCCAAAGTGCAGGTTGCCCCATACATATAGATTTTCATTTGCACTGTTGATTTACTGCAGGTTGCTTTTCCCATACATATAGGAATGAATGTGCAACAATGATGTGCTTTAGGTTGATGTTCAAAGGTAGGTTGAGTAAGGCAATTTGATGGCCAGTAATCCTACTCTATGGCACACGCTCTTCCCATTTGCTACTTTGCACTTCGACACAAGCTTCAATTTAGTATTTATTAATATGGTTTCTAAAAAGTGCGGAAGCATCAATTTGTGTAGTCCACGTATTCTTAATCTTGGAGGAGAATACTGCTCCAATTTTTATACTTGGGGTCAGAACATCCCATGGAATGTTATTGGTCCACAGAAAGAACAAGGTTGACTCTTACCCACTAAACAGTAGTCACTAAATATCCTTGTGACTACTGTTTAGTAGATACTTTCAAAACATGCATCTAAATTACCCAAAAAATTAAAAACTAAAGACAATTAACAAGCTAGCACTTGGTTAAATGCTATTACACAGGCTTTGGCCAAGGAATAAACATCTGCAGTAACCAAATTAGATATTTTTTCTCAAGTGGCCTAATTTATTTTCCAATAACAATTTTCTAGGATAAAATATTCTCCACTTAGATGATTCCAATACACTTTTAAACTCTACAGTACACAAGAAGTTTGTCAGTTGCAAATACCGACTTTTGGGAATCCACTTAGTTGATTCCAATAAACAAACTAATGAAAAATGACAATGTTGACTCCATTATTGTTTGATGTTTCACATAATGAGCTGGAGTCTTGGGCTGCCTTAACCTATTCCTGGATCAAGGTATTGCTACAATTATTACAACAACTTCTATATTTTGGATAGCTTGCAAAAGTCATTTTAATCTGAAATCTTAGTTACAAGATTTAAAGTTTGTCAAAAGCTTGAACGCTATTAAGGATTTCATATAGCAAGGTTTACAAATATAGTACAAAACTGAAATTCACCACCAACAATTCACCACGGGAAAATGCATCGTCAATAATTCACCGAGGGAAAATTCACCACCATGACAAATTCACCTCATGGTAAATTGTTGGTGGTGAATTTTATGACGGTGAATTCCTGGCGGTGAATTTTCCTAATGCCATTAAATCGATATGTGAACAGTCTTGCACTTTCTTCAGCCGTCAGTGAACCCTTACACAGGTACAACTTCTGGCGAGGAAGATCTCCTTATCTTCCATATTTCTACTATTTGATATTAAGAAAATTGACACTCTTATGTGTAGCATAACTGATTGCTTTTCAAAAACAGTTTTCAAAATAATTGTTGTTTTATTTGATAATGTCATGTTGGGTTGCTCCATCATGTTTCCACATATGATTATTACTCTTTGTGGGTTGCTATATGTTGTCTTTTGCCAACAATTTGCTGCAACAAACTCATGGTTCACTCATGGGTCGTGGACAAATATTTAGCTGATTAATAACTTACTGGTTTATAACAACAGTTATGTTGTTTTTCTGATGTATTTTTTGTTGTATATTAGTTTTCATTAATTAAATTTCTTCTTTCAAAAAAAATTGGGATTCTTGTATGTAGATATCCAAAGACCAGTGGGATCGCTAGATAATTTAAATACTCCTTGAGATTGTTTTGTTCAAGCCCCTGTATGGATAGTGACGAAGTGCATTGTATTGTGAATACATTAACAAGTACACACTGAAACAAGAAATATTCTAGGCATGTATATGGACATTACCATGACAACTTGCAAGTTCTATTAAGAAAATTCAGTCTGCAAGTTATGGGAAAGTAGCGTTTTAAGTTTAAATACATTGATGAGTTTTTAATTGTTTAATAAGTAGTGAAACTTTATTGATGCGTTTACAAAACAAGCAGATGCCATTCATCAATCAACTTAAGAATTACATAGGAGAGGAGTGAATTGTGCTTTTTGTGGACTAGCATCTGAAGACACAAGGTTTGATTAAGGCAATTCTCATTAGTTAGTCTATTGTATATAGGTGGATTAAAGAAGACATCTTTTTATAATTTTTTTTGGAAGTCAAATGACTAATGTTGTCAAAGAAATCTCACTTTCTATGATAATCCACCTTATAGACCAACTAAATGCTTTCAAAAGTATATGACACGACTCTATTCATTTCACTTATAAGATTTCAATGCAAATTAATATAGATTCTCCTACATAGAAATATGTGAATTTGGATGTTTTGAAATGGATCAATTTGGGGATAGAATGTACTGTACATTCGACCTTTTTATTAAAGGATAGAGTTCTGAAATGTTGATTGCCTTCGTTAATGCTATGACCATACACCACCACTTGGTTTTAACTGTTATTCATGTCATTGTCCTCTGTATTGTACACCAGATTTTTCAGTTCATTATTCTACAGCAGTGCGAGCCTTCATTAGTAATGGGTATTGTAGGGATTTTAATGTCAATGATATTGCACCATTGAAATACAGTAATACCATTGTTGTTAGTTGTCAAAACAATAATAACTTTATTTAAAAGAAAATTTACAAGTCATTTAGAGAGAAGCAGAAGCATTATTACCAACTTCATGAAATGTCCAATCAAGATTGAAATAATATCAAGTCTGATATTGGAAGTCAGTAGGATTGTTCTATATGGGAATCAAACAATGCTTTTAGAGATTTTGTGAATGCGCCCTATAATGCTTTTATTTAATATTACAGTTCTTTTGTTATTGGTTTTGTGGTTTTATTTGTGGCCGTTTCGATATATAAGCTATTGTTGGACAGTTTTCTTGACAACTTTATTTAATATTTAATGTATACCACCTATAGCTGAAGCTGTCAATGCAATGGTTACCGAAGCTTCTTTCATATGGTGAACAATAGACATTGGAATATCTTCATATGTTACACTTCATACATTCTTCTTTACAGAGCTTATCTTTTATACAATTACTATTTCCTAACTTTTTTGCCACTGAACTTGTGTTTGTACTTTTAAGAAAAAATGTCAAAATGCAATGAATTGGCATGACACAAATCAAATATTATTTACTATTTAATGTAAGCTATAAATGCAATGGTTTGCACACCTATTTTCAAAGACTGAACAATACAGATTGGATCAGCTTCATATGTTAATACATTCTTCTTTACAAAGCTTCATCTATTTTCCTCACATCTCTTAGCTGTTTTTAGTTTGACTCATATATGCAGTGGGTTTATAACTATACAAATTATCCCAACTTACTTACAATTCATTCAATAATCTGCATTTGCTACTGCAATTAGTTAAACTTCATTTCAATATTTTATCTTCGGCATACCCATTGCACCCCAAGGTGTGATTGCTAGTTAATAACATTTCTTTGAAAGAGACTTCCTATAATGTAGATATTTCTGATTTTAGTTTCGGCTATTCATTTCTAATTTTAATCATGGAAAACAAAATATTCCTCCCTCTATATAGTGGCATGCACCCCATTGAAGTTGCTAGAATAATGGCCTAAGACGTATTCTCTAGCTTATAGCTAACATGGTCCCCTGGATTCTTTTCCATATTTGTGATAAGCGATACTTAGTTGAAAGAGGAATCTAAGAGCCACTTACTCTATTGTTAGAATAATGGCTTCGATAAAAGCATGTAAAACCTAGTGCCTTGATTTAATAGATAACAACAGAACTTGAAATGAAACACAACAAAAAATATGAAGATTAAATTATTCCCGTGATGGCTTGAAATTGTGCTTTCACACCATGGTTCTAGGATGATTTTCTATGGTTCTTTTGTGGTAAGGGCAAAGCCAAAGGCCGATCTTTGGAATTGGGTATTCACATCCATCAAAGCATCATCCAAAGGGGATTTCTTTCTGATGTTGTTGTTGCCAATGCCCTGCTAGACATGTACTCAAAATGTGAAAAAATATCTAAAGCTCGTGAACTGTTTGACAAAATACCTCAATGAGATGCGATCTCATGGAGTGTGATGATTGCAGGATATGCACAAAATAGTGTTCTTGATGAGGTTTCAAGGCTTTTCAAATAAATTCCTCGACCAAATGTCGTTTCGTGGAATGTCATGGTTTTGGGGTATGCACAAAATGGATTTTTTGAAAATGCCTTTTCCATATTTGAGGAAGTGCAATCAATAGGTCTTAAGCCAAACTCCACAACCTTTGCATGCATCCTCTCAGCCTATACCAAAATGGGAGCTTTAGAACATGGTATGAATATCCATCAAAGCATAATCAAATACGGATTATTGTAAGATGTATTAGTGGTGGATACCCTGACAAACATGTATGCAAAATGTGGAGGTAGGTTCATGTTTACTTCTATGTCTGGAATGTATTTTTTCGCATTTTGCATCTAGTAAAACCTCTTTTGTAGTACTAAAATTTCATTTGGTTCATGTTATGTTGCTTATGCATCTATTTGCTAAACTTAACTTCCTTTTCTCATTTAAAAATGCATGGTGGAACTTATATTTACAATTAGAAAGGATAAAGTCAGCTATCTTGTTTTATAAAGCCCATTCATTCATGTACTGTGCAAGGATAAAGTAGTTGAGATGTGTTTTCCATTGTTCAAAATTGGCAACCTACTGACATAAATTTTAACTAATATAACAAAACACTATTTTTCTTCCTTGACC